>CM052538.1:163079682-163147007 GCA_028533065.1 Trachops cirrhosus
AAAAGAATAAACAAATGGGATTTCATCAAAATATTTTCTTAACCTTTTTACAAATCCTTTAAAATGTTTTTAGTGGGTACATGTACTATAATTTAATCATATGTGAATTGAATTATTTGTAAGTAGTTAATATGATATCTTAATTTTGCCCATCATAAGATTATAGGCTATAACAAATGCCTTTGAGTATATAGTTTTCTTGTGGAGGAGGTGGAAATTTGAATTATTAAGGTAAATTCTCAGAAGTAAAAATTTAAGTCAGAAGACATGAACAATTGAAAGGCACCTAGTACAGATTTTTTCCCCCTGAAGCATTGGACTATTGGCATTAAATGAAAGCTCTCTGAATTGGTACTTTTTAAAAAGAAGAAAGTTAATATTTATTGAACACCTATTATTTTGTTTTTTAATGTGCAAAAATTTACCCTTTTTTTGGTGTACCAGTCTATGAATTTTAACATGTGTATACATTTGTGTAACCCTGGCAACAGTCAGGACACAGAACAGATCCATGACCCCCCGGAAACACCCATGTGCTGTTCCTTTGTAGTCCTACTGTCCCTGAAGCCCTAACCGCTGCAACCACTGATCTGTTTTCATTGCTATGGTTTCACCTTTTCCCAGAATGTCACATAAATGTACTCATACTGTATTTCTTGGACTATAAGATGCATTTTTTTTCTTTCCCCCAAATTTGGGAGGAATAATGGTTGTTAATGCTGCTGTTGAGTTGTTTACATGTACATTGGTGAAATATTATGTTATTTATATTATTAAATATTTTACCACATTTTTTGCTTCAAAATTTTTTTTCCTATTTTCCTCCTCTAAAACCTAGGTGTGTCTTAAGGTCCAAAAAATATGGTAACCTTTTGATAACTGGCATATTTCTCTTAGCATAATGCCTTGAGATCCATCTAAGTTTTTGTGTGTACCATAGTTTATTCCTTTTCACTGTTGAGTAGTATTCCATGGTGTGGCTGAACTACCATTTATTTATCCTTCATCTTTTAAGGACATTTGGGTTGTTCCCAGTTTGGGGCATTTGTGAATAGAGCTGCTGTAAACATTTATATATAGGTTTGCGTGAATATGTTTTCATACCTTAGAGTGGAATTATTGGATTGTTTTTTACCATTGAGCTTTAAGAGTTCTTTAAATATTCTAAATACAAATCCATTGGCCAATATATTATTTATAAATATTTTCTCCCAGTTTATAGCTTGCCATGTTATTATTTTCAAAATGTATTTTGAAGGTCAAAGATTTTTTATTTAGATGAAATCCAATTATCATTTTTTCTTGTATGAATCATACTTTTTGTTATCATATATTAGATATTCTTTGCCTAATGCCAGGTTACAAAAATTTCCTCATGTTTTTTTCTATGAGTTTTATAGTTTTGTGTTTTAGGTTTCAGAACAATGATTCATTTTGAATTAATTTTTGTAATGAGACAGGGGTTAGGACAAGGGGCGTTTTTTGCATATGAATGTCAAATTGTCCCTAATATTATTTGTTGAAAGCATTATCCTTTCCTCATTGAATTGCTTTTGTGCCTTTCTCTGTATTTATTTTTTTTAAATACTCCTGGGGTTTTTGATTGCTTTTGATTTGATTAGTGTTTTCATCTTGTATCTTTCTTTGTCCTCTTGCTTTTAACCACCTATATCATATTTAAAGTGGGTTTCTTATGATATCATACACTTGGGGTCTGGTTTTATTATCCATTCTGACAGTGTCTACTTTTTATTGGTATACTTAGACCATTTACATTTAACATAAATATTAATTTTTCAAATGTATGTCTCCCATTTATTATTTGCTTTTTGTTTTTTCCCTCTATTTTTTATTCTACTGTTTCTCCTTTCCTGCCTTCTTTTAGATAATTTGATTTTTTTTAGCATTCCATCTTAAATTATTTATTGGGATCTTTACTATGTTTCTTGGTAAATGATTTTTAGTGGTTGCTCTTGGGATCACAGTGCACATACTTAACTTTTCACAGCCTGTTTAGGGTTAATGTTTTGGTGCTGCAGGTGGGATGCAGAAGACCCACTGCCCCGTGTCTCTTTCACTGCCCCTTTGATTGTGTTGTCACACGTATCGTGTCAGACGTGATCGTGTTTATTTTCAACTGTCATGCATGTATTTGCAAAACTTAAGATAAAAAATAGTCTAAAATATTAATCCAGATATTTGCCAGATCTGTTGCTCTCCCTTCAATCCTGATGTTCCAAGTTTCCCTCTTGTATCATTTCCCTTCCATCTGAAGATACTCCCTTGGTGTTTCTTTTAGAGCAAGACTATTGGCAGTGAATTTTCTTCGTTTTCCTTTATCTGAAAATGTATTTCACCTTCATTTTTGGTGGATATTCCTAAATATGGAATAATAGGTTGGTAATTCTTTGCTCTTCCCCCAGCACTTTAAAAATGTTATTTTACATACTTTTGACCTGCATGGTTTCTGTTGAGAAATTCAGAGTCATTCAGATCATTGTTTCTGTGTATAAAATGTGTAGTTTTTCTCTGGCTGCTTTCAAGATCATTTGCCTTTGAATTTCAGGAGTGGGATTACAGTGTGTATGGGCCTGGATTTCTTTGAGTTTAACTTGTTTACGGTTCACTGAGTTTCTTGAATCTGTAAGGTGTGTCTTTTCCAAAAATAACATTTTTCCTGCTCTACAGTTTTTTCTCTTGGTTTGGGATTCTGATGGTATGACTGTTACTGTCCCACAGGTGATTTCTTATAATGTTACAAACAGATAGGTTTTTATCATTTATGTCTGTTTACTTCTGCCCAGCCCACCAAACAGCTTTTTCACACTAATTTCAAACAGTCTATTCAGGAAAGATTTAAATAAACCAAAATGTTTGCAAATGACTTATTGGTGAATAAGTTTAAAGAGTCAAAAGTGGCCTTCATGAGTTACATTTACTTAACATTTAGAACTTTAAGGTGAAAATGCATCTTTTTTTTCTGTTTTCAATAGGAAAGAAACATTTGTTTGCATAGGAATTCATGAAGGTGACCCAACCTGGAAAAAGAGCTATTCACTTTGGCCATGGGGTTCTTGTGACAAATTAGTTTCTTCAGAGATTGTATTCAACCCTGAGGAATGGATTAAACTTACAAGAAATATCTATAACTGGACTGAAGAATATGGGCGGTATGAATAACAATTATATTTTTCACCAGGATGTACAATTTGTGTGCCTAAAAACACTAAATGTTGAGATGCCTTTACACTTTTTGGATATTTTTATTATTAATATTGTCATTTGCTGCCCACAGAGTATCACAACAGAGAGAGCACGCATTTCCCGTCCTCGTGTTGAAGAACAGTGGGCAGTGGAAGGGCAGGGAGGCTGCGGTTGAGCGCACACAGTCAGACGCACGGGACTTCGGCTCCCAAGTCTTGTAGCGCGTGCTGTCCGCCAGCCTCTGTCTCGTGCCCTTCAGGTGGAGGAGATTCAGTAATGGCAGCAGAGCTTTAAAAGCCACTCTGTTGCCCGTGATAATCTCCATGTCATGCACTTGTCATATTTTTCTTTCCTAAAAGAGTGGTAGATAACTTGTCTATAGGGAAGACTGGGACTTGAGGAGCTTTTTCTTCACAATAGTTTCTCATCAGCCTGGTTATGTTGTTTTGGGCATGATTAGTCTTCTTGCTTGAAGGACCTTTCTCTCACATGGAAAATGAGTTCCATCTAAAGGAAGGTGCCTCCACTGCCGATGTTTAAAAGTGTGAGTTATTTAAAGATTAGATAAGTATTGCTTATAATTCAAGGACAACAGACACGATCATATGAAAAAATGCCATAAAGGGTTAATGAAGTTGAGCAAATGGACCTGCTGCTGTGCACCAGCCAGAGATGGATAAGTAGGTCTGCACAGGGCACTGAGACCGTCGTCAGAGGTTAGAGAACAGCCTATTCTGTAAAGGGCTGATGACAGCGCAAGCACACAACACAGCTCATTATCTTTGTTCAGTCAGAATAGATGCATAAGAGAAATTTTAATTAACTAAGAGAAGGAAAAAAATTAGTAAATGGTCTAGCCAGCGTCCTTTGAGGAGCATCTAGCTCCAGCAATGACTTAGCAAAGCCAGGAGCCCCCTCTGTTCAGGCCTCTTCCTTTGCCCCCCAGCTCGCTGGCTCTTAGCTGTGTCCATAGAGCAATCGAGGTCTCAGCCTCGCCCCTTTGCCTGCCTGACAGTTCTTAGAACAGCTGGCTCCCCAGATGCCTCCAGCCTCTTCTCACCAGTCCTTTGTTTGCTCCCATGAGGCACTGGAGCTCATTATGCAGATTAAGAACACGATTCAGAACACATTTACCAAAACCTCAGATTACTAATAATCCAACTTGTCTAGCAAAGTTTTTATTTCAATCTCTATCAGTACTTCAAGATCCAGTCTATTTTATTTGCCTTGTAAGATTATAAAACAAAGATTACATATCCATACCAATAAATGTAGCTGGCAGAAAAAAGTTACTATTTTCTTATAACTACAGGTTTGATCCGTCTTCTTGGGAATCTGTGGCCAATGAGGAGATGTGGCAAGCAAGGTGACTAATCTACAGTTTCGTGTTTTTGATCTGTTTCTAACAAGGCAGAGAAGTAGCCTGTGGCACTTTTCATTTAGGGAGTAGGGGTGGTTGGTGATAATAAAAAACATTTCACGGGCAATCATTTTGTTTGAGGCAGTATACTAATCACTATAATGAGTAGTCTTATTTTGTCCTCACAACAACCTGTCAAGAAGTTAGCGTTACCTCCGCTTTACCAAAGACCGCACTGGAGGCAGAGAGGTCACTTGTCCAAGGCCACATAGCTACGAGGGTGGAGTCTGACTCTGGAACACTCACAGCTCCTATCCCCTCCTGCCTCAACTGAACCAAAGTGAGCGTAATTGAGAAGTTGATAATTACCCTGTCTCCGTGTGCACTGTGCGAGTTGATTAGTTAAGCACTTACTGAGTGCTTCCTGGAGGCCGGGCATTGTGCCAGGCATGGAGCCTACACATACGAACATGACCACGTTCCTTCCTGTGAGCTGCTCACAGACTAACGGAGCGATCAGACATGTTAAAGGAGACTTGAGTATTAATGTGCTAGACGCTGCACTTTTCCATCGTTCCTGTCTGAACACTTCATGGAGATACTATTGACTCTCTAGGTTTCTATCATTTTAAATATTTAAAGTACCTAATGCTAACAGACTTTGCCCTAAATACTAATGTACAAGTCATAAATGGTACAGATGGGGGTACCGTGTACATAAGACATACCTCCTGCAGCAATGGAAGGAAGCCCACTCTGGGCCAGGGACTGTGCATTGCACCGAGACTTGACTTACGGTGTATAAAGGGTTTACTTATAAGTATTAAAAGGTTTTTTTTTTTATTTTCAAGAAATATAGCTCCAAAATAACAATTATAAAAATACGCATACTGTAGTTTATGCAGCAGTGTTTTTAAAAATGTCAGAAATGGCATATTTCAAGTTATCAGCCTAGTTATAGAGACGAAAACTTGCTTTGAAGACCTGAACAAAGATGTACCATATGTTCGCACAGTTCTTCACTGTGCTTGATTGCGGGAAGGCCGGGGGAGCAGTCACATGAAGAGGAAAGCAGGTTGCTATCTAGGCAGGTATTGGTGTAATTGCTGTGCTGAATACAATTTGGCCGTGTTCACGTGGTCAAAGAGTGCAGCCACCTCTGAGGAGCTGATCGCTCACGGCGTGAGCCACCGCAGTGGGCACCTTCAGGGATGTGCTGACAAACTCAGCAGATCTCCCAGTTCCCAGCTGCTCTTGCATAACAATAATGCACATCTGGAGGGAAAATCATGTGTAATAGTGATGATGAACATAAGCTTTTTTCTAAAACATTTGGCAGTCAGTGTGAAAGCAGTGTCTTGGCAGTAGGGGAAGAAGGGGATGTTCTTGGTCCAGAGAAAATGTCTATGGATATGAGAGAAGCGAAAATAACTCAGTAAAGGGTTTTATATGTTCCTTATCAAAGGAAAAGTCTGGCAGATTTAACTTTGAATTTGCAATTGGCAACATGATTTTGATGAGGTCCCCCCTTGCAGGATGAAAACACCATTCTTCATCTTTAACCTGGCAGAGACTGCGAACATGCCTACAAATGTGAAAGCTCAGCTCTACACTCACGCGCATGACGTACGTTATACTTTCACATATATAAACGTATTGGGTGGGAGAGTGGGGGTGCCTGGTGGAGAGAGGGTGTATCACAGTAGAGCTTTGGCTTGTTTCCAGCTGGATTTGGTGTTATAAAGCGGTGTAAGTGGGAAAATACTCATGTGAATCACAAATAGTGTCTACAGTAAATGGCTATAGTTGGCCAAAAATGGTCCCCCTGAAGATGTCCATGTCCTGACCTCCAGAACCTGTGAATATATGACCTTGCATGGCAGGGGGGCTTGCAGATGTGATTAAGGGTCTTCAGGTGGGAATACTATCCTGCATCACATGCTAGCGGGCCCATGTAATCATGGTATCCTTATAAAGGAGGAGGAGGAGGGTCAGAGTCGGAGAAGGAGATAGGATAGTGCAGGCAGAGGTCAGAGGGAACGATTTGAAGATGCTGTGCCGGTGGCCTGGACAATGGAGGAGGGGACCTCGGGTTAGGGAGCACCCGCAGCCTCTGGAAGCTGGGGAGAGCAGAGACACAGCTTCGAGAGCCTCCAGAAGGAACACAGCCCTGCCAGTGTTACAAAACCCTCGATTTTATGACTTTTCACCTCCAAAAGTATAAACTAGTAAATTTACATTGTTTTATGCCACTATGTTTGTGGTGATTTGTCACAACAGTAATGGGAAACTAATATAATGGCTTTATTTAAAAAAGAAGTTCTGACAGGTTGCCCTCTGTTGCAAAAGTCATGGTAAGACACAGCCGCACTAAGGCTCTTGCACAGTCAGTTCTTTCTGATGGGAAAGGGGAGTACAGAACAGAGGTTTGCTTTCAAGCTGTTTTTCAAGTCCCCGCTTTTCTGTGATTTATAGCACTGGGCTCTTCAGACACCTTCAGAGATAGTCTTGGAGCCTGCTATACAGGAAACAGATCTCCTGGCATGGGCCAACGAGAACAGAGCCCAGGAGCTATATATATGAGCAACCGAGGCATGTCTCCTGTCTTGAGGCTGCTATGGGCCTACTCAGCCAGGGCATTTGTTTGGTGCTAAGTCAAAATAGCATGGTGTCCAGTCAGTATGACTAATTTTCCTTCCAACTTTTGTGATCAGTGGTTCACTGTTTATTCGTTTAGTCACCACTCACGGACCATTTATTGAGCAGCCAGTCTGTACCAAGTACTGTGGCGGGGACGATCAAGCATTGTCCCTGCTCTCAAGGAGGTGGCAAGCTAGAGAGGGAGCCGGAAGATGAAGTCCTTAGTGAAGTTCACTCTTGTGAGCGATACGAGACATTTGCAGAGGCACTGTGGGAACAGAGGGCACGCCCTCATGCCAGGGGCAGTGGTGAGGAAGGGCTGGAAGGCTTCCAGCAGAGATGCCACGGGAGTTTCATCTTGAGGATCAGAAGGAGCTAGCCAGACAGAGAGTAGCGAGAGAGTGGGGGAGAGAGGACATTCCATCAGGAGGGAGCCACAGGGACAAAGACCCAGCCCTTGGGGTGCCTGCCCACTTAAGGACAGCAAGGGACAGATTATAGGAGGCAGCATGCTGGAATTCTGGCTGGTAGTCGGAGGTCCAGGTTCAAGGCTCAGTCCACCATTGATTGTCAACTGTAAGTCAGTTACCCTTTCCAGCCCGCAATGTTTTCTTTAAAAAAAAAGTGGGCTTTAAACTTTATAGATTTTCTCTCATATCCTGGTCATATCATATCCTGTTCATCTATAGTACCCTGTCATTCTGTGAAAAACAAGTAGTGTTTAGTTGGGAGAAATCTGAGACTTACTAATGTTCCATATTCTCATCAGCAGTCTGTTTCACCGTCAGTTGTTAGGCCCCTGCTGAAGCTAATTGGTGGCTTTATTGTCCCGTTGGGCCCATAAGCTTTCCTCTTTTCGGTGAACAGGAGTCTGCAGCAGTCCATAGGTATCTCCCTAGCATATGTCTCCAGATTGGTGACATCGTTTGAAAGACAAATGAGGACAAATACTTGATGGATTGACACAAATCCATCCTCTAGTGCTGGTTCAAAAACATTCTTGTCGGGAGTAAAATATATTTTTGTTATTATTTACATTATCCTATTCAGTAGCTTACACAGAATATTAAGTTCAGGGGGCATTAAGTTCAGGTGCAGTAGGGGAGCGCAGAGTATCCCTGCTATGTTTAGGAATACATTTGAGGAATTAAAGATCTCCCCAATAAAGAGAATACAGTCCACCAAGACTGTTGTCAACAGTAACACACACACACACACACACACAGGAGGGAATATCACTCCGTGTGAGGAGACACGACTGGCTTCTTAAGGTGTGGCACGTGTGACCATCCAGAATAAGTTGATGCATCAGTAGCGGAGTGTTCTAGAAAAGGGTGTAGGGTTTTTCTGATGTCTGGGGACCATAGCAGGGGGTCATGACTGAGCTGCTCATTCTCTGGAGCCACTACAGAAATGCTCACTGAGGTGCTGGCCGAAGCTTTGAACTCCAAAACCTTAGAAGGATTTGGAAAATGTGGGGAAGTAAAGAACAGGAGCGGCCCCTGAGTGCCTGCTCTGTGCCGGGCAGCACGCCAGGCATGTTCCACCCGCCTCGTCCAGGGAGCCCCAGCAAGACAAGCAACAGGCAGAGGAAAACGACTATGAGCAAAGTGAGAGAAACACAGTATTTTGCCAAGCGAATGAGAAGGGGCTCACTTCTTGGTTTTAGTGGATTTGAAAATGAAAATGTATTCATGAAAGTACAAGATGACTTCCCTGTTTTGTGGAGTGAAGGAAACTTAGGGGAAAATTGCTTTAAAAGGCAGCTTAAACAAGGAAGATTATTAAATATCAAAATGGCATGTCAAACAAGGATTGTGGAACTTTTCATGTGGGTGCTATTTAAAAAAAAGTTATATACGAATTTGTCTGCCCTGGAGTCGGTGTTGGGGAAATGGATAGTATGTTGGATCCCTTTCCATTGACTAGTAGGACGAACACATCACTGATGAAAAAGCACTGTCCCTAGAGGAAGCAGCCTTGCTTGTTCCGCGCTCTCACGGAGTCTATGGGTAAACTCAAGTGCCTGTGGCTCCGACTCCAACTTGGCAGCCCCCAGAGGGCTGTGAAACCCCCAGGTAACCAAGTAGAGCCTCCCATTCTGCAGATACGTGTCTACTTTTGTTAAATTTTCGTGTTTTTCCACCAGAAAATTCTGTATCAAAAATTCTTAGTCTGTCCAATTAATACTGTCTCTGATGTTGAGAAATAAAATTCCTAATATATGTGGGCAGAGTTTTCACTATCAAAATGGTAATTATAGGATACTATGAAGATTTTTAATACCTCGCTTTAAGGATTTCTCTTAAATTCTGTCATGCCCAGCCTTTTCAATGCTGGATTTGTTCGAGTTGTTTTAGTGTTATTGTCATTATTACTGTTGTTTTTAACGTAGCGAGAAATTCATGTGAACGTAAGGGACTAAATTTACATTCCTTCAAGTTCTTTTTCCATGCAGTTTTCTAAAGAAAGCTATTTTTTTTCCTCCAACAGCTAAATTTAGAGTTTCAACCTTCTGCCTATTGAGTAAATAGCTTTCCATGAATTAGAACTAAATCCCCTTTCCCAGAACATCTTTCTGGAGGAAGAGCATTTTGTCCTGACACAGTGTGTCCTAGGTTCCCTCTGCGCCATCTGAAAAACCCCAGAAGCAGTTTTGGATGAAGCACATTCGCCTCCTGCTACTGCAGTAATTACAGGAGCATCCGCGCATTTTCTGCATGGCCTGGCAACAATTAGACTTTTACTATAGGCTGCTCGGGGTTTTTATTTTTCTCGTGTTTTTAATTTGTCTGTGGTTTCCGATTTTTGAAGAACAGTCCAGGGATAATAGTGAAATACCAACCTTTTTGTTGCTTTCCAGCTTTATAAGGAGATCGTCTATTTACAAAAGGAGCACCCAGCGAACTGGCACAAGAACTACGCCATCGCCTGCGAGCGCATGCTGCACCTTCGGGACCGAGGCGCAGACCCCGAGCTCTTGCTGTCCGAGGCCATCAGACATTTACGTCTGTACACGCAGAAGGTGCAGAGCGACCCGCAGCTGGCTGATATTTCAGTCGCTCTGAAGCACCTCAGAAAAGAACTGCGAAGTCTGAGAAATATGAAAAATGTCTGAGACAGCAAAACGTGGAAAACTGCTTGTCATCCTGCTTCTACAATTTCTAGGTCCGAAACTTCTTCCTCCAAGAAAAGAAACTGTATTAAAAAATTGAAGACTAAGTCACTTCCCAGATAGAAGTAACACAGTGTAGCAGTAGCTTTTTGTGGGGTGTTTAGTGACTGAGTTGTGCTATTTATGCAAAATCTGTTTATCCCATGTCCCCAAATTAGCATTTCAGTAAGAATCTTTTGAACATTCCTCCTACTTTCACAATCTTTCACCTAATAATTTTGTTTGGTTAGATTTTAAAAGAGAATGGACGCTATTCATATACTTAAAATATCAACTGTAAATCTTCTAAGGGCCCTGCCTATTGGGATCAGTTTTCTAGATTAAATTCTTCAAACATTAATATCAGACTAAAGACATTTTCTGTTTCCTAAAAGTGAACTTTTTAAAAAAGAGTGAATCTTGTTATACTGCAAGTTAGAATATCTTTTTTTTTTTTAAGCTGTGGTTGTTACATAATCTCATGCTTCAAGCTAAATACCAACTGGGTGATATTTTGAAAAAAAATTGGGTTTTTATTGTCTTAGGTAATTCTCTGAAAGCACTGAAAATAAAGCTAATTCATTGTTGGGTTTTTCAGTTGCATAAACTGATTGGCAAGTAAAAGGATTTTGTCATTCCTTAATTAATTTTATATTTGTGTTTTGCTTCTATTTGGGCTTATAAATCTGGGCCCAATAATTAGTAGGTTCCTGCTGCCAAAATGTAAAAAAAAGGGGGGCAGGGATTTGAGGGGGAAAATGGGGAGGTAGTTCAATAAATTCATTTCTGTTACAAGCATCTTTTATACATATTACTAAAGAGAACATAGTAAGAAATGCAAATAATAGTTCTTTATTTTATTATGACAGTTAATTAATAGCAACCTGTTTTAATGAATAAAGTCACTCAGAGTCCTTCAGCACTTCCTAAGTAGAGGCCCGAATCTGTAGGGATTCTTTTCCCCCCAATTGTATAGCTCCTAGACTCCGAGCACTATATAGGCCCTGTATAGAAATGCTCACTAATGAAGAGGGAGGGCTAGAAGCTTGTCTGCATTCAAAGATCACTGGTGAGTCATTCAGCAAGAAAAGGCCCCTTACCAGGAATAGTCACAGTTCCGTGGCATTGTACTAGCAAAAGGGTCTGATCAAAGGTCTCCTGTGGAGCTTGCATGGTTCCCTTTCATACTACGACCATAATTAAAACCACTAATTCTCTTTTAAAATGCTGCAGGATGCCATGTAGGCATCTGTCTGGAGTGTCCTTTGTGATGTCATAAGCTGTTAAGGACCAGGGCCGAGGGCTTTTGAGTGAAATGCCAGTCATGAAGGTGCTTCAAGACAAGGGTGCCTCTAAAAGCTTGACAGGGCCTTGACTGCACAATTCGAGCTGCATTTGCCCCTTGTCAGCTGCCAGTAAATAAATCTCAAAGGGGGAAAAGCTGAAGTTTCATTACCTGATCCATGGGGCTTTGTTGGTTTTGGCACCACACAGGGGAAGCTCTTGCCCCTCCATTCTCTGGATTTGAAGATGTCCATTGGAGCCTGCAGTGCCTGGACAGGGTTCAGAGCGGAACCTTTTGAAGAGTGTCAATAGTTGTAACAGTTCAGCTGTTAGGAAGACAAATAAATGGAGGAGCTCATTAATCCGCTTTTGGCTCTCAGTGCCTTTTGCCCTTTTATCACAGCCTTATTAGGCTCCTACTCATCTTGAACCAGAAAAAAATGAATTGAAGTTGTTGAGTACTAATTGGCAAAGACTTTTAATCACGGGCCAAGAACTTTCACTGACTTGAAAGTAACTTCTCCACAGGGAGGAACCGAAAACCTGGTTTACCTTAAAACAAAAACCTGCCGGAGTCCGGTGTGGTGTAAAAACTTAAGGAAGCATTGATAAATTATTGAAGTTGATCCATTTGAAAGAAATAATGTAAGATTGTGATTTCCGTTTTTCTTTTTAAAAAAGTAGAATAAAAATCATGTAAACGTTCCCTAGAAATGCATTGTCTTTATTGGTCAGAGAAGAGATTGCATCCCTGAGATGATCATGTTTGTTTCTGAACATCTGCACACATAGGGTTGTACCCTTCACCTGAGCCTCTGCACGTACACGTGGGGTTGGAGGGACCTTATTAAAACTAGCTTTTCCTACTTAGACCTGTAATGGCTGATGAAGATGTCTGAAGATGTCTTTTTGAGAATATCTGCTTTTTAAACTTGTCTATACTGTGGAGATTACACACACACACACACACACACGACTATGCCTTTTGTATGGACTGTCATCAAATGGTGCACAGATTATTCAACAATAGCTTTGGACCACTCTGCCTTTGAGAAAGCAATGATATGATGGCCCAAAGTAGATAGAATCATACTTATTTAAATTTCTGAAAACCATTGGTAAATGAAAAAAAAAAATAGGAAACTTGAGCTGAGATCTGGGGATGTTGGGCATCACTCCCAGGTCAACTACTTTGAAGAATCCTTTCCTTTCTATTGTGTGAGGTTTAAAAAGTTGCTTTCTTTCTCTTTCTCTTACTTTTCCTTGGCGAGTGAACAAACACCACATCTGACAGAAGGGTTTCCTTTAGTCCAACCCCCTGACATGGGAGAGAATGTGAAGAGGTGACTTCTCATGCAGGATTTGGCCAGCATTTTCCTAGTAGAGTCCCTGGAGTGCCAGGGGTTGGCAGGACGACAGGAACCCCACAAGGCTGACTTCTGCCTGGACTTTGGCCTGAGGAACAAGTGGGAGCCAGCAGCGCTGTCTGCCCGTCCACATGCTGCTGTGCCCTGCTGCCCGGCCCCGAGGCTGGCGCGCACCGGGCGCCGTGGAGAAGGGCTGCGTGGCTCCGTGTTCTCCAGCGACCCTCCCGGCCCTGTTTGCGCCAGTGGGAGGTATGCTGGACTCTGGCTATTCACTTTCCTCTTTGTTTTTTTAAAGGACCATTTTTTTGAAAATTCTTTTGTTCTATTACTCAAAATGCAGCCAAAATAGGAGGGAATCAGTTACTCATGTACTGTTTTAAAATCTTCAAAGAGAAGTTATGAAATGTGATTTCTGTCCATATTCTTAGGATTTGCTGGTAGTAGAACCATGATATTTAGCCTTTATGATATTTAAATAAAGCCCATTTTGAGGGCCAGGGTTATTTTTGATACCCTAGTGATATCTTGAAGGCATCGGGCTAAGATATAAAGAGTAGTTGTTTTAATATATGTTAAATAATGTGAATCCTTAATCAGTTCCCACCAATATCCCTCAGAATTTAATAGTGTTAGTACTTCTAATATTAAGGAAAAAGGTTAATTGCAAAGGTTGTAAAAGAATAGATCCTGTTACAGCAAATCCTTTTACTCTTTTTAATTCTGGTGTGTTTTCAAAATGTACAAAGTGGGGTATTACTTAAAATTCTGTTCTTCTAACTGGTTCCAAGTCCCATGGTAAGTAAAGAAAATGATAGATCCACACTGCTTTGTTTGTCCTCATATTTTGTTGTGGATACAAAACCATTCCAAGGCTTAGACTCACGAACAGCTCAGCGATGTTTCCAGGGGCCCTGGGAATATCTGCAGGCCGGGATCTCGGCCCAGCACTGCAGAGCGAACAGGGAGCTGAAGCGGTAAGCAGCAGTCATACTCGATGAAGACGTCATTGTCAGTGCCTTCTAAAGGTCTGTTTGACTCGGATCAGCATGGATGGTATAAAAAAAAAACCTCAGGAAGACCACGATGTGCTTACCTGGATATAGGAACGTAAACTAATGGAACGTATCTTGGGAAAGGGATTTTTTCTGAAAAAAAGTCCAGTTGCTTTTCAACAATGTAACATTTATGTGGTGGAAATTGTATGTACTGGAAAGGTTAGCTTATGTCCTATTGAAAACGAAAGGGGGGATGGGTAGAGGGACCAAGACTGGAACCACGGAACCCACAGTTCACCTTCGTGCATGGAGTTAGCTGGGTCTTGTCCACAAACCCCGAGTGTTATTGCTGAGGCTTAATTTTCAGTGATATAAATACGAGTATTGTGATGATTTTAGGAAGGTCAAGTTGATAAGGTTGAGAAAGTTTCAAGACAGAGATCAAAGATACACAGGCGAATAGTTGGACCGCATTCCCGTCCCAGCCAACCAACCTCAAGGAGCAGCCAAGGGGTCCCAGCGTTTTGTACGTAGGTGCCATTGGACGATTGGATGGGGAATGCTAGATAAAGGTCTAATGAAAGGTAAATAGATGTAAGCCAAGTCTAACATTTAACCCTTCTAGAATTGTTCAGAATTTTTATAAATCTGCATAAAGAGTATTGAGGGGAAGTATGACAGAAGGAGTATAATCCTTGTGTTGTTAAATTTATTAAATATTATAAACTAATATATGGAGCTTGCATGCTATTTTTTTAAACATACACACAGACCATAATTATCTTCTACTTAGAAGTATTGCTGAAAAGCGGTTATTTTGTTATTAAGCTTTAGAAGAAGATATTTTTGAGATTTTTCTTACCTAAATGAAATATTCCCAATGGTTGAACCATTGGAAATATCCCTAATCCTTGTGGTTGTTGCTTTTATGCAGAACTGTGTGTGATCAAAGTAAAAGAGGGAACACTGCTTGGGAAATCAGACCCAGTTTTCTTTTTCTTTTTCTTTTAAGATTTTACTTACTTACTTTCAGAGAGAGGGGAAAGGAGGGAGACAGAGAGGGAGAGAAACGTCAGTGTGATTGAGTCAGTTGCCTCTCACACTCCCTCAACCTGACTGAGACCTGGCCCCCAACCCAGGCCCGTGCCCTGACAGGGAATCAAACCGGCGACCTTTCAGTTCAATCCGCTGAGCCACACCGGCCTGGGCTGACCTGGTTTTCTCATCCGTGGATTATGGTGTGATGGGACATCAGTGGAGCGCCCTAGACCCTTGAGTATCATCTAAGACACAGGAAATCCTGGTAACACCCTGGCATGCCCTTGAGGATTTGAGGACAGGGTAAAGGATGTGAGGACTACAGTCTTCCTACAGTATCTTCCCTCAAAATAGGTTTTGAAAGTGGAAGGAAACATAATTGTTGTAACTATTAAGAGGGCTTTTAGAAGTTAATATTTCAAAAAGTCAAAGGCTCATTTAAAATTCTCTAGCAAAAACTTCAGACACTTTAAACGGAGTTGTTTATAAACGGAAGATGGCCCATTTATCAAAACCTAGGGTTCCTTTGATTGAGGGATGAAAACCAAAGCTTCTTCACACAGAGCAAGCATAAAACGGGGAAGCTCGGCGACGGAGAGCACTCGTGCTGAGTGGTGGTGGTTCCTCACTGTGGCATGACCTGTCTCCACAATTGGGGCACGTTCCTTCAGCACGGGGACTGGTGCGCACACTGTGTATTTCCTCTCAGTGACCACAGTTGTGACCGCTGGACTCTGCCATCACCCGCACCCGCCGGGCACAGGCCTTCAAGGTGTGGATTGTGCCAGCTGTGGGTTGTCAGGTTCGCTCATTGAGTCAGTTTAGTGCACACTGACCAGATTGTCTTACAAAATAAAAAAATAATGCATCTGAGGTAACCAGGGTAACTATTGTTTCATGCAACTTACTTCATGTCTATGTGTGGTTGTATGTGTAGTGTGCATACTATATGTGCACACAGTATACATGTTATACATACACGTATGGCACGCCGACCTAGGAGAACTTAAACCACCTTGATGGGATGTTAATGCCGAAAAGGTCATCTGGTAAGGGATCATCTGGCGTAACTAGCATGACTAGTCCAGTTCGATGAACGAAGGAACTGAGCCCTGCACTAAGTAGGGGACTTGATGAGTGTCACACAGCTAGGCAGCGGCACAGCCGGTCCTAACAGGATTCTGACGCAGGATTCTTGGCTCTGTCTGTACACTTGCCCCGCTTCTGTCACAGCTAACTGAAACCGGCTATGTTCTACTATCAGTTTTGTCATGCTAAAGTCTCCGAGTACTAATATAAACTCACATAATACTGTATGTCAAGTGTAATTGAAAAAACAAATAAAGGCCACACTTGTTGATGTATTCCTTCCCCGTCCCGTGCAGGGTTCAAAACTTGATAGCGTCTCTGGTGCGCAGAAGGGAACGTGTCCCAGCTCCACTGGGATGATCACTGAGCTGGGGATTCGACTTGTCCTCCCAGAACCTGAGGCCGTCTAGAGCCACGGTCCATGATGGTCCTGTTTGGCTCAGCCACTCCGTTAAAGAATTTTAACAGTGTCCAGAGAGGGCAGAGGGCTCTGAAGACCCAAATGTCTGGTTTCTTAATTATGAACCTTACCAATTCAATGTTTAAGTGATAATGGCTTCTAAATTTAGCTCTTGAGTCATATGTGTGATTTGTAAAAATACACAAAAACAACAATAATTACTATTATTGTAACAACTAATCCCACCCAGTATCTGCCGACTGGCTTTGGTGGTCTAAAACGACCTGCCTGCCTGCATTTGCTGGGAGGGTCGGAAGCGCTTTGGCCCTTCATCTCCGGGAGGCGCGTGCACGTGGGGTCCCTCATGGGACAACCACTGCTGATGCAAACCGCGCGGCCGGCGTCGTGAGCACGTGTTTAGATGACCCGACTTACAGGGTTAGCATTCGTGCGACAGTGCTTTTCTCATTTCTCATGTCCCCTTGTGAACAATGGCGTAATTGATTCACAGAGCCCAAACCTGTTGACTACTATGAGCTAATCTGTCGAGGTAAATGTGTAAACCTATACAAGAGTCAAACAAAACCAGAGCTTTGGGTTAAAGCGATGCCAAGACGTCCCATAATTGTTGTGCTTATCCTGTCATGTGAGACATGTGACTGCTTAAACTATTGGTGAGATACAGATTCTATGTTCCTTATTTATTACAGTGCTGGTGGAGCGAATAAATACCTTAGCAAACACCTTCAGTGCGTCCTGAAAGCTCCCAGGACAGTGCGCAAGCTCCTGCAGGGCTCGCCGAGGTCTGCCCTTGAGGGCCGGACAGCTGCAGTGCTCACTGCCCACATGAGGACGAACACTCAAGGCTGTGTGGCTTGCGGACTCGTTTTGTCCCTAAAGGAGCCAAGAGCAGACACCGGCCTTCCCGCCCCTCCCATTCCCATTCCCGGGGTACAGGCTCTTTAGAAAGCACAGGCCTCCCCTTTCTAAGTCCCACCAGAAGTCCTGTGTGTTGGTTAGTGCTAGACTCCCAGCTCTGCCACCTGCTGGCTGGGTAGCTTGATGCAGCGTCTTTGGGCCTTAATTTCCTTTTCTGTAGATTGGGGATATAAGGTACGGACTTACATCCTGGTGTGTCTACAAGAATGAAATGCGTTTATACACATGAAGTGCACTGAACGATGTCTTGGCACGTAACAACTCATACTGCTGACTGTTTTCATTCGCATGCCCGTGAAACCAGTTCTCATCTGCTTTAAACACCCGAGTAAAAAAAGTTTTAAGAGCCACCTGCTTTGCTCCTCTTTTGTATGTTTAAAAACATCCTCACTAAATATGCATCTGAAAAACATATGATTCAATTTAAATTACAGTGGTAATTACAATTACATTATTTAAATTGTGTGAAAACCTGGCAATTACAAGAAAGTAACAGGAAGCACTGAGCAGATGAAGAAACCAGTCCGACCAATCAGTAAACATGTCAGAGCCTGCGCTTGCGCGTGGGCACCCACAACTTCCACTCCTCCGACCGTTAGCGAGAACGCCCACCTGTCCCTCTCTGCAGGCCTCCCCACGCCACCGCCCAGCTGGGAGGAGGCCTCATCATCACTGTTTGCCTCCCCTCCTCACGCTTACTTTTTGCCATCTGTACATTTGATCTGATTGTATCTTTTCTTAAATAGCGTAGATTCCGTTGGTCCCAGAGACCTTTCAAAAAATAGTCTCCTCCCAACACAGCTTGTCTGGTCACTTCAGGGACTGACGCTGGACAGAAAGCTTGGAGTCCTGACCTCAGGGCCACCGATGGGCTTCCAAAAGTCTCATAGATTTCCGAGTGGGCATGAGTAGAGTGCCCCATCAACATGCTTTATAAATGAGCATCCCATTCACTCGCTTGTTTTATTCATTTAATCCGTAAACATTTCTTGAGCTCCTACAACAAGGCAGGCGCAGGTACTAGGACTTCAGAGGGAGAGGGAAAGCAGACAGACAAGGGCCTGACCCTAAGGAGCTTCCAGATTCTAGAAGGGGAGGAAGCCAAATTGCAAGTCTTAAATATCTGCCCAAGGATTTTTCTCTCAGTAGCATCGTGGTTTACCTTGTGCAGGAAACCAACCCTGCTTTCTCACTGTTACAGATGCTGACTGAGCAGGTTTGCCACTGCCCCCCTCACCACAGATTAACAAGTTTCCCACCCACGGAGATGTCTGCATCTCATTCTTGGGTTATCTAGAGCCCCCTGAATCCACAGAGGGCTGCACTGGGCCACGGAAGGGTTACCACCCACACTTCATTTTGGTCCTCTCCTCCCCTCGCCCCTTCTCCCCACCAATGTCCGCAATCCTCCGCCTTCCCACGCTGATCTGAATAGCATGGGAAAGAAATAAGAACAACAGCACTTCTTACCGTCCACCTGTAGCAAAGAGGGTTCTCACTTCTTCCATGGCCACCCGTAGCGACAGAGAAAGGAGGATACACCTGAGAAAAGCAAGTCAAGTGCTCCTCTTAAGTCTCGGTTCCTAGAGGTGTCCTGACTCATGAGTCCCATTGCACGTTGCACACCCTTGCTGACCGTCGTCGCTGGAAAAGCAGGACCCACTTCCATAGAGCAATGAGAAGGCATCGATGCATCTGTAGTATTCTTGCCAAAAAATGTATAACCACAGTTTAGCCTCAAGAAAACATCACACAAACCCAAACTGAGGGACACTCTATGGAATACCTGACCAGAACTCTTCAATGAACAGTGTCAAAGTCAAGACAGACAAGGAAGGACAGAGAGCGTCCTAGACTGAAGGAGACTGAGGACACAGGACAACCAAATGCAAACGGGGTCCTGCATGCAGGATCCTGGGTGGGATCTGAGAACAGAAGGAAGGCACTGGTGGGAACATGGTGAGCTCTGGACCGGAGCCTGCAGTGTAGCTAGCAGTGTTGTACTGCCATTAGTTTCTTGGTTTTGATCATTGCACTATAGTCATGCAAGATACTTAATTAGGGGAAGCTCGGGGAAAGGTTGAACAAGCATTCAACTATTTTTACAACTTTTCTGTAATTCTAAAATTATTTCAAAATGAGTTTCTTTATTAAAAAATGTTAAAGGCAAAATGCTCCTTTTTCCTCTTACCCTTTGTCATTCTTTGCTGACTGTCTTAAGCCCCAAGATGAGCAATAGATACAACAGTGGTCTTTATTACTTGGGCGCACCAATGATCAAAGAGACAAGTTGCTTAAGGCCAAAGGCCACAGGCCTGCCCCCAGTGCTGCGTTAGGGTAGGTGGTCCTTGTTGGCCCAGGGCCTGAGCCCCCTCCTCATGACTGTCCAGTGGGACCTGGCTAAGGGCGGGCATCTCCAGGGAGCCCAAGGCTGTGTTTCCAGTGCCTTGTGGAGGCTCAGAAGAGGTCCGTGGGATTAAATGCCCTGCAAAGCCACTGGACTCACACCCAGCCGGAAAACGGCGGGATCTATATCGGATTATTCCTCTGGTCTGGGCTCCTCTATTGGGGCCGTCACTGTAGGAAAGAGGGAGTGAAGGCAAAGCACCCATGATACCCTAATTCTTTCCAAAGATGAGTCCCATTTTTGTAGCTTCATTAGCATTTGTAGATAGAAATACATTTTAAGTGGCATTATGCTACGTAATTATTCTTACATGATGAGAAATTAAACACATTTTCCTCAGCTTGAAATTATTCCTACCACGTACTGAGTTTGGTGACAGCTTGAGAATTTGGACAGTGGGTTGCAAGAAGGAGAGAAGCAATCTACGTATTCAAAAAAACAAAAACAAAAACAAAAAAAATGCCAATCTGAAATATTCCACCAAAGGTAAGTCCTTGTAGCAAAATAATTTTGGCTGAATGGAATATTAAACCTGCTACTATGAATTTCACGCCTTGCATTCCTAAAGCAGATGCAGAGTGATGATGCCAAAAATTAATTGGAAATGATGCGGCTTGCCTTGTGTACTCTATCCAGCAGAGGGCACAGCAGATAAGCGTTGTGTGCGTCGGTGACTCGGGGACTGATAAGGCTTGTTTGTAATTGCTTCTGTAAAGATATGTAGCAACATGCTTGGATGCTTATTTACATTTAGGAATGTGGTTCAGAATAGGAGGTTTAGATTTATAACTTTGGTTTTGTCTGTCAATACGTGGGAGACTTTTGGTTGTTGTGAGCATTATATTTACCAATGCACAATGTTAAATTGCTGGATTTAATTGTTGTTACAGTACAGTGAATTATTCTATTATTTCTGACTTTTTTTATCCTAAGGAAAATTCAAACTTTCCAGGCTTCAGCGCAGAATAAAATGGCTCTGAGCATGTCGACGTCTCAAGAGCACATTATTTTCTTATTGGATTGTATTAACTTTAGAGATGGAAATTTGAAGAATTAGAAGGCTTAGAGATGGGAAATTTGGAGAAGAAAAGAATAATGTCTTAAGATTTCTGGAGGGGTTAACTGGTAAGTCATTTTGAAAGCTGCTGATGCTAATTCTCATAGCAAGAGATGTAGCAGACCCTAAAATGATCGGGAACAAGACACAGAAATGCTAACTAAGAAAGAAGAGAATCTTGTGTCACACTCCGAATTGCCAGCGGATTATAGAGGTTCCTCTCTCTCTCTGGCACGGATTTCTCTTGTGTAAACTCCTTATAGGGCAACTTTCCACAATCTAGGTGAAGAGTGTTTGGCAATACCACTTAGTTTATAAAACAAACAAGTCTCCTGCCTCGGATGCACATATTTGGATGCTAAAGGACAGAAACACAACAGATACAAACATTCATCCATAAGCACTGTAATTTGCAGCTGAAGGGAAAGCTATGGAAATAAACTACAACATCATAAAGCCTAATAGACAATAATCCTAAAGAAAAAGTCATGGGCCTACCTCCTGCCAGGGAACCGGCTGTTTCCTGAGAACCGAGTGGCCAGGAGTGGGCAACCAGGAACTATCCTGTCCATGCTGTGTGATCGGACCCTCAGCCAGACACCAGCCAGATGGGGCTGGAATCCCGGCTGTCCTGCCCCCATCCTGCCTCTGCCCCCATCACAGACTCTCCCCTCTGGGGCTCTTCCCACCCCTCCACCCCCATTTTGGAGCCTTCCACACAAGCCCCAGATCAGAGACACCCCACTGGGAAAATGAGCTGGGGAAGAGACTCCCCACAGAGCTGGCCTCTGGGGCTGGGAGCTGTGGGGGCTGGGGGGGCAGGCATGTGGGCTCTGAGGTGGCAGGAACTTCCTTGTGTGCCCCTCTGAGCTCTGAATTTTGTCCCATGTGCAAGAACTGCCTAATCGAAAATTGTGGAGAAATGGACTCCGGACCAATGGGTAAAGGGTGGCCTGCCCTTTCCTAGACCTGCTCCTGTGGTCAGCCCCACTCCCTGCCAGTGAGTGTGTCCCTTCCTCCCTCTCCTGCTTTTCACAATGGACTAACGATCCTTTCTCCCAGGGCCCTACTCTACTGGAGATACTCTTATCACTGCTCCTTTGAAAGGTTAGCTCATTCGTTGTTCATATCTCAGTGTTTCTTTACAAATGTACTCCTCCCCAGTGTGTGGGGTAGGTGAGTGGGGGGCTGCTGAAGGATGCCTGTGGAGGGAGGGTCTGTGAGAGACACCAGGGAGAGAGTGGGGAGAGGCCCTTCATCATCAGAAGGGTTGTGGCAGAAGAATTCGACCTACAGGCTTTTAAAGTTAAGGGTTGAGTTTTAGGGGATGAAATCGGAGGATGAGTTCAAGTTTAATGTGAAAGTTAAGGTCTCCCAAGCTCTGCCTCTCATCCAACCCGCCAAAGTCCTGCTGGTAGTACTGTCACAGAAGGTTGTACATGTACCCAAAATGGCAAAAGCCATGATTTAGCTCCTCAACAGCTAAGCTGCCCATAAAAAGTACAAATATTGCCTCTCATCTTGGATAGTGTTAGGTAGCCGAGGTGTTTAAGAAAAGATCAGAAGCCAAAAAGGTACAATTAAGGGCTTTTATTCTAGGCGGGACACTGCACTCAGGCAGGCTGAGTCCAAGCAGACTGCAGCAGCAAGGAAAAGGGTAGAAGGGTTTTCAAGGGTGTGTAGCAGACCCCAGGAGAGGGTGGATCACCCTGCTGATCTGCCCCAGGCGTTCAGGGTATAGGTGTTTGTAAGACAATGTCCTCTGATTAGGGATGGCTGATTCAGGGACAGAAAGTCTGAGAGATTTATGGACCTTGTTTCTGGGAAAAACTCAAGGGAGTGGAAAGGGTAGTGAGGATTCAGCTGGCTTCCAGCAGGTTGCCCGCGGCTATGCCTCAGTTGCTTCCAATGATAATAGATAATCTCGAGGTCAGGTATTTAGCTGGTGATGCGTAAGTCTTTGTTCTAGCATATGAGGGCTGCTTAGGTCCTCCAGGTCCCAGTACATTCTAACAGCTGATTCTCTTGCCTTAAAATCTTTGTAACCAGAAGCTATATTTAATATTGCAAGTAACTACTCTCATGGTATATCAGTCAGGGTCCTGTTGCAGTGAACGGAATTTATTCCAGCTAGTTTCAGCAGGAAGGGACTTATTACAAGGCAGAAGACAGCTCATAGAATCACTGGGAGGGCAGACAAGATAAGCTCTGAGCTGACCCTTTCCAGGATGACCCCAACACTGCCCTGCAGAACCCAGTCACCCACAGAGCTGTGGCCTCCTTTTGCACAACCGGGGAGCTCTGCGCCAAAATGGGAAGCTGCTGCTCATGCCCCCAACTCCAGAACCACGACACCACTGCCACCCTCGGGAAGCCACCATGGTCAGGAACTTCCTGCATTTGCTACAGCCTGAACCATCTACCCACCCACTAGAGTCCACACCAGCAAATGGCTGGCCCACCACTGCTTTCAACACACACAAAACCAGTGACCAGACTCAGCGAAATTACATGTGCATCGTGACTGTGCTCACCAGCAAAAAACACAGAGGTGAGGGCTGTGTCTCACCACGCCTTCCAAATCCCTCATGAGGGCATCTGAGTGGCTGAACTGTTCTCACGGCTGGAACTCCGGTCTGCATTTCCCAGCCTCTGTGGTATGGAAGGCAGGTGGAATGAATGTTGAACATCAATACACTATCTGCTACGCTTCAAATTAGAGAGAAGAAAACACGTTAAAAAAAAATCTGTACACAAGAGCCGGTGGTTTCTTTTGAACCAAAAGTAAGTGTGCATTCAGAAATGGACAAATTAGTAATGCAGAACCGTCCCAACAAGAATTTGTAGGACCTGGAAGGAAGATGGCGGTGAGTTAGGAGGGAGCGGATTCCATTTCCCCTTACACACCCGAGAAAAACCTAGCCAATCTACAGAGGAACAGAGCAAACAGACAACAGTACCCCAGCATATATGAAGATAGGAGACCAAAAACTGTAGTGGACATTGAAAAACCAGATGGTAAGGAGAGTGCTTCAGGACAATAAGGTCCCTGGGACCATGGCAGCTGCAGCCCCAGGCCCAGCACCCACTGGGTCTGCCATAGGGTTCTTGGGAGAGAGCTGGGTCAGCGGCTCCCTCCCCAGCCAAACAAGGTTTGAGCAGCACCTGGTTGCTTGAAAAATTTGTAGGACCTGAGGTTGGCATAAAAAGGGGGGATGGGAATTATTTTATTTCCTCCATCCTAGCAATAGAGGAAATCGCAAAGGTCAATGCATGGTGTCTCTTTGTAGGATATCCAGAGCATGTTAATCAATACATGAGTAGGACATGGTGCAGAAGGGCAAAAGGGGCTGAGTTTAGCTGCTAAGAACATGGAAGCTGGTGGGGACTCCCCCGCCATGAAGGTGAGAACTGAGAGAGGAAACCATTACATCATCAGTGGGATGGGTTAAAGGCGCACAGTGGTTCTGGCCGGTCTGCAGGACCCGGGTCTGCAATGGAATCAACTGCTTCCACAGAGATCAGAGGACCTGCCAGTAGGAAAGAAACAAGACAAACCAGTGCATCTTCAGACTTTTTATTGTCATTTGAGAAGCCATCTTAGGACCCCTGGGCATGGGGGCAGTGTATCTTTGGGACCCTGCAGGAAGGCAGAGTAGGAAGTGCCACTCAAGTGTCAGGACTGTGACAAAGTTGTTCACGCTAAAGAGCAGCTTCAAAAAAGAATTTCTGGAAATTCAAAATTAAATGAACCAAGAGACTACAACACAGACATTACTGCAAGGCTTTCAGAAGCTGGAACACCACTTATAAAGAAAAACATAACCTGTAACTGAATAACAGAAGCCGCAGAAGAGATTGGAGGAGGGAGGAGCAGAGAGACATGGCGGAGATTATCCTGTGGGGAACCCTCACGAAGTCCCCTGCAGGTTCCAGTGGAAAGTCAAAGCCTGACTGTGGACCCAAGCGTGACACAGTAGCTGGCCCTGATGGCCACGCAGAGTCACCAGCAGCCCATTCAATCGCACCACCTTGAGGGGAAGCAGCGTCATCTGCTCTGGTGCCCTGAGTGACCCGCAGTGTAGACATGAACTATTTTAATCTTCTCGTTTACTCAAAAAGTAACTCTAACAGATTTTTTTAAAAATGTCTACTGAACTCTATGTCAGAAATAAGAAAAATATAGGTGTGGTATTTCAGGGGCATTATTATTTTATCAGGGCCAAATCAAAATAAAAACCACTTCCATTATAATGTAGTAACTGATAACAAGGAAAACAGAGGAAATCTACCCAAACTCAAAGTGGGGAAATGTCCCAAAAGCTGGGGGGTGGGAGGAGACCAAGCTGCAGTAGGGGGCAGAGGGGGAGAACTGGCCAGGCAGACAGGGGAGGAGACAGGAGCAGGAGGAGGAGTGTTTCAGGAAGAGGGAATCACAGTGCAAAGCCCCAGAGTGGAGAGAGATTACAGCACATTCAAAGAATTGATGGGAATTCTGGTGGTTGAAAGGCAGAGTTTGAAGTGAAAATGGCCAGAAATGCACCTGTAAAGCAAGCAGGGACCAGCCAACAAAGATCTTCAGAGCCACATTGAAGAGTTTGGGTTATTACACCTGAAATTGATACAATGTTGTGTATCAATGGCAATTGAAAAATAAACTTTAACAAAATTTTAAAAAGAATTTTGGTTGCATCGTGCCGGCCATGGGAAACTGTTGGAAGTGTGTTAAAGTGGGGTGTGACACCACGTGACCGGGTGACCACATTGTAGAGACTAACTGTGAGTAGAAGCAACACAGGAAGAGGAGAAACCAGTCGGAGGTGGTCGCCGTCACATAGAGGGGACGCTGTGGTCTGAGCCCAGTAACTGACTGGAGATGAGGAAGGGTGGGCATATTCGAGTGAACCTTGAGCCTTGAAAGGGTCCTTGACATGGCCGAGCAGTCCCGGTAAGCGCGATCTCTGCTCCCCGGGACAACCATCACAAGCTTTCTTCTCAAATCCCAACTCCAGCTCCTGTTCCTCCACCTCTTAGCCATCTCCTGTTTAGTTGAAACACTGAACGCCTTTAGAAAGGATTTCTTCCTTCTTGCCATCAGACCAACCTGCTCCTGTATCAGTGTTCCCCTTCCCCACACCTGAACCCTCCCCCTGTCACTAGCCAGCCCTGAAACCCTATGCCGGCCACCTTCTCAAGGACCCTGCTCCTCTAGGTCCCTTCGTGTCTACATCGTTAGTGTCTCGTTCCTCTCCCTTTCCCCTCCGTGATCTGACTTTGCTTCTCCCACATCCCCTGCTTCTGTTCTATCCCTTAAACATGCACTTCAGGCACACTGGCCCCAAACACTCCCAGCTCAAACACTGCTCTGTCTGCCTGAAAAAGATTTACCATTTGCACTGGGTTGAATAGTGCCTCCCAAAATTCATGTCCCCCCAGAACCTCAGGATGTGACCTTATCTGAAAATAGAGTCTTTGTAGGTGTAATTAATTAAGATGAGTTCATACTGGAATAAGGTGGGTCCTAACCCAATGACTGGTGTCCTTATAAGAAGAGAAGAAGGGCACAGAGGGGAAAAGGTAGTGTTCACCTTCCAAATGGTGGCCGAGTGAGAGGCCTGTGCCTTTCTACAGCCTGCTGTCGCGATTGGGAGGTCTCAGCTGTGAGGTGACTGAGCAGTTTCCCATCTCAGACTCTCCCCGGATTCCCTGTCCGGGCCACGCCCCAGGATACTGGACAGTGACCCCCTGCAGGGGCAGGGCTGCAGCAACACCTTCAGGACCCTCTTCATCCCTGCCCATGGCAGCCGAGGAGTGAGCTATATTTTTAGGCCCTGTTAACTTAGGCTTGATCTTCAATTTATCCCTAATTTGGAGGCATGAAAAATATTTCATCTTCTTCCATCTTTCCAAAGGATTTGCAGCTCCTGTCTGTAGGGTCCTCGCAGGAGAAAAGAGAAGGAGACCTCGGCATCCTGATACTGTTTCCTTTGCTATGCCATTCACGTGCAGTTGGCCTTCCTCTCTTAGCTCGGAGCAGGGGTGCTGGAGGCTCACGGCGCTGCCCCGCTGCTCCCAGGTCCTTCACGCCCTGGCCCTGTGCTCACTGCACCGCACACAGCCCTCCTCCCTCTCCTCGGCCGGCCCGAAGCAGGACACTGCGGCCTCCACAGTTCCCTGGGTCCCCACAGAGCAACGCTTCCTTTAGCAAGCACTGCTTTCTGGCCACAGCCCTGTTTCTTCGCCTTCAGAGATTGGCAGAAAGCTTCCCACATGGCTTTCTATTTACACATTTAGAATGAAATGTGTAATTTTATTGTAAACTGAGATGTGTCTGGGGGAGGTCAGTGAACCACACCGAGCCTTCAAACATTCCTCGCTGAGCCTGTTACCCAACACGCCTTTTTTGTTTCGCCGCCAAACCTGTTTGCTTCCTTGAGATGATAGCGTGTTTCCCTGATTCTCACGCTGGAGCTGAGCCTGCCCACCCCGGCCTTGTGGCTTTGCGTCTCATGGCACCCTCTTCCAGAAGCACTGTCCCTGGGTGAGGCACGTGGTCAGGGGCCGGAGCTCTGAGCCCCGGGCACTCGAGATTCCATCTTCCCTTCTCATTTGCCCCCTGGGGGTCTTCAGCCAGTTTCCTAAACTTTCTGAGTGGCAGTGTCTTCATCTGTAAAAGTGGCCAGTGATATTTGCTCTGCAGAGGTTTGAAGAATCACACGATGAAGTAAATGCTCCTGGCCCACCGTTACGTGCCCAGTCACCACCCATCGTCGTTGCACGCACAACCTTGAGTTTGGCAGTAGCTCTCCTCCGACTCTCTTCCCTTCCTTCCCTGGTTCTTAGCTGGTTTATTTCCCCTTCTGGCTGTAGCTCTGATTCAGGCTCAGTTTGGGTGCCATCGTGAACGTACCTCACTTTCAGGCCAGAGCGGCCCTAGTGAGAGCTTGACTATTCCCAAGGTCATGGAACCAGGTCACTCTGCTTCCAACACCTTGGGTCTGAATACCATCTCTGCCATCTGCCTGTTGAGCAGCATTACCCAGATTCCTGAGCTTCCCTGAGCCGCACTTGCTACCCTGCTGAATGGGCCCACTGCCTACGTGGGGATTCACATGTTGGTAATACACATGGTGGTTGACCCTCCCACATCCATTTTATCCCTCCTCCATTGGGTAGTGACAATGTTACCATCTGAAGAATCATGGAAGCTTCCAGAAGCCATCTTATAACTATGAGGATAATTCTGACACTGTGGGCTAATCAGCAAAACCAAGTAAATCTGAATACTTTAGTAAGATATTTATAATAGTTGTCTGACTTGTCTCGCCAATAGACTGTGGGCTTCTCTGAGATAGGGAATTAAATACTCTGGCACATAGCAGGCCAGCAAGCAATATTTACTTTAATGAATAGGAATTTGCCAATCAGTGAATTAAAAAAACAGTATCGTAAGCAAAGTAGAACAGTACATGTAGACTAAAAAAAATGGCACAGCGTGTTGGAGAACAAGGAGAAGTCCAAAAATGCGACGGCTGTGTAAGAGGATTTGTGCAGCAAAAGCCGGGAAGAACAGCACCGCCCTGACGGTGCAGGTCTGTCGTACCCTGCTGAAGACTAGTTTTTTAGAGCCGTTTTAGGTTTCCAGGGAAATAGCACAGAGTTCCTCGTTCCGCCTCCTTTCCTCACTCTCCCCCAAAGCACACTGTTCCCTCTACTAGTGACATATTGCATTGGTGTGGTGCGTTGGTTACAATCAATGAACTGAAACTTTACTATTAACTGAGGTTCACAGTTTACATTAGGTTCAGTCGTGGTGTGGTATGTTGTATGGATTTTGACAAATGCATGATGTCATGTACCCACCATTATCGTATCACACAAAATAGCTTCACTTCCTCTGTGCTCCACCTATTATTCACCCTCCCCCTGAAATCCCTGATAATCACTGGTCTTTCACTATTTCCACAGTTCTGCTTTTTCCAAGATGTCATATAGCTGGAATCATACAGTAGGTAGCCTTTTCAGACTGGCTTCTTTCACTTAGCAATGTGCATTTAAGAACCACCCCCCACCCCATGCCTTCTTGTGGCTTGATTGTTCATTCTTTCATTGCAGAATACTATTATGTTGTATGGATGGGCCTCTGCTTATCTCTTCACCTATTGGAGGATATTTTGATTGTTTCCAAGTTTTTAGCAACTATAAATAAGGCCAAGTTTGCATGGACATAAGTTTTTAAATCATTTGGGTTAAAATACCAAAAAGCTCAATTGCTGGATCATATGGTAAGGCTATGTTTAGCTTTGTAAGAAACTGCCAAACTGTCTTCCAAAGCAGCTGTACCATTTTACATTCTTATCAGTGATGAATGACAATTCCTGTGGCTACACACCCTTACCAGCATTTGGTATTATCAGTGTTCTGAATTTGGGCCATTTTAATAGGTGTGTAGAGGTATCTTGTTTTAATTTGCATTTCTCTAATGTCAAAAGATGCTGACTATCTTTTCATATGCTTATTTTCCACCCATATATCTTCTCTGGTGGGGTATGTGTTCAGATCTTCCACCCATTTTTTAATCAGGCTGTTTTGTTTTCTTATGTCTATATTTTAAGAGCTCTTTGTGTATTTTGGATACAAGTCCTTTATCAGATACGTGTTTTGCAAATATTTTCTTCTATTTGGTGGCTTATGTCTTCATTCTCTTACCAGTATGTTTTCCAGAGCAGAATTTTTAAATTCTAATAAAGTTCAACTTACCCATTTTTAAATAGATTATGCATTTGGTGTTGTATCTACAGCCATCACCTAACCCAAGGTCACCTAATGTTCTCTCCTATGTTATCTTCCAAAAGTTTCACAGTGTTACATTTCACACCTGGGTCAATGATCGATTTTGAGTAAATTTTTGTGAAGGTGTAAGCCTGTGTCTAGATTCATTTTTTTCATGTGGCTGTCCATTTGTTCTATACCATTTATTGAAAAGACTATTCTTTCTACTTGGATTACTTATGCTCCTTTGTCAAAGATCAGTTGGCTATATTTATTTGAGTCTGTTTTTTGGGGCGGGGGGTTCAATTCTCTTTCATTGATCTATTAATTGGTTCTTTCACCAAAACCACACTATCTCAACGTACTATAGCTTTATTGTACGTCTTGAAGGCAGGTAGTATCAGTCCTCCAACTTCATTCTTCTTCAATAGTGTGTTGGCTCTCTGGGTCTTTTGCCTTTCCATATAAACTTTCTAATCAATTTGCATGTATTCACAAAATAACTTGGAATTTTGATTGAGATTACCTTAAATCTACAGATCGAGTTGGGAGGAACTGATATCTTAACAATATTGAGTCTTCCTATCCATAATCATAAATATCTCTCTATTTTTAAGATCTTTGATTTTTTATCAGAGTATTTTTTATTATTTTCCTCATATAGATCTTGTACATATTTGTTAAATATATATGTAAATATTTCACTTTTGTGTGCTAATATGAAGATTTTTAATGTTATACTATAGGCAATAGCGAATCAAAGAGGTTGCTAAGCAGAGGAGTAATATTGTGTGTATGTATATATATTATATATAGTATATATATTTAAAGATTTTACTTATTTATTTTTTGAGAGAGGGGACAAGAGGGAGAAAGAGAGGGGGAGAAACATCAATGTGTGGTTGCCTTTCATGTACCTCCTACTGAGGACCTGGCCCACAACCCGGGCATATGCCTTGACTGGGTATCAAACCAGTGACCCTTTGGTTTGCAGGCCAGCACTCAATCCACTGAGCCACACCTGCCAGGGCTGTAGATATATTTTTAAAAAGAATGTACTAACAATGTGGAAGCTGGATTAGATTTATGGAAAACTGGAGATAGGAAGACCAGTTAGTTGAATGTATGTTTAATGGTGCAAATGGCCGTGAAGACCTAAACTGGCAGAAGGAATGAGCAATGGTAAGTGTAACTCAAAAAGTCAGGCACTAGTAAGAATGTTCTTTTTCTGAGAAAACCAAGCAAACAGATGCTCCAACAGCCTTGACAACGTTCACCTCCTATACTAATTTTGACACGCCAGGGAAGTGATATTTAAAGACCAAAATGGCACGGTGAGCTGCCTGTTCCAGCGTTCCTTTATTCCCCCAACCTCCTTTTTCCCTGCCTAACATAACCCCAGTTTTGCTCAAGTATCCCTCTTCTCCACCTGGCCAAGTACTGCAGGGGAAGCCAGCTCTGGCACCAGCTCCAGCACCAGCTCCAGGGGTGACCTGATTGACCTAAGGGTGACTCCATCCCCCTTGCCAAGCCTGGATCAGGAATGGGCATGTGGGCCGATTACTTCCTCCACCCCCAAGTGAGAGCCACAGAAAGAAATGGTCTCCTGCCTTGCTCGGCAGGTTGACACGTCTCTGCGACTCCTAGAACTGTGGTCATGTGGCTATTAGCCTGAGGGTGGAGCCAGCAGTGAAGGCAGAGAAAGCGGTTGTTGAGCTGCTGAACCAAAAGGAACCACATTTCTTTCTTACTGAAGGCAACGTGAGGTGGGATTTCTGAGACTTACATCTGAAAGCATCCTGTTCTACCTGTCCTTATTAAGCTAAAGGAAGTTTGCCTGCTATCCACCCACCCTTCGAAAATACTGTTTTGTTGAAGTATCCTGATAGATCGCACCTCAAGGGTAAGGCTGCCTGCTTGTTCACTGCTCTGACCTCCACATCTAGACCCTGATATTTACGAGGCACTTAACCGTAACGTACACATGAATGACTAAAACACCAAAGAGCTACAATCTGAATTACATTTGCCTAGCTAGTCCTCATCCTGTGCTGTTATCTTTCACTAAAATTTACCATTGAGCCCTGGCTGGTGTGCCTCAGTGGACTGAGTGCCGGCCTTGGAACCAAAATATCACTGGTTCAATTCCTTTTGTGTGAGAGGCAACCGACTGATGTTTCTCTCCCTCTCTTTCTCCCTCCCTTCCCCTCTCTCTAAAAATAAATAAAATCTTTTAAAAAATTTACCATTTAGTTGTGATTGATGTATGAGGGGGGACCCCCAAAACACAGAATTATTTTGTACAGGCTCTTTGCACACCTCCCCACCCCCATCCCCACTAGGTGAGTGTTCTAGGAACCCATTTGTATTAGTGTACCAGCTGGCGTTGTTGTGAGAAGGAGCATTTGGCTTCAGCGAATTGTTTTTGAAGACTCAACCCATTTGCCCATTTCATGATGCATGATTTACGAGCGCACCTGCCCACACCATGTTGAGTGCTCAGCAGTTTTTGACCAAAAAAAAAAAAAAAACCAGCATGACTCCTGTGATCCACCCTCCCGGTTCACCTGATCTCACCCCCAGTGACTATTTTTTTTTGTTTCCCTGGATGAAAAAAGGCAAACATTTTGCCAATGTGGAAGAGGTAATACAAAAAAATGTAAGAAGCACTAAAAATTGAAGAGTTCAAAAACTTTTTTGAGCATGGAAAAAACATCTCAATAGGTATATTGTATCAAATAGACATTACTTTGAAGGAGACTAAAGTTTAAACATGTAAGAATAAATACACAAGTTTTTATAAATAAATTCCTAGTTGCTCTGACTGGTGCGGCTCAGTGGATTGAGCACAGTCCTGCAAAATGAAGTGTTACTGGTTCGATTCCTAGTCAGGGCACTTGCCTGGGTTGCAGGCCAGGTCCCCAGTGGGAGGCTTGTGAGAAGCAACCCACTGATGTTTCTCTTGCACATCAATGTTTCTCTCCCTCTCTCCCTTGCCCTCTAAAAACAAATAAACAAAATCTTTTAATAATTAATGAATTAATTAATTAATTACGGGTTTGGGGGGTCCCCCTTGTATGCCTTTGACAAGTACCAAAGATTATAGTGAGAAATAGCTATATCAGAATAGCCTTTGCATCTGCTATACAAAATGATTGTCTAACATACTATATGATGTTTTCAGAGTAACTATACCAAGTCTCTGAAAAGAAACTCTAATGCCAGAAAAAAATATATGTGTTTGGAGAATTATTCTGCTTCCTTCTATTAGGGTGTATGGACTAATTCAGTGTCATTTTTGCCATGGCTGCCAGGAAGCTCAGAATCTAATCTGATGCTAAATCACAATAACTATTTCACTTCACAGTCAGTGCTTGCTTCTTCCCTCTTTCCATGGCTTTGCTTTTCTAATTTTAGTTGAATGAACTTATTGTGTTTGCCTTTATAGTAAGTTGCTTCAAATCCTTTTCAGAAGGAGGTGCATATATAAAAAAATTAACAGCTCAATTCTAAAAAACCATGCAGAGACAGAGTTGGCACCACTTGCTCTTTGTAATAGCCTGGGAGGGCCCCTAAATTAGCCTGGTGCTTTATCTTTATAAACACATGTCAGCCAGAGTAGCGGTGCTCACCGGAGATCTCCGGAGACAAGGGCAAAAATCACCCGTCATTTTCTACTGAATGGGTGTCTGGAGGACCATTCAGGCTCCTAGTGGCTGGATTTGGTGGGGCGGATTAACATGGAGAGCCCTTGGAAAATCAGCATCGCCCCTGCCTGCACCAGCTATTGTTCCAGAGGTGAGTGTTCTGTCTAGTTTTGAAGATAGAATCTCCCTCCTGCCTGGCCCCCAGCCCCACTGGCTTTGCACACAGACTCCTGTGTCCTTTCTCCAGCTTTGGGCCACAGGCCTCTCCAGCCAGCCCTCTGTGCCAACTGACAGAGGGTGCTCTTGTATAGCGGATCAGACTCCCTCCCCACAATGCTCTAGCCAGGTTGCCTCCACCCGCTGGGGACCCTGGAACCTTCATGTGGGGCAAATTGCTTTTTTTCCCCCCAAAGGCTGGCCTAGGCCATGCTGCAAAACCACTGCTGAGCTGGCCTCATTCCCCTTCACACTGGTGTGTTCCCTCTCTGCGCCTCAATTTTCCCACAGGTGGAATAGAATGCAGCTAAATATGGGGGTGGGGAGGGCAGAGTTGGTTTGCTGATATCATGTGTGCGTTGGGGGGAAATGAAGGAGGAGGAGAGAGAAGACATTGCCCTCTCAGAGCTCTGCAATAATAGATTTCATGATTTAATTGGAAATTTAGTAAATCTGCTAAAACATTTAGTGGTTTAAATTTTTCCTGTTCTGCAAAGACACAAAGACTTCTGGTTCACTCTGTGTCTTTCAACAACTTTAATTTCATTTGTAGATTACAGATGGAAGTAGCATTTCCACTCGATTGCATACTGGGCATTAAGAAGACAAAAACCTTCATTGTGTGCAGCCCTCAGAATTTTTTTTCAGACATTAAGCTGTAGGTGGGATTCTTTATACCTGACATCAGAGCACTTTTGTCAGGTGTTTAGTTGACAGGATTTGCTGTGGCCCATCCTAGGCGTGTGGAGCGGTGAGAACAAGAAAATACTGCGTTCAGGTGGGCAGAGAGAGGAGCGCACAGGCCCAAAGGCCCGATCGGGTGGCTGCTGCTTTTCAAACTGTGTAATTAAAGGCCTTTAGAGTTCTTCGAAGGGAATTAATTAGTAGAGAAAGGCTGTTTTGTTTACAGTCCTAATCATCAACATAATCAACAGCCAGCCTTGATATTGGTGGCAAATTGGACTGAGTTCTCTGGAAGCCAAGATGCTTCATACAGAGATTTTCTTGTTTTTGGAGGTTTGTTCCATCTGTGTATTAACTTGTCATTGGGTGGAGGCAGGAGGGCAGAAGGGGAAGAAGTGCATTGTGGGTAGGGTGGGGGAGGCACTCTCAGTATTGTCAAAACACGCACAGCCTCCCGTGGAGTTCCCATTGCTAACACCCACCTGTACTCAGTGCATTGGCAGGTTGGGATTAGTGTTTACGTTCACCTGTCTGGATGGTTGTCCATGAATGACTGTGTTTCAGGCCCAGACCACTGCGCCAGGGAAGCCCTAAAGAAATCATCTGGTAATGGGTCACAGTAGATATGAATATATTGGCCTGGCAGCATCAGAAATACCTGGAGTGCTTCATAATAAATGAGGATGTCTGGGTCTCACCCAGACCTATGAAACCAGAACCTCCTAGGATGGGACTCAGGAATGTGTCAACTCAGTATCCAGGTGCTTCTGACATGCAGCCAGGCTTGATTTGCAGAACTACTGATCTAAACCATTTGGTGACTTTTTGGTGAAACGACACAGGCATGAAGTAGGGAGAAAGGCTTGGGTAGCCCGTGGGGATCACCTTGGTCCAGAAAAGGCTGGTCACAAGGTAGTAGGCCCATGGCCTTCAGGTACAGACAAAAGCTGTTAGGAAGCAGGGCTACTCTTTGCAAAGTACAAACAAAACTTTACCTTGAAGGATCGTCTATAAACCTCGCCTATGCAATAGGGGCCATTCTCCAAATGAAGAGAGATTGCAGGGCAGCTCCCTTTCCCCTAAAGAATCCTGTTTCGTGGTGCCAGGAAATGTTCAAAAGGACCAGCAGAATTAGGGCAGGGCATGAGTGGGTCATATGACTACCCAGTTTGTGAGAAGCAGGTCTCTGTAGAATTGGGGTTTTATAGGCTCAATTTCATTTGATGATCTTGGACATAAGATTCTAGGTCCTGTCTTGCCTTGGTCATGACCAGAGCTCAGAGACTTCCTCGGCTGCCCCGGAGTGTGTCTTTCCCTGGCCGCCTCTGACCCAGACCCATCCTTTTGTCTGGATTTTATAGAACATTAAGTTCTGGCCTTTTAGTTTCATTTGCAGTGACAAGTTTCTACTGTAAATGTAATACAAGTACTCTGTGTTGTTAAAAAATATTTTTAAACAGGTAGAGGGGTTGAAAGTGGAGAGTGGACGCTCTCCCTATAATCTCCCCCTTCAGAGATAATCCCTCTTAACCGTGTCAACTACCTCATTTTCAAGACACTAGGGTTCAGAAAGGTGAAGTCAGCGCTCTGTGGCAGAGGCAAGACGGGAACCCCACCTCTCAGCCCAGTGCTTTCTCCACCTATGACTCTGAAGGAGGCCCTATCACCCCAGTTGCCAGAAGCTTTGATGTTACCAACAAGGAGATGACAAATCATTTCCCATGCATTAGTAAAGGTAGTCCACACACTTCTCTGGAAACCTGAGCCACACCTCAACACTGATTCTTCCAGGAAACACCCATAGCTGACTCCTCTCCAACCTCTGACCTTTGCACCCATCAATTTCTCATCATAAGGTTCACAGAGATTTCTGATTCTCAACAAGGAAAGCAGAACTGAGCACGCTCTGTTGCTGTTGGGTGGCTGGGGTGTCACAGGGAGAGCAAATAGGGTAAGGCAGGTGGAGTTACAGTCCCCGAGCAGAGCCCGCTGTGCTTTCCGAGTTCTCTTAAAGGCCCTTGCACTTTTCCCCAACATTCCTGTAAATGCAAGCCTGCCTGTGGTTGTCACATCTTTCTACAACATACAATCAGGTGAGGGATGGGGAGTGGAGAGTGGAGAATTAAATACCCTTGATTCCCAACTAACGGGAGGTATCCAGGTGCAGTTTGGTTACAGTGAAAGGCTTTCAACAACAAAGTGAAGGTTTATGCTTCAGCATGCATTTGGTTTTGTTCAGTAGACTCAGTGAACAGTCGCGCTCAGCCCAGCTCTGAGTATCTGCAGAGTCATAATACAATGACAGAGTTTCATTATATTAACTGTCATGTACTAAGCATCAAGTGTGTGCCAGGCACCAGGCTAGGTGCTTCACATAACTTATCTAATCCACTCTGGTAGAGAGCATCGTTATCATCTCCATTTACAGATGAAGAAACTGAGACTCAGAGAAAGTACCCAAGGGGCCAATCCAGGTAGATTTGATTACAAAGCCTGATAGTTCATAAACGTACACGCAGGCCTGGTGTCAGATCTTAGCCTATATACTTCCTATACCTCAGACAAAGCTTATGGAGAAAGCAAGGGCAGCTAAAGTGAGGACTGGTTTCCCACCTTGCACCCCAGCGAGTGAGTGGCTGCTGAGCAAGGCTGTCCACCTGTCATGTTGGGTGCAACGTTCGGGGACACCATGTTACCTAACACATAACAACTGCCATTTCAGCTGGGGCTAGACATTTGTTATTATTCCTTGCTGGCTTATTTTATGTTTAATCTCCTTTTCCCCTAGAAAAATGATCTGCCCCTCTGGAAACCCTTTGCCAATAGTTCTGTTGATGGCAGTAAGGTAGACTGCCCATAGCAACTGATAAAGAAATAAAAGCTCTGTCGCACCCAGGGTAGAGGGAAGCGCTGGGGCTCTGTCAGTGAGGGAGACCCAGCCAGCTTGGGAGTCAAATTCAGGACAGCCAGGAGTCCAGAGTGGGGTTTTTTTCCTTTCTATCATTTTAAAATTCATGTCAGTAAAGCCAGGTTCTTGGTGCGCCCCTCTGAGAAACCTCTCGCTTTTTTAGCTTAGTTTGAATCTCCTGTGCATTTGCCATACCATTGTCGGAAGAGACCTTAATTTTAATTCTCTTCTCTTCTCTGGGCCCCTCCTTCTCTCCCTCCTTCCCAAATGTTTTAGCATCTGTTAATCCCAGTTGGAAACCTTAGCAGATAAAAGTCTTGTTCTGTGTAGATTGCTTCCAGAACAAATACGGGTGGTAGATAATTTAGCATTCGGTTTCAGGAGGGCTTAGGGTGGAGGCTGCAGAGGACAGCACCTCTTCCTCATAAGACATTCAGTAAAAGCAAAGGCAGAGTAATTCCAAGCTCAGATGGAATGCATGTAGATCAGGTTCATTTCCAGAATGGCTGCTGCCTGCGTTTGGGTGATATTAGAAGCCACCATGACAGTAAAGTAGTTTTTTGCATAGCGGCTTAGCGAGCACTCGGAGAAGTAGTTTAGTGAAGCTATAGGGTTGAAAAATACCAAGTCACAAAGTTTTAATGAAACTAAGTGTGGATCAACGTATCATAAAGAGCATCCAGGAGGACTTAAAAGATCCACGGGTGGAAATTAGAATGGATCTTCGGGATTTATTTGGCAAAGCCCGTCTATTTTGACCTTTTTTTCCGTTTCATATTAAGGCTACTGAAAGTGTGTTTTGTTTGGCTAAGGCTGGAGGAGGACAGCAGCTATTGGGGTTTTTACATGGATGCTGCCACTGAAGTTTAACGGCATTAATTGACTGATAAGGGCCCAGGCATCAAATAGCAGAGAGAAAGGCCATCGGAGATTTTCTTGCTTTATTTCTCTCTGCACTTCATTTACATCTTAAGCCATATTGGTGATCCAGATTTGAATAAAGCCACAGCTTAAGCAGTGATTAGATCTCAATAGCTTGGATTTTCTATGAAATTGCTGCATTTTTACTAGATGTATTTAGAAATACTGGTGAAAACTGACACCTTGGGTAACTTTATCATTTAAAATAGAGCTTCGAGTGAATAAAAAAAAGAAGCAGCTAAAATGGGGGTATTAGTCACCAGGCCTTTGACTCAAGCAGTGTCAGGGGTAAGAGTTAGACAAAAGCCAAGCACAGTACGACTCCGGCGAGAAAAGAATGCAGATAAGTCAACCCACCACCTTCCCCTCAGCCCACTCTCCCCAAAAATGTTAATCGAAGCAGTGATCCCATAACCTGAAGGAAAATAAGGAAGCCAAAAGGAATAGATAATGCAACAAGGAGCTTTTTTTATTCTGTGATTTTTTTTTTTTTAATCATGAAGCAATATTTTTAACTCTAAGGTTAACCTGCTAATCCTTAAGCTGGTGATATGACAGTGTCAAATGTGATGGGATTTTGTGATTCTCATTATTGTTATGTATTGTTCTTTCCCTGGTATCCCATATTAATATTTATAAATGCCCTTTTTATAGAACCAAGAGGACCAAACCCCATTATTAAATTTTTAAAATGGACAAACCTCACATCCAATATAGTTGATTACAATTTAGAACAAAAAGGATTTTGGTAGTAATCCACTTCTTGTTTCCCGTTGTTGTTGATTTGGGAGGCAGCAGAGCTCCCGATGTAATTTTTTTTAAACTACTGTTTGCACAGAGTAACATCCAAGTGACAGCGAATAACAGAGTATTGATTCTGCTCCACAAGAAAGAGGTGAAAGTCACCATGAGCAGGTAAGAGGGTGTAATGGAGAAAAGGTGTGCATTTAAAATGCTAAGTCACCCACCAAGAGCAAGGGCAAAATGAAAGAATCGATTAAAATTTTAAAAAGCAGGAGGTTGTTCATTCAGTTGTTTTCAAGTGCCTCATTTTACTTGACAAGTGGCCTCTGAAGGGTTCAGTAGGCATCCATGTGTGTGAAAGAGGAAGTCTCCGTAATACAGAGAGGCGAATCAATCACTCCACCGCCGAACCAGAGGCGGGAATCAAAATTGACAACTAATCTGCCCAGTCTGTTCTCCTTTCGGCTCCACGGGATGCAATCAAACATCTTTAGAGTCAAAGAGGAAGATAGAGTCCCTCTACCCAGCTCAGGGCCATTACTGTGTTCCCAGTTCTAGGCAACCAAGAAGAGTCTTCAGCCCCAGAGAGGAATATTCACAGAAGAAAGATATTGTATGGCCAACTGGTCCCGCTGTCTCCCTCTGTCTCCGAAAGGGCCTGAAAACTGGGTATAATGGACAAGAGTGTGCAGGACTGATGGGCTGTGCTTGGGGGGTTGGGGGAGAGGGTGGCTGGTTGGTCTGGTTTTGCAGAACAAGCTAGGAGGAAAGAGGGTCACATCTCTGCTACTGAATCCAAGAAAGTGGAGCAGTTACAACAAATTTGGTAGAAACGTTTCAACCCTTATCTGTCCTTTTGGGGCAGTGTTTTCGTGGGGGATGTTTTTGCTCTTTTTCTACATTTTTTTTTCCTGACTCAGTGCCTAAAGCTTCAGAATCAGAACTAAATGTAAGTCCCAGCCCTTCCCCTTCAAGCTGTGTGATCTTGGGCAAGTTAAGAAAATTTCCTGGATTATAAAATGGGGGAACTGACACCTACTTTGTGCTGTTGCTGTGAGGGTTAAAAGAGATCCCTGCATGGCGTACAGGGTGTCAGGCACATAGTAAGCCTGCAAGGACTCACAGCTCTAGTTTATATAGTGATGACTTGAGATCTGAATCTCTGGATACTTTTCTCTTTTATCCTCTCCTGGTTTGGGCATTGCAGCCCATGCATATGGATGTTTGTAACTATAGGTTTGCACATGCAAAAAAGAAATCGAGTGGGGTCTGCGAGGGCCTGGGTTACCTGAGGAATTCCAAGCTATGTTTGGCCTCCTGGAATAGAATATCAGGGCATTTGTTTTTAAACACATCTAAGGTGCTTTTCAACACCAATAAGGAAAGGAGTCAGAACTGAAGCCTAGTGGTTCTGACAGTTATTCTATTATAGTACAGAGTTACGGCCACAGAGGTATGTGTTAGCTCCCAGCTGGGGAGTATTGTATGCTCAAACAGCAAAGTGTAACTCAATTCCAATGAAACCCAAGTTTGGTGAAGCAATGAGCAGGCTATTCAGCATGACCAGTCTTTGTGGAATCTGGCCTCGCCTCTGGGCAAACATGTCTTATGTTTCAAGCATGTGTAATAGCCTGGGTTTGCAATGTAGAGCTAGCTCAGAAACCATGCTAAGGATGCAGACTTCCCAAGACTGCTCAAACACTTGTCAACCCACTTCTTCCTGAAGTACCTAAGGTCCTCCTGTCCTTAGGAGCCTGGATTTGAACTCTTCTTAGAGGGAGTCCTCCTGAGCAGATGGATTTGCCAGGGTAGGTTTCTCCTCCTTTCCATCCGGAACCCCAGACTTCTTTCCACACAGTCCTCAGGTATCGGTGACTTGAGTAGGCCTTGTGGACCTTCTCTCTCCACCATCACTCACTGCCCCCAAACTGTTCACCTCCCACTGACTTATCAAAACTTACCTATCTTTTGCTCCATTTCCTCGGAAGGACCCTGAGGGAGAAACCTGGCACTCAAGTAGACAGCTCAATAAAAGCTTGATCAGACTTCAATCTACGTATTCAGTGGTTGACATTAGGCTAATGGAAGAGTGGAAATGTTATCTCCCTCAGATAACATTTGTACCAGACAGCTTTGGTGCCCTTCCTCACAAGGACGGAGGCCACCTTGGAGCTCCATCTGTTACTGTGGCCACACCTGTGCCCAGCTGTAGCACACTTCCCGACTTCCCCCTACTTTCTGCCCAGGGCCTCTCTCTTCCCACTGCCTGTGGGACCCAGCACAGCCCTGCTCACAAACCCGGGCACGATCCTGGGGGTGTGGGACAGTCAGCACTCCCCAGGGCAGATTTTGACCAGTGGAGACAAGAGCCAATGGGTACAACTCCCCTTGCCCTTGTCTTTCACACGGTTCCTGAGAAGCTGCCCCTGGGGAACCGACTCCACTTGCCTGCAGTGGTGACCAGCCCCATGACACACCCCTGGACCAGCTTGTTTCATTTCCCTGCCTCCTTGTTTCATTCCCTCTGGTTGCCTCACTCCAGATCCCTAAGTTCCCTTCTCGAAATAAACCACCTGCACCCAGGTTCCATCTTGGACTCTCCTTTTGGGGAGAAGCCAAGGTAAGACATTTTTTCCAACAGAGAACTTCTTAAAAAGCTCCCCTAACCTAAGACAGTATATCTCCGCAGGGGGAGTTTCTGTGCTGTGGGATATATGGGGTGGAGGGGGGGAACTCTTCATCTGAGCTCCACTAGCTGTCAAGCCATGATCTCCAATGGCTTCGTCACATTAGGTTGTCATGACCTGCTTATTTGTTTGTCTCCCATTTACACGAATTCAGGGGCAGTATCTCTCTCTCTGTAGCTGTGTGCCTAGTGCAGTGTCTGGTGTGCAGTAGGTACTAAGTATATTTTTGATGGTTGAATTGAATGAATGAATGAGTGAATGAAGAACAAGAGAACCACGGCTGCCCCATAGCACATATCCTAGTTCACTCTTTACCTAAATGCCATCTACAGCCCCCAAAATACAAATGAAATACAATATAAAAATTAAACAATTTTAAGTGAAATTTCAGGGACGTAAAGAAGAAAAACTCTAACAGATAATGCCCCTCACATTGAAAAACCACTTTGGTTGTGCACGCCCCCTTTCCATGGTGCCCCTCCTTTACTGTCGTTGATCCCCTTGTGCTGGCTGCTCAGTGGCTGGTCCCCTCTTGGTCCCTTTTTCCTGCCTTCCCAGGCTGATCCTTTAGGTGTCATTGCATCTGTATGGACATTTCTTCAGGGATTGCTCTAGGGTCAGGTCTTTTCCATAAAGTTTAAGAACCACTCAGGACTGAAGCACTGCACATACTTTACCTGGTCTCCACATAACACAAGACCAAGCCATGATGGGAAACTGGCACCAAGAAGAGGAACTCATTTTAAAAGGCATCCCGGGGTGCCAACAAGCTCTCTTCAGATTCCCTTATCTTCTGTCTAAAATACCATATGCAACTGTAAGATTTTTCTCTGAAATCCATGCATTCCATTTGGGGAGATGCTGAGCCCGGCAGGCCAGGAGGCAGGACTTCAATGGGAGAGAGTAGCTGCACTGGCTGAGCCCCCTGTGCAGCCAGAAAGGCACAGCACATGTGTCTTCCCCACAGCGGGAAGACAGATTCTCTCACCGGCTTAAGGGGAGTTTTAAAGACTTAGTGACTGTAAGGCATTTGGAACAATTGCAAGTTTGTACATCAGTTTATTTTAAATTCAGTTTCCCACTTTGTTAAACAAGAAACTGAGCTTTTAGCAACGTCTCTGCAACAAGAGTAGTGGTTTCAGAGAACTGAAGAAGGTTTAATCTTGGCTTGTCAACAGCCATAGTTTATCATTAGGATGCTTTTGGCTGCGAAAGAGGTATGGTGAGTTCCAGAGCAGGTCGATTCAGCAGCTCAAAGACGTCATCAAGGACCCAGGTTCTCTCTCCTCTGCCATCTTAAGTCTGGAGATTTGGCTTGAGTAGCCATAGTATGTGGTTCAGGAATCTGCGATTTTTGAAAAACCTCTCAAGTAATGAAGATGTGCTGTCAGGTTCCACATCACAGCTGTCTGTCCACAGGTAAAGGGCCCCTACTGACAGTTTTCCTTTCACCTGATGGTTAGTTTATTTAACAAATAATGGTCTTCATTAGGTCACTAGGGCAGCAAAGCGATGTTTATTGAGCATAATAAAATACTAAATCTACTTTGTAGTCACTTTGTGTCATAGGTTATTTTGTTTTTTGATACTTTTCTGATAAGCTGAATGAGGATGTCTCTAAACAGTGACGCTGTCTCTAAAGGAATCATAGAAGCTTCTTTCTGATTTGACTCTTGATAGAATAAATTTTAATGGAATTGAGCCTATCTTGAATTGATCCTTCTCTCATTGTAAGCAGAAGTGTTTGCTACTGTTCATTGCTTTCCCTTTACCATAGCAAATATTGGCTCATACAAACCTTGCTTCTACTCTCCACACCTCAGTTTACTCATCTGTAAAATGGAGTTAGCAATAGCATCTCTCGCACAGGGCAGTTAAAAATTAAACAAGACAGAACAGAGAACCTAGAAATAGAACCACACAAATATGCCCAACAGCAATTTGACAAAGCTGTAAAAAAAGAATTCAATACAGGAAAATGGGCTTTGCCAAGTCGCTGATGCTGGAGCAATTGGATACCCACAGGAGAGATGTGAGTGGGAGGGAAGACCTCAGTCTGATATCATATATGAAAATGAACTCAACGTGGCTCATGGTCTTAAATAGAATATGGAAAACCATAAAACTTTTAGGAACAAACATAAGAGAAAATCTGTAGGATCTAAGGCTAGGCAAGGAGTTCTTTAACTTGGCACCAAAAGTATGATCCACAAAAGAAGAAAAATCAATGAATTGTACTTCATCAAAATTAAAAGGTTTCTCTGCAAAAGACTATTAAGACAATGAAGAAACAAGCTACACGGTGGGAGAAAATATTGCAAATCATATATCTGATAAAGGACTAGTATCTAGAATACCTATATAAAACTCAAAAACTCGAAACGACAGTAGAAAATGAACAATAATCCACTAGAAAATGGACAAAAGACTTGAAGAGATATTTCATCAAAAAGGATATACAAATGATAAGCACATCAAAAGATGTTTTACACCATCAGGGAAATGTAAAATAAAACTCCAGTGAATTATCAGCACACACCTACCAGAAAGATTGAAGTAGAAGAGCTGACAACAAACCCCAAAGGCTGGTGAGTGTGTGGAGAAACTGAATTGCTCGCGCATCGCTGGTGGGAGCATGAAACAGTCTGACAACTGACTAAGAAACTAAACATGCAACTGCCATGCAACCCAGTCGTTACTCTCTTGGGCACTTATCCCAGACAAATGAACTATGTTCACATACAAATCTGTACACAACAAATGTTTACACAAGCTTTAGTCAGAATAGCCAAAAACTGGACACAAGGCAGATGTCCTTCGGCAGGTGGGTGGTTAGACAGACTGTGTGGCACATCCATGAGAGAGTACTACTCAGCAATAAAGAGGGAGGAACTACTGATGCATGAAACAATCTGAATGAATCTCCAGACAATTGTGCTAAGTGGGACAAAACAAAAAAGATTACATGCTGTATAATTCCATTTGTATAACATTCTTGAAATGACAAATTTATAGAAATGGAAAACAGACAAGTGGCTGCCAACGGTTAGGAAGGGGTGAGGGTGTGAAGGAAGTAGGTGTGTCTATAAAAGGCATGAGGAATTCGGGGGTGATGGAAATATTGTGTTTCTTGACAGCAACCTGTCAATATACTTCTGCAAGATGTTACCACTGGGAGAAACTGGGTAAAGGATATAGACTCTCTCCTCTTGTTTTCCACAATTGCATGTGAATGGACATTTATCTCAAATTAAAAATTTAATGAAAAATGAAATCACTTAATATTGATGACAGGCACATAGTAAGCCTTTAATACATTTTAACTATTATTGATTGCACGTTCCTGCAATCGCTGGATGCCACTCCTGTTTTGTCCTTCTGTCCCCTCTGAAATGTCATGAGGCCATGCATTACAGCAGAGAGGCTGTGCTTGCTGGAGGCACATTCAAGTTCTCATCGTAACTGACACTTATTGCACCAGCTGTGACATTGGGCAAGATAAAATCTTTCTCAAACCTTACTTTGTTCATCAAGGAGATGAGGATAATATTATTCCCCTCTGTCCTTGTCACAGGGCTTTGGGATTTGTTTGTGTGCTTGGTTAAGAATCAAATATGTTTTTGGAATATTTGCTCTAGTTCTGTGAAATAAGCCATTGGTATCTTGACAGGAACTGTGTTGAATCTATAGATTGCTTTGGGTTGTATGGACACTTTAATGATGTTAAGTCTTCCTGTCCATGAACACAGTATATTCTTCCACTTATTTGTATCTTCTTAAATTTACATGGAACCACAAAAGACCCAAAATAGCCACAGCGATCTTGAGAAAGTAGAATAAAGTTGGAGGAATCATTTTACCGGATATCAGACTATATTACATGGCCATAGTCATCAAAACAGCATGGTACTAGCATAAAAACAGACATACAGATCAATGGAACAGAATAAAGAGCCCAGCAATAAACCCACACCTTTATAGTCAATTAATATTTGACAAAGCAGGCAAGAACATATGATGGGGTAAAATAGGTTATTCAATAAATAGCATTGCTAAAATTGGACAGATATGTGCAAAAAAAATGAAGCTATACCACCTACTTACACCAGACACAAAAATAAACTCAAAATGGATTAAAGACTTAAATGTTAAGACTCGAAAACCATAAAAATCCTAGAAGAAAACATAGGCAATAAAATCTCAGACATTTCACTTAACAGTATTTTTTCTGATATATCTATCTCCTTGGGTGAGGGTAAACAAAAGAAAAAATAAACAAATGGGGCTACCCCAAACTAAAAAATTTTTGCACAGCAAAGGAAACCATCACAAAAATGAAAAGACAGCCCACTGAATAGGAGACCATATTTGCCAGTGACACATCTGATAAGGGGTTAATAGCCAAAATTTGTAAAGAACTTAGAAAACTCAACACCAAAAAAAAAAACACAAAAAACCCAAAACAAAACAATTAAAAAATGGGCAAAGGACCTAAATAGACACTTCTCCAAAGAGGACAGATGGCCAATACACATATGAAAAGGTGCTCAGTATCAGTAATCATCAGAGAAATGCAAATTAAAATTGCAATGAGGTGTCACCTCACACCTGTCAGAATGGCTATTATCGATAAATCAACAAATAACAAGTGTTGGAGAGGATGTGGAGAAAAGAAAACCCTAGCACACTGTTGGTGGGAATGCAGACTGGTGCAGGCACTGTGGACAGCAGTATGGAGTTAGCACAAAAAATTAAAAATGGAGCTGTCTTATGACCCAATGATTCCACTTCTGGGAATATATCTGAAGAAATCCAGCACTAACTTGGAAGAATATATGCAGCCCTATGTTCATTGCAGCATTGTTTTCAGTTGCTAAGATTTGGAAGCAGCCCAAGTGTCCATCAGTAAATGAGCGGATAAAAAAGCTGTGGTACATGTACACAATGGAATACTGCTTGGCCGTAAAAAAAGAAGGAAATCTTACTTACCCTTTGGGACAACATGGATGGACCTGGAGAATATTAATGCTAAGTGAAATAAACCAGTCAGAGAAAGATAAGTACCATAAGATTTCACTCATATGAAGACTATAATGAACAAAATAAACTAACAAACAAAATAGAAACAGATTCATGGATACAGAGAACAGACTGAGAGCTGTCAGGGTGGAGGGCGGTTGGGGGACTGGGTGATAAAGGTAAAAGGATTAAGCAAAAAAAAAAAAGAGGGAACCAACTCATAGACACAAACAGTATGGTGATTACAAGAGGGAAAGGAGGGTAGAGGCTGGTAGGAGAAGGTACAAGGAGGATAAACGGTGATGGAAGGAGACTTGACTTAGGGTGGTGAACACACAATACAATATACAATGATGTATTATATAATTATGTACCTGAAACCTATATAATTTTATTAACTAATGTCATTCCAATAAATTAAATTTAAAAAGAATCAAACAGATGATGCACAGGGTGGGGAAGCTTTAAAAATTGTTAAGAGCTATAGAAATGCTATACATTCAACATCCATTTATTAAATACCTCTTACTCATCTACTACTGCAATCACTAATAAATATGACCATTTACTCGCTTGAAACCCTTGTTGGAATTTGGCATGCAAATTTCCTGAGTGTTGCTCATTTGCATTGGAAAAAGGGAAAGAGGTGGGAGGCCTTTTGAAGCCTTTTGAAAATTGAGCTCAGGGGGGATGAATTCTTATCACTGGGCCCAAGGTATAATTGATTTTCTAAGCAAAAGCTCACAGGTGCTACATTTAACTCCCTGAGTAGGAGGAGGATGGAAATGTTTCCCTGAGGTGCAGCCTGTACTTAAAATATCTGTGTCAGCCCCTTCACTCTGGGGAAGGCCGAGAAGCCTGGGGCACTGGGGTACTCCACCTTTCCACCAATTGTCTAAATGTGCTGATGGAGGCACCTGCTCCTTACTTCTTATCCCACTCGGAGAACTGGGCCTTGGGTTTCTTATTTTCAGTGGCCAGATGCCAAAAGCACCTCTTTTCAGACCGGGATCACAAGGTTAGGGAAGAACACAGGGAAAGCCCACCACGAAACACATATTAATATTATAACAACCCTTTCAGAATTCACTGTTGCTATGTCAACAAAGCAGCTGGGGAAATTGGGTCTTTGGGAAATTGGGAAATGAGGCCGGCTTTGGCAACGTGGCAAATGTTTCCTTCTCTCAGAACAATTGCTCCGTGACACCAGCCAGCCTTTTTCTATTTGCCCTTTGTCCTGCTTGTTTATAGAAAAATTGAGAAGCAAAACAATGGCCATTAAGGTTGGCAGTTAAGGAGTGTCTGTGTAGTGGAAGCAGCAACAGAAACAAAATCATCCCCCACCTCCTTTCACCTGTTTATGTCCGTTTCTCGGTCCCCACCTGGAGTCTAGTGAAAATGAATTCTGTACCCAGCTCTGCGGCTTGAAATGAATTATGACTCCATCTCAGCCTGCTACCTCCTCAGGAAAGGTGTATTTGCAGGACCAACGACGTAATTTTTAGGGCCCAAAACAAGATGAAAATTCAGGGCCCCTTACTGAGAAATTAAGAATTTCAAGATGGCGACAGCGGAGCCTTAAACCAAGCGCAATGCCGGTCTGAGCCTGGGTGGAAGGCCAGGTCTCACGCCTGTGAGTCCTGCCCTGTGTGTTAACTTATGACTCTAGGTTTACAAATGAGAGAAGCCAAGTCACACTCTTTCCACAAAAAGGTAACTTAGTGAGCAGTTATACTGTTACTGTGGAAAACAAGGGGGAGTCGAAAAACTGAGGGGCCCAGGAGATGCCTCCGGGACTCTGTTCTCTCATCTCTGGTCTCCTCAGGGCAGCAGCTTCGTGCTCTTCCTTCAAACCTACCCTGAAGATAAAGCAGAACCAGACAGCTCCTGAGTTTTCCATTTCCCAGCTTCAGCCAGCAGAGAGACTCATGGTCGGACATATATTTGGTCTCCTAAATGCCAGAGCTTGGGAGGGCCTCCCTGGCTCAGATGAGGTCAGGTGCCCATTCTAAACTGACCAACCCTGGCTGGGGGCCCGGGTGAATTTCAGAAGACTGGTGGGGCCCAGCACGTAATGCCCCAGCTGCCCTGCCTGCTGTAAGAACAGCTAGCCGATTGTATGTTGCTGCTGCTGTTGCAGGTGTATTGGTGGCCTCTGCCCAAATGGAAGGGTAGAGATGTCCAGGGCCACTCTGGACTGTCAGGAAGGCAGGCTCCATGCCGTTTGCCATGAGGAGCGACGGCACAGGTGCCTGTGTTGGCCATCCCGGGCCTCGATTCTGAGAGCTCCGAGTGTTCTCATAGTCCTACCATTCTACGAGAATGTCCTCTCTGTGCTCAAGCTCATCCTCAAAATGAACTTTAGGAAAACTTCATGTGTTAGATCATTTATTTCATTCAAAGGGTGATGGTGAAATGTGATTAGATCTTTTAAAAATACATGGATTTATTTGACATACATAAGAAAAATGCTCTGGCTCAAACAATTCTGAACCAGAAGCTTATTTAAATTGAATAGTCACTTAGCTCCTTAGCAAATCTGCATTTTATATGGAGTGCTTTGCTTAAGATGGGGAGACTCAGGGTTCCTACCTGGAAAGACAACCACTGAGGAAGAAGGTGGGGGTCTGCAGCGGTAGAAAATGTACCAGAGGCCTTGATCTATCCCACTCCCACCTCGATGACAAGGGAGAATTTTCCTTCATCTGTACATCCTTGGGTGTCTGCTTTGAGGATGCCTGCGTGGTTATTCTAACATGACTCCAGTTGGAGAGCCGGCTTTCACTTGGGTGGTGAAGGGGGCAATAACGGTAACAGCTTTAGACCAGCACCGTCCAATGCGGTAGCCACTAGCCACGTGTGGCTGCTGAGCGCTCAGGAGGTGGTTGGACCCGACTGGACTGACAGAGATGGGCTGTGTTGTGTAAGTTACGCATTGGGTTTTGAAGACTCCATGTGAAAAACTGTAAAGTATCTCAATAACAGTATTTATGTTCTATATAATGAAATAATAATTTCATCATACATTGGGTTAAAAAGATGTTAATACACCTGTTTCTTTTTACTTCCTCATGTAGCTACAAGGAAATTCAGAGTAACTCACGTGGCTCGCATGGCGTTTCTGTTGGATGGAGCTGCTCCAGACCCTGCTGCCCAGCGGGGGTCCTGGGTGTGGCCAGGATGCCTCATTGACTAAAGCTTTTCCAAAGCCAAAGGGGAGAGTAGCTCAGACTAGATAGAGGACAGAGGTCAAGTAAGGCTGAAGCAAAGATTTTGTCCCACTTCAGGGCTATGTCTGAAAGTAACTTGCAGAATCGCAAAGGTGGAAGCCACAGAGTGGTGTTCATGCTATTATGTCACCCACACAGTGTAATCTACCCCGTTGTGGAAACTAGAGTCAGCTGCCAGCTCTTGAGTCTCCTGCCATCGGGAGGGGGTCTGTGCCCCCCACCTCCTTGAGCCTAGGCAGGCTCTGCGGCTACTCTGCCAGTCCAGGTCTAGGCTTTAAGAGGACCAACAGCCTGTTCTTCCTTCTTCCAGAGCCTTGGACCCCATGGAAGAACATCCACCTCCTCTCTGTGGTGGCCTGGAGGCCACATGGAGGAGAGGAGACCGGCTGAGTCCAACCTGCCAACCGTTTGCACTAAGGTGCCAGGACATGCAGATAAAGTCATCTTTGGCCCCCCAGACCGCTCCAGTCACCAGCTGATACCACCACAGACCCCCGCTCACACCACATGGGGAAGACAACCGCCCAGCAGAACACTGCCCAAATACCCAACCCAAGGTTTTATCATAAAAGTGAAAATGGTTGACATCTTCAGCCACTGCGTTTTGGGTGGTTTACGCTGCAGCATTAGTTCATCAGAAAACCTGCAAATCATCTGCTGTAGGCTCTGTCTGCAAGGAGCTATCAGTACTTATGCCAAATAGTCACCCATCATTCCTTTGGGCACATAAGAACAGGAAGCAGTGAAGAGTAAAGAATATTAAAATCAATTTGTAAAAGCCTTGAATTCAAAGCCAAGGAGTGAGATTCTGTTACAGAGGCAGCCGGCAGCAACTAAATGTTTAGAACAGGGAGTAACGCAATCAGAGCCGTGCTTTAGAAACGTTACTTAACAGCTTTGTGCAAAAATGGATTGGGGAAAGAAGAGATTAGGTGTGAGAGGGCCAATTTGATGATCCCAAATCCAAAATCTCAGATGAAAAGGAGATTGTTGGAATCCAGGCTAGTGACAGAAAACCAGAAGAAAAGTTTCTGTGTTTTTCAACAGGGATGACATTGAGCCTGGGGGACATTTGGGAATGTCTAGAGCTGTTTCTGATTGTCACAGTGACTGGAGGGCATTACTGGCATTGGGTGGCAGGGGTCAGCCATGGTAAGTAACCTGTGACTCCAAGAACAGTCCCATGCAATGAAGAGTTATCCAACCCACTATGTCCTGTTGAATAATCTATCTATTAAGATAGAAGTTTCCATGACAGAACTCAGCAAGTGACTGAGTGGAGATAGAGTAAAAAGTGAGATATAAGGTTTCTAGATTTGATGACTGGTATCCTAAACTGAGACAAAACTCCAGGAAGGGGAACAGGCTCGGGCAGAAGCTGAAAAGTGAGGTGCTCAGGAGGCTTCTGGAAAGCAGGATGGCAGTCAGTACCCACTCGGAAGACAGGTCCTGGGGTGGAGGTGTGGAAAAACCCACTATCCCACCCATGGTTTCCACTGCCCTGTAGGGGCTGAGCACCCCCAGTTTAGGCCTTACATAAGTATTATGACTGTGGCCTGGGCACAGCCACCAGCATTTAGTGGTCATCAAGGCTGAGAAGGGTGAATAAGGGTCAGGGAGGATGCTGGACCGAGCAGCAAACCCTGGTCTGTAGGGGGTGAGGGGGGGCTTTCCTTCTCATGCCCCCTGCAGACCCAGCCAAACTGCCGACCTCTGTAAAAGAAGGGTGCTTAAACAACGACTTTGACTGAGGCCATGGCCCCCAGGAAGGACCCTCCTCATGAGGTTTTCACGGGAGCACAGGGGTTCTCTAAAGCACTCCCTCCAAAGGAAGAAAAGAGGGGTTTCCGTGGACACTCAGGTTCAGATAATGAGAAACATAAGCTTCCTGCTCTTGCTCTTCCTTGATTCTATTCTAACGTAAAGCCTGTCTTCTTAACGGCTTATGTTGTGCCTACTCTTTTCTTAAGGAGTGTGAGAAGCAGCCGCCCCGTGTCACTAGGTGCCTACATCACACCTGAGCCTGCTCCTTGCTTCACTACCTTCCCCTCCCCCTCCTCCTCCAGGTAGGTGCAGTAAGACTTGTTTCTGATGTGAGAGATGAAGTAGCAGTGGACATCCATTGTCATTTCTGAGGTGTATCACAGAGCAAGGAGATTTTGGGGCCCAGAGCAGCCAGGTGACACCTTTGCTCCCCAGGGTGCAGTATTTGAAAGTGAAGTCACCCCACACACCCAATTAAAATTCACACTTTTAACCTCCACAATCTTCTGAGATCCATATCATTAAGTTTGATTCCGGTAAGCTGCCTCAGTATTCTAAATTATTTGTCAGCCTGGCACGGCAAATAAACATTTGTGAAATTCATTTCAAAAGATGTTAACACTGGTGAAACCCACGTGCCCCCAGAGGGATTATACAAATTTCCATGTCAAATATTTGAGGCAAAGCACTTGTAGAGAAACAGTGTTTTTTTGTGTTTTGATGCCTTTCATTTCCATAAACTAGATTACTTTCTGAAATTACTTTCACACAGAGAACCGTTTCTATTGAATTCTCGTCAGTGAACTCCTCCGAGTGTGAGGCGAATAAAATATCTTGGGGCTGTGGGGCTTCCTCGATGCACATGCACCTGTGTTGTGTAAGGGGGGCAAACCAACTTGAGATGTTATCTTTAGAGAGCTCATGTACCCAGGTCTGCTGTCTTACAGTAATTGCTGAACAACGATTCATTTCATTTGGAGCCTAACAAGGAAGCTCTAGGGTTTTCTCTTCCCCCCATCTCTCCCACCTGGCTAACAATGACTCCAGCTCAGTTGCTAACTGGAGATTTGCTGGCAGGCAGCTGCTTGCTACAGCGAGGTTCCCCGACAGTCAAGTTTTATCTGCTTCTTGCAAACACTGATTCTGCCAGAAAAATTTGCACAAAAAAACTTGATCCGAGCAAACATTGTCCTATTGTCCTAGTTCTGTGAAGCCCATAAAATTAAAATGGACTTAGTTTTCTTAAAGGGACATGAAAAAAGGGGAAAAGTGGTTGAAGGCCCAAGTAGAAGAAAGCTGCTGGGTTAAATGTTACTGGAAACAAATCATAGGCATTTCCCATAGGTGTGGGCTGAGCGGCTCGATGGTGACACAGTGGTGGTTCCTGTAGGGTGGGGACGAAGGGTCAACCTATCCTTAGATAAAGCCACTTAAGGATTTTTCTTTCAGGGCTACTAGGGAGAGTTTTCAGATATCAGACAAAAAACATTTTTTAGCATATCTAATCTTGACCAATTTTAAAATGACTGACTCATTAGCAGTGAGGATAAGTCTGCAGTCAAGGTGTGGCCCTGAGAACATCAGCAGCCCTGACACTCCTCTAGAAAAGGAGGGAGAACAAAAGGAAAAAAGACGGAGCTGACAGGGCATGTTTTTTTATTTTGTTTTTTTCCAAAGCAGCAGAGTTTCCAGCTCTTCATAGTGAGGTGAAAGCCACTGGACAGTGTAAACGAAGATCCAGGTGATCAGATTTGCTTGTTAATAAGATCAATCTGGCTGCTGAGCAAAGAGCAGACCAAAGGAAGAAGGGGTTAGAAGGCTGTGAGATAGCTAAAGCAAGACTCGATGGTGATTTGGCCCTGATTTGTGTGGCTCAGTGAGTTGCACATCAGCCTACTGACTAAAGGGTCGCCAGTTCGATTCCCAGTCAGGATACATACCTAAGTTACAGGCCAGGTCCCCTAGTTGGGGGTATGCAAGAGGCAGCTAGTGGATGTTTTTTCTCACACATTGATTGTTTCTTTTCCTTTCTCCCTCCCTTCCCCTCTCTCTTAAAAAAAAAATCTAAAAAAAAAAAAAAAAGGCCTGATGGTGATTTAGACCCAAGTGGTAGCAGAGGTGTGAGAAAAGGTTAAATTCTTTCAAAGGTGAACTAGTCCTGTCAGGGTGTGAGAATAAAGGGAGAGTAAAGGATGCCCCCACACATGTTATCCCAAGCAGCTGGAAAAATAGAGTTGCCATTTACTTAGATGGAGAAGGCTGAAGACGGAAGCCAGGATTGGTCACAGTCCCCATTTTGATATATATATTAGGCTTCTCAGTGGAAAAGTTGCATAGGCACAGAGAGCAGTCTGCATGCAATACAAATTCTAGAGCCATCAATTCAGAGATGTATTTAAAGCCTTGAAACTGGATGAGAGCGCCGAGGAGATGAGCGTGAAGATACAAAGAGGTCCCACCCACTTCCACGAGAGGCACATTTGGTGCCTCTCAAAATGTAATACAAATGCAAAGTCCGCTAAGTTGGTTCAGAGAAAAATTGGCTATCTGGTCGCTTAATGGGCCCTGGAAGACAGAAACACAGGATGTGTACATTCTGAAAGAGGCAAGGCAAGGAAATGGTGACATCTGAGGGATGTCGGGCGGGGGGAGAGGAGGTGAGGACTATTATATTCAGGGCAGAATTGCCCAGGAAGCAGAGGATGTAGCAAAGGTCACAGGTGCAGACAAGAAAAATTGGGTGTGCTGGGAGATCATTAAAGAGTTGAAAGAAAGCAGAAAGGGAAGCACAAAAACAATCACCCTTTGCAAATTTTGCTTAATCCCTTGTTCCTCCCCACTCTTCACTGTCCTCACTCCCAGCTGTCAACAAAATTTCCAAAAAAGAATATTAGAAAACAGAGAGACTTTCTTCAGGTGAAAGAGATCGCAAACCAGAGAAAAGCAGCACTCATAACAGAAACTGAAAGTATACTTCCTCAAGCCTAAGGTGGGACGCTGCTTTTTATAGGGAAAGTTCCTGCCCAGGTTCCCAATTAGGTACATTTAATGCAAATAATGTTTCCAAAATACAGCTCTGATTGGTCGGCATCTTGCATTCTGATTAGTCGGGATAGATGCAAATGAGGGTATAGTTATGCAATTCTGATTGGAAGGGTAGGTCTCAGTCCATTGGTAGAAACACAACCAGGAACTCCCTTATAGTGGTTGACTTAGGTTGCAGGAGCATACCTAGTACAGGAGGATGAAAGCTTAGTCTGTGGCTGTTTCCAAAATGAAGAGTGCATGAACAGACCTCTGTCAGTAACAGCTGCTAGACTTGGGTTATGAATTTGGGCCCATTGAACCACAAGAAGTCTATTTTGACAGATATATTTCTTTTCAGATTTCAAACAACTTTGCATGCAGTACAGGCACCCACGAGTGTGCCGATAGGCACTCCCACACATTCTCTCTCTTCTCGTCCAAGAAAGAGATTGGTAACAGTGCACACTGCTAGAGATGCCTGACTTGGAGAGACAGAGCCATCTCTACCCTTCCATTCTCCATCCCCTCACCCTGCTTTATTTTTCTTCATCTCCTCACCACTGTCCAATGTAATGGCTCTGTGGGGACATGTGTTTTCTCCGGGTTAATTTTGGAATCGGAATTAAATCAGCACAACTCAAAGTTGCTGTTGAGTTTTCCTCTGAATTTAATACATCTGGAGGGAGCGGGGAGGGTGCAGGGGTTACTGGATGACCTGGCATAGCTTTCTCTGTTTGAAAACCCTGCTAAATCTATTATTTCTTCATCTGCTGGATGGGGGGAGAAAAACCTACTTTACAACACAGAAAATGCACTGGGAGCCTGAATTAGGCATCGTGTTTTGAGTCCAGGATCTTCTACCACATACGAGTTATTTGATTGGGGAAAAGCATCCAAAAGTCTCCATGCATTTGATTTCCTAATTCATGTAAAAGACCATTTTTGCCTCAGAGACTTGTACAGATTACATGATAAGAAGTGTAAGGAAACTGTTAGCACCCTGTGGCTCCCAAACTGAGGCCACCAGAACTTAATGAATGAGCTGGGCAAACTGCTCCAGTCCTGCTTCCCAGAAGTGATCCCTTGGGGAGACATTCGAATTCGTTCTGCCCATTGAGAAGTCTCTGGGATGCCCTGGCTCCTCGTCCTACAGCAGAAGACAGAATTGAGCCCATGACCTGTAAAAATGGATGTTTCTTAAATACATTACTATTGTTGTCTCTCCAACTGCTCCAGGCCCATTCCACATGAAAACTTCAGTCTCCAGGCCTTTCCAAGTTCTCCTGAGTGAAAGATGCAAGGGGCCTGCAGCTGCAGATGTTCTCAGGGAGCAGGTTACTGCCTTTCCTGGTGAGCCTGGCCTGACATAGAGCAGGCTTGAAGACTAAGAGTATGGACAGGGATGTATGCATTTATGTAGGTGAAGGTGAGGGGCGGTGGGGTTGGAGGGAGACCAGTCAGGGTGGACACTGTTTCTCGATGGCCTCCCCCACCTCTCCCAGTTGAAGCTGCTTTTGTAGTTCTCTTCCACAGGCTGCCATTTTCAATAGCACAGCTTAGGCTGGGCCATTGTCTCCTGGCTTTACCATGACATTTTGCAGTGGGAAGAAGTTTGGCATGGGATGTCTCAAGCCAAGAAGAAGTGCTATCTGTCTGTCTGTCTGTCCCTCTTCCTTTTCACAGATTTTGAGTCACAGTCATCTAGTCAATTTGCCCTAGGAAAGTAATCTCAAAGTAGAGCCCTACCCACTCACCCCCAACCTCCTGGAGGTGAGTTCTTGCATCAGAAGCAGCTTTTAAAATAAGTCTTCAATTTTCCCTTCTGGAACTGAGACATAAGAAGCTTCTCCCACAGCCTCTCCTGAGCACACTGTTATTCTCTTATTGATGGCAAACATCACAGCCTTCCTCTTGGCATCATTTCCTTGTATTTATTCCGTGCCCAGAACTTCCCTGGGCACTACTGAAAATCTTGTAAGTAGACAGAAACATCATCTGTGCAGTATAGAAACCCCCCCCCAAAAAAAGATAGGGTAGAATGAAGGATGTTTGAAGGGCTTAAACCTCATGCATCATTACTAAGGACTTAACTTTTTGCTTGGAAAATTAAAGAAATTTGGAATGAAAATTTTTTCAATACAAAAATGTAAATTTTGCATTTTAGTGTGATCAAAGGAAAGCCCAATGACAAAATGAGGGCACTTGAAAACAGGATAGGATACTTTGATTCAAATGAAATTTACTGATAATCAAGGGCAAGATTTAGTAAAGCCTTTACTTTTAGGCTAGATTTATCTCACAGTCCACTCATATATTCAAATATTATCAGAAGCTTACTATGTGCTGTTTGCATTTAGAAAATGTTATAGGGTTCTTTTCTGAGGTTATCCTTAGTAATCTCATTATTTTACATTATCAAAGCATTTTATAAAATGCAGTTATATCCTGGCTGATGTGGCTCAGTAGATTGAGTGCCGGCCTGCAAACCAAAGGGTCACTGGTTTGATTCCCAATCAGGGCACATGCCTGGTTTCAGGCCACGTCCCCAGTAGGGGGCATGCAAGAGACAACAACACATTGATGTTTCTTTCCCTCTCCCCTTCCCTTTCCCTCTCTCCAAAAACAAATAAATAAAATCTTAGAAAATAAAATAAGATGCAGTTCTTACCATGAAAACTCATTCTCTGACATTTAAAACCTTTTCCTTCATAGGAAGCTGGATGAAACCCACAGTATAGTTTGAATCACTATCAGAGCTAGAACTCAGCCTTGACTGTCTTAGGATCAAAGTGGAGGGCATGTAAGGAGAAACTTTTCTTGCATATCCATTATAGACCAGAGGCTTTACAAAATAACCCCATTTAATTTTAATTCTCACAACCTGCAGATAAGATTTCCATTTTGTAGTTTAAAAACTGAGGCTAAGCCTCACAGATGACTGTGAGTCAAAATCTGTGAAAAGGAAGAGAGAGAATAATAAAACTTGTACATAGTCAGGTTACTTATAAGTATTAGCATCACTAAACCTCACTATTTTTCAGCACATGATCCATTTCACTGTTGCATAACTTTATTGAGCATCTACTATGTACTAGGAACTGTTTCAGGAAATAAGAATACAATGGTAAAAAAAAAAAAAGAGTCTCTGCCCTTACGGAATTTCCAACCCAGTGGTTGAGAAGGCCACTGTGGCTTGAACTTGCTTGATGTCATAATTATGATTTATACTTAACCCTAGTGGAGTCAGGCAAGGTTTTGACAGGGACACAATTACAGACCTTAAAGTCACTGGCCCTTGACATTCTTTTTTTTTTTTTTTAATTTTTAAAAATCCTTACCTGAGGATACGTTTATTGATTTGAGAGAGAGAGGAAGGGAGAAAAAGAGAGAGAAAGAATGATCAGTTGCACCCTGACCAGGGATTGAACTCACAACCTAGATATGTGCCCTGACCAGGGACTGAACTTGTAACTTTTTGGTGCATGGAATGACACTCTAACCAACTGAGCCACCCAGCCAGGGCTAGCCCTTGCCATTCTTAGGGGAAAACAAGGTTATCTGAGCTTTTCTCCATGGGTTTGTGAGTAGCCGCTTGGCCAATCTTGGTAGTCAAGGAAGTTGAACACCTCTGCGCTATTAGTTAACCAGATTGGTTTTCTCACCTCTAGGGTAACATGGCTGCTTTGAGTTACTCTGTATGGATCTACGATCACCTACTGGAAGAGACTACCTATATAGAGCAAGTGAGCTGTTTATTTCTGGTTATGCTAACATGGGAAAGAACACCTTGGACCTCTCTGATTTCTGATTTTTGTGGTCACACAGAAGGCTTTATGGACAGAGCCACAAAGGCGACCTCCATCTCTTGGGTGAGCAGACCACCCTGTAAGTACAAATAAAATCAATTCAGAGCAACTCGACAGACTAAACTATCTCTCAAACTGACAGCAACTTAACTGACTAAAAATATCTCTCAAAGCACCTCGAGATTTAGTGGACAGGAAGGGAGCACACAGGGTTGTCCTCAGAAGCAGCTCTCTAGTTCATGGCCCCGTTTCCAGACACTTGCAGCTCACTGAAGATGGATGAAGATGGAAAGCCCGAGGCCCAGCTCACGGACCTGGCAAGGACAAAGGACAGATCTGGCCCCTGGACCTGGATTGGAGCAGTTCCCGACTGACCATTTTCTCCCTGGTGGCATTATAGTACCTGCTCCAACCTGTCCACCCTTCCTGCAGCCAGATCCGCTCTGGTAGGACCCTGTTACCCCCATCTCCACCTCCGTTCCCTGTCCCCAAAACCCCACCAGCATGGCCAACCATCTGCACATCTGCTCTTCCCTGATGCTTCCGCACCGCCCTCCCTTACCTCCTTCGCCTTACACCACTGTTCATCTCAGGCTTGTAACCAGGGCCTTCCATCCTCTTGGCGGCAGCAGGGGGTACTCACCAGGCTCTTTTGGGGGAGGAGAGGAAGTGTTAGAGTGTCTTAGGAGAAAAATATTTGAGAGTCAGTGTCTTGACCAGGCTCCTTGCAAAACCTTTAGGCAAATATGAAGAGAAGCAAGAGGGCCCCAGCCCCACGTATGGGCCCCAGGTCTTGCCTGTGCTCCTACCACCCACAGACAGGTACCCGGCCAGCAGTGGGGCCCCTGGCCCAGAAAACCCCTGGTCAATGAAGCGGTTGTCAAAGGGCCGCCTGCCATTTCTGGTGCTCAGGGAAGCACTCTTCCCAGGGCTTCCCAGGGCCGGGGTGACACCTGCCCAACGCCCCCTCTGGAGAATAAGGTTGTCCCTTCTGCCTGTCCATGTGGGTTAAATACACACCCCTCAGGAATGTAATGGTTGTCCCTTCCCAGGGAGCATGCGGCTGTCCTTTCTACACAATGTCACATTTGGAAGCTTTGTCCATGGTTTTCAGGTAATTAATTCCTTGTGAAAACAAATACCTAGAGAAAGCAAACTTTTCTCAGGGATGCAAATAACCATGGATGTTCTGTGTTTTGTAAAGACGGCTAAACACTGCTGGTTTTATTAATGGCTTTATTACATGTGTCAACCATCGGAAATTTAGCCTCATTCCCAATCAACATGAGCGATTTGTAATCACAAAGTTTGTGACAGAAAGACAAATGCAGAAATCTCAGGACCAAATTAGGTATAATTAGTATCCATGCAGGAAACTCTCCAGTAACCTGGCAATTTGCAGCTGGGGGAGGATACATGCGGCATTGTCTTAACAACAAGTTCATCAAACATGTAATTAGCCAACGGCCACCAGCCACCTTTGCAAACTGAACCAGAGCTGCCGCCAGCCACAGACTGGCCCGAGGATGCCTCTTAGAAGCCTAGGTAGGTGCCCAAGTGCAACGCACAGCAGCAGGTGCAAAGGCTGTGCCTGTCTGGTTTCTTATTTGATAGACTCACAATATTTTTCCTCATTTTAATAAACTTGGATTTCATTCCAGGGGTCAGTTTCACTCAAGCTCTTTCTAAAGCGGGAAGGGCATCCCTTTCTGTCCGTGTTCAGTGACAGCTGTGAAGACAGTTGGCCTGTGGAGGATGACCTGGATGCACACCATTTGATTTTCCATTGTAAGAAGTTGATTTCAAACACTTCCAAAAAGGAGGAATATTTAGAATCCCAGAATTCATAACCTCAGACATCCAGTACAGTGAAAAAGGCCTCACCGCCCCCAACCTCCCCACTGCAGCGTAACAGAAAGAATTAACTGCAAAATATTCTCTCTGCAAATAAAAAATAATAGTACATCCAATTAAGCATGACCAATAAAGATTAAAGTCTGGCTTTTTTTTTGGACATATCTGTCAATTCACTCTAGGACCAATATAGACTATTTCTCTCAGGAGGTAAGATTACAAAGGAAGAAAAATGTTCTCAGAGCTCAGTTGGTAATTAATCTTTGCATATGACTTCCTCATAGTTCCCATTAATTATCAATATTCAATCATGCATTAAAAAGTGGATTTTTCTTTGACAGAATTTAGCTGTTTATAAGACTTACTATATCAAGCTAACTTCTAATATAATCACAGAGCGTGGCCTTGCAAACCTTCATTACATTTTTTACAAATCCTTTAGTGGAAGGTTACATACAAACACATTTATAATAGCCAGTTCAGCAGAATCAATGTGCAAAAACAATGTCAAAAGCAAACATAAGCATATCAATCATTTGCCGTGTGTGGACTTCATTGGATTCTGACTCAAACAAACTAAATTTTTTTAAATGATGACATTTTGAGATGACTGGATATTGAATATTGGATGTTATTAAGAAATGTTGATTCATTTTTAGGTGCGATCATTGTATTGTGGTTATGTTTAAATATTTATGGATGGGATGATATGATATCTGAGATTTGCTTCAAAACAATATGAGAGGGAGTGAGAGGACAGGTAAACCCATACTGGCCATTAGTGAATAAATGCATGGGGGTTTTCCTATGTCTCCTTAGCTAGGTGTTACAGTTTAAAAATAAAGAGTAAAACACATGGAATCAACATAAGCATTGTCTCTCTAAAGATTACATGTCAGGCAGCAATGGGTTAATAAAAATGAAAGCCAATTCTTTTTAATAAAACTCTAAACCAGAGGTATCCAAGTAAAGGCCTGCTGATTGAATCCAGCTGGCCATTTTGTTTTATTTGGCTTGTGTATTGTTTTATCAAAAATTTGAATTTTTTACTAACATAAGAAAATCAGTATCTTTTGCCAGATTCCTGGTTTGTCTGGAAAAGTACCAAGATTTGGCAACCTGAGGCCCACTTTCCCACTTTGCAGCTCCTGGCAAGAACTGAGGAGAGGCTGCCCCCTCTGGACGGAGCAAGACTACTAGGTTGCCAGACCCTACCAGGCCCACTGAACTCAGTGTGTGTGGGCTTTGAACCACACTCTGAGAATTGCCCTCCAGGGTTATCAGGGGCCCATTGCCTGAGTACAAAGAGCTTTCAATCAGCTTTTCAGCAATTGCAATCAGCCATCCACCTTTTCAAACGAAGAACCTTTTGCTAAAAAGGGCACAGTTCTTCTCTCCGAGGCTGAAGGGAACACTGAAGACCATCTAACCTAGTGGTTCTCAACCCTGGATGCAAGTTAGAATCACTGGGGGGAGGTGGGGCGTTCAAAAATTCCAAAGTCCAAACTTCATCTGAGGCCTTTCAGTCTGACTCTCTAGGGGTGACAGTGACATGTAAGTTCAGCTGCCCTCACTGCAGACGAGCAGTCTGCCTTCCACTGCTGGCTCACCAAGGCCCCGCCACTCAGGCCACCTTGGCTGCGCCAGAGCGTCCACACATACCCCAGACTCCCCACGCCCTTCAGTACAGCCTCTGCTGCTCAGACCTTCAGAAACGTCCTCTGCCCCTCCCAATCCTCTCAAGACATTTGAAAATGCCACCTCTACACAATGTTATCCCTGATCTAATCACCCAAGCAAGATATTTTTCCCTCTTCTGACTTCCCACAGCAAGTAATTTATAGCTTTCTTGTAAATGTGTACTCTATTCTACCCTGTGCTGCAGCTGTTTTGTCCACCTGCCTTTCTATACATTCCAGATCTTAATCTCCCTGAGGCCAGGCATGTGTCTTCATTCTTCTATCACCCCAGCATGAGGCTTGGAAACCAGTATTCCAAGATGTCAATGAAATAAATTAGAGTTGCATTAAATGATTGGGACCTTATTAGCTTCATAATCTTAAGTAATGCCCACATATTTCTCATTTGTTTGTGTTTTGTTTTGCTGACTTACTATGAGTGGGAGACACAGGTAGGTATTAATTTTATTTTTGAGATGGCGATATTATAGCAACAAGGGTATTCTGCTTAAAGCCATTCGGAGTTGATGGCAGAAAAGGAGCTAGAAGTCCAGCTTGCTGACTCTCGTGCCAGCCTTTCATCGGCTCACTGCCCTGCTCTGTGTGCAGTGGGGCCAGTAAGCTTGGATGCGGTTATTCCAGTCAGGTGGCCAGGAACACGGGTGGAAGAGGACAGCATCCCCTCACACATCGACACTGCCTGGAGGCTTTCGGCGCTCAGCAGCTATAGGCAACTCTGTTCTTACTACTACCCAGGCAGGCTCGAGGGCCTCTAAGAGGAATGCCACAGCCCTTCCCCAGCCCTTCTAATGGATGGAAACACCCAGCAGAGCTGGCACACAGTAGGTCCTCAACAAATGGTAGTTGTTGATGTGGCTCAGTAACTTGCCAAGTGCAAGTTCAGAATTGGGAGCATGTGCATCCTGTCACTGGTCCTCATGGAAAGCAGTAATTATTATTTTTAAGTCATGGTGCCTTTTCAGAACTGAAGAAAACTATGGACTGCCACCTCAAAAAGGTGAACATACCATTTCAGGGACTTCATGTCCTGGCAGAGGCTCACCATTAGAAACCCTAGCTAAGAAACCTGTCCCACAATGGAGCGGCCCTGTGCACTTAGTGCGCCTTGGAGAAATTACACACCCTCCCTGCTTCTCATTGGTCTCACATATAAAGTGGGAATATTTTCCCCATTCATTCACAGGGTTTTTGAGATTAAAAATGAACTGCTGTGTTTGTTGTTGTTGTTGTTCTTTGTTTTGTTTTAACCACCTGGCACATTATAGGTGCTCAGTAAAGGTTATTTCCATTTCCCAAAGCAAAAAAAGACTAGAACTCTAGCTAACTGATTAGCAAGCCAATCGAACATGAACAGTCAACATATTTGACCTGTCAGATGTCTAATCAAATAAGAGCACTTGTACCACATCCTGAAGGTCAAGCCCTCACAGTTTGCCAGCCTGGGGTGGGATGATCTGCTTGCAGAGGCCAACTTTTCCTTTTACTGCAGGGCCGGGAGATGACTCGGCACATCTGAATTGCAATTGAATGTAAACAGAGCTCTCGTGAATCGCTGGAGAATATAGCTGGGTGCCCAGTGGATGTGCAAATCCTATTTTCACATGACACTGTGGTCCTGTTCTCCAATACCACACTCCAAACACGGAAATTAAATTAAGCATTGCTTAAAATGCCTCAGACAATAATATAAATTTGTATTAAATGAATTTAGTGTCATTTTCTTGTTTGGAGTGGAAGGTGGGAAAACACTGGAGTGGTGGAAAGAGTAAATAGCTAACTCGATTAATCCTATTGAAGGAGAGGATGGAGCCACACGAGTGACTTTTGTGAGCGTTTGGTTAATATTTCACTGAAAATTGCTATTAGCTCGAACTGATTCAAATCAAAATCCGCTGTGTAATATAGCCAACAACTTAATAGCTGAAGTACAGGATGGAAGGCACGACATGATACGTGCTATTCAGGGAAATAGAAGAAACGACAGAAAAATAAAGGGGGTGGGGGAGAGCTGGAACTTGCGATTTGAAACCCAGTGAAAGGAGAATTCAGACCAAGTAGGGAGCCGGGATGGTTGGGAGAGAGGGGAGGAAGGGCAGGGCAGGAGGTGGATGGAGGCCAGTACCAGGGCCCGCTCTACTGGAAACTGGCTTTTTGTAATTCACTGAGGCCAAGGACAGGGTTTGGAGATGGGGGATGGAGAATCTCAAAGTGAAACCTCAACTCTACCCACAAGAGCTCTGGTTATATAACTCTCATCTTCCCTAGGATCCAGCGAGGCTGGAGAGAGAAGGGGAGAGTCCCCATGCTGGCCCTAGCCCGAGGGATGATTGGCATGGGAGAGGTCTTTTACTTTGACCTGAAAAAGGAGGGTTATTTATTAATTTCCTGTCATGGGGACATGGATGCGGGGGGGGGGGGTTGGCATGAATAGGGGACTGGTGGAGGCTGCCATGTTAAGCCCTTGCCTCAGAGTTTGTGTCCTTTTGTCCACTACTTAGTGTCTGATCTCGTGAGACGGAGTCACTGGGGAAAGAGAAGGTTACCGTGAAGGATCTAGCTGGGCCCTTCCTGAGTCAGTACAGCTGGGATAACACGGGAACCGTGGAAAACTCCATTGTCCCATCTTGAGGGGCACAGGCTCCACAGTCCTGCAGTTTGCATTTGGAATCCTGACTTTGTACTTGCTTGCTGTGAGCAAAAAATTATGGGCAGGAAATTGGAGCTGTTGAAGAGGAATGAATGTGTTTAGTACTTTACTATCTAGAGCCAAGGAGTAAAAGTCTGCCTTTACTGTTATCATTATTGCTAGAGAGTCTTAAAGTCCTGCCCAAGAAATGTCAGCCTAGACCAGAGAAACTGATCACAATTCAGATTATATCTCACATCGTCTGAAAAAAGACTTCAGGTGGCTTCAATGCGAAAAATCATAGCAAACAGGACAATTAAAGATGGAAAAAAAGCAGAGGCCATCTGGGAAAGCAGGGAAGTGGGTCCTCAGGAACTCTCTAAGAGGAATTAATTAGTCTTTCCGAGCATTGATTCTGGCTGTAAGACTCCAGGGAACCAAGGCAAGGAGGCAGGTATGTTAGGTTACATGGTGCCTTGCCTCACCGAGAGAGAAATCTTTTTCTGGGAACTAATTTCCAGCAGAAATTTATGAAGTAACTTCTGAATATAGCACATTGGGTAATAGGATTGCACTTCCAGCTCTGGCTTGACACAGGTAGGAAGGACTCTTCCGCTCACCCATGCACACCCGGGGGTCATACTGCTCCTAGCTAAATTATGGCTTTGGGGGAGAGCGTGACAGCTGAGATAATGTAGCACTAAATGTTTTGCTTTCTTTTGACTTCACTTAATAGAGAGAAAACTTGATCTAGGAGGATGGATAATAAACATGTCTTTTGCTATTCCATTGAAATTCTCTGGCTGGTATTGAATACTGCCAATTCATAACAGAAACCTCCAATAAATGCCTATCTTGATAATATTTGAGGATCTTGCTGGTCAAACTGAGAGCCATTTGCTTTAACCATCAGATAGGAAATATACTGCTGACCCAGCTGTGCCTTATCATTTAGCTGAATATATTAAGGATGTTAATACATCAATATGATGTGAATAAAGAAAAATAGGGAGCAAAAGAGAAAACACAGCACAATTTTTCATTTTACAAGGTCAACAAAATGCTGCCCTTTCTGATACAGTAACCATTCCTTATAAAACTAAAAAGCAAAGGATCAAAATGGATTTAATCAACTAACTTACTTAACAGTCACTAAGACAACATATAAATCAGAAGTTGCTCATAGAGTTATTCCAGTGAATCATCGCCATCATTTTGACATTTTGAATTCTAGTCTCCTAGACAAATTTGGGAGTTTATAAGCAGTCTTGCTGAAAAGTAATTTTTATTCATCTACTCCGTAGACATGAGTTAGTGTCCACTGAGTGCAAGACACTGCTCTAGGCTCCTGGGTTACATTAGTGAACAAATCACAGATGCCTGCCCTGGAGTAGCTGACGTTCTCAAAGGGAGGCAGACAATGGCAATACACTTGGCTGGTAAGTAAAGTATGGAATATATTAGGAGGTGATAAATGTTGTGTGTGTGTGGGGGGAGGTGAAGCAAGGATAAGAGCAACAAGGAGGTTAACGGGACAGGGCAGGATGCAATTTTAAACAGAGCCCTCAGGATAAACCTTGCTGAGAAGCTAACATTTAAGGGAAGAGCTGAGCAAGGTGTAAGTGGCTATCCGATGAATTCAGTTTTTATGATGTAGGTGATCTCAAATTCAACATGTCCAAGCACAACCTGCCAGGCTCTCCGTCCCCCCGCTGCAGCAGTTCTCCACTGCTGTTTCCATCTTGCTGACTGACGTCCCCATTCATCCGCGGAGCCAGCTAGACGCTAGACATGGAGAGCACCAGAGCACTGTGGTCAAGAGCAGGGACTGGCACCCCACCCTCCTGGGTCCGACTCCCAGCTCTGCCATTTACTGACCTGTGCTTCTGTCTTATTATTATAAATTGGGAGACCACGTTTACCACAAAGGGTTATTGTGCGCATTAAATGAATCACTATTTGTAAAGCACTAAGAATAGTGCCAGGAACATAAAGTGTTTAATAAAAAATGGTTCTTCCCAACTCCCCATAAATCAATCGCCAAGTCCTTCTTCATTTATCTCCAAATATCCAGCAAATACACCTGCTTTTCTCTTCTGACAACACCGTCCTAGTCCAAGTTGCCATCATCTCCCCAGTTAAAATCCCTTAATAGTATCCCTATAGTCTCCCGTCCTTTTTTAGATAAATACAAACTCTGACATGGTCAACAGGGCCCTGCGTGGTCATGCCCGCTGCCGCCACCTCACCTCACAGCAGGCTCCTGCTGGCCCCTGCCCCTGCTGTTCCTCACCCCCGGCTTCTGCTTCCAACCACAGAGCCTCTGCTGGCCATGCTCCCACGGCTCCCTCCCTGCGTAAGTGCTGCCCATCCCTCAGGTCTCAACTAAAGCATCCCTTCCCCCAGGAAGCCTTCCCTGACCTTCTCCATGGAATCAGATTCTATCCCTTGCAGCCCATCCTCAATCTGTGAGCCCATCTTTATAGCACTTGCTTGGAGAATATTTACATGTTTCCCTTTCCCAGCTGCTCTCAGGGCCCAGAACACTGTACTTGTCTTTCTCCACCTCCGTATCCGAAGTGCTGGGGCAGCCTGGCCCTGAGACAGATGTTCCATAAACCCTCACTGAATGAGTACGTCCCAAAATAACCATGTGTCAGCTAGGCACCATGAATTCTCCAGTTAAGCAAAAGATACAATCTTTGCTTTAGAGGAACTTGTGTTGAACACTTGCAAACAATGTGTTGAAGGGGTAAGTTAGGGATGTACAAGGAGTAATGAAGGGG
>CM052538.1:163147507-163195176 GCA_028533065.1 Trachops cirrhosus
CAACAGGGGAGTGGGAGGAGGAGAGAGGGGGAAAAGGTACAAAGAATAAGTAGCATAGATGGTAGGTAGAAAATAGACAGGGGGAGGGCAAGAATAGTATGGGAAATGTAGAAGCTAAAGAACTTATGGCATATGGACATGAACTAAAGGGGGGAATGTGGGTGGGAGGGGGTGTGCAGGGTGGAGGGAGTGAAGGGGGAAAATGGGACAACTGTAATAGTTGTAATATATTTTAAAAAAGGAAAAAAAAGAGTTTTGTGAGGATTGAACCAGTCCACATGTGGAAAGTAGTTAGATTGTTATTTGGCATATAGTAATTCTATACTTGTATTTGCTGCCATTTTTGTAGCCATTGTTATATTATTGTTATTAGTAGAAGGAATGGCCAGGGTGGAAGCAAAGAGGTGTTGATTGAATGATGCATGTGGACTCTCTATTGTCGTGCCAAGGATACCAGGTTGTTACTGAAAAGACCAAGAGCCCCAGGAGAGCAAGGTACTCAGTCTGTTATTGAGTCAGCACTGATTTTAACTAGCCCAGTGCCTGGGACCAGTAGGTCCTTAAATATTTGTGGGATGAATAAATATTTTTAACCATTTATGGATAATGTACAATATTCTTGGCACCGAACTAAATTCTTTACATGCATGATCATACTTAGTTCTCACAATAAACCTATAAGGTAAGAACAGTTGTCATCTTTGCTTTTCAGAAGAGGTGCAGGAAAGTCAGTTCACTCAAAGGCACACTGCCAGTAAGCAGCAGATCTAAATGTACACACAAAGAGCCTGATTCCAGAGCTCTTAATGGGAACTCTAGAAAGAAAGAATGAATGATCTACCAGTCAATGAGCGTTATCAACAGCAAGAAAAAAAAAACCAAGGGCAAGAAATACAAACTATTACTGGTAAAAGGTTCCTGAGAAGCAAGATAATAAAGACAAAAAACTTGTTTAGGAGCAAATATAGGAATACAGGCAAAGGATGATAAGGGCCTGGAAGATAAAACAAGGTCCTCTGCCTCTGCCAGGAAGACCACACCTGGGTTTCTCAGGCTCTTTTGCATGAGGGGAAGGTGTAAGCATTACTCTTGCTCTAACTTTCACTGTTTTAACTTGGGGGGGGGGGGCGGTGAGACTCTGAGAATCTGATAAAAATTGTGATCCTTCTGAGAAACACACACATATAAGTGTTTTAACATTTCTAGGGAGTCTCAGTCCTTCTGAAGCCCACCATCAGCCCCCCTGGTCAAATCCAAGCTCGAGGCACCAGGGTCACTCAGGAATATCTGAGGGAAATAATGCCAAGAGGAACCCCCCTGCCAACGCACAGCCACAGACAGCCAGACTCCGCTGCCATGAAACAAGGCTCCCCTAATCCAGGGGCAGAAAGGAAGCTACCCACCTGGTAGTCCTGGGATGAAAAAAATCACATTTCTCCTGGTGCCTTCGAATGTGTTGTTTTTCAGCCCCAGTTTTCCATAAGGTACAGAGAACTCAGTGTGAAGCCTTTCAGACCTGGGAACAACACAGGATGGTGATTGTTGTGACTTTACAAGACTCAGGGTTCAGTTGGCATTTTTTAAAAAGATTTTTATTTACTTAGTTTTGAAGAGAGAAAGAGAGGGAGAGAGAAACATCAATGCGTAGTTGATGTCTTGCATGCCCCCAACTGGCGACCTGGTGTGCAACCCAGGCCTGTGCCCTGACTGAGAATCGAACCAGCAGTCTTTTGGTTTGCAGGCTGGTGCTCAAGCCACTGAGCTACACCAGCTAGGGCTCAGTTGGCATTTTAAAAAGATCATCATTTAAAATTTCCTTGTGATTGTGATTGTGTTGGAAACATCACCAGGAAGCTAAGAAATCTTAACTTCTCTTGGGGCAATTTCTTAGGCATTTCTTTTGGGGCTGGCTTTAAAATAACTCCAGAAAACAGAAAGAAAAATATTTCAATAAAAATCTAGGCAAAAAAAGTTTAGTGGAAATTTCTGGTTGAAAAAAAAATAAAACCCATATCCATAGTCTAGTTTTTCAAGCACTTGCCCATACTGATAAGGGACTTAAGAGTTGGAAAATTTTAGTTTGAGTAATAGCTGATCATCAATGCACTGTAAAAGCTTCTGTTCCAGGAACTGAACAAAGTTCAGTAATGTTATTATGAGCCACCTGGACTCCAGGAGACCTTAAGCAGTTCCACCTTTGTGCCCCAGGAGGACTGCAAGCAATTCAAGATGATACCTGAGCCATTGCGCTCCAGGGTGAGATGATCACCGTCCAGGATACAGCTAAAGACCACTGCCTGGAGCACAGCTTAAGACCACCACCCAGGGTGAGAATGTTGAAGTTGGGTTTTTTTTAATTCAATTAACTTTTCCCTGAATTCCAAACCCTTTATCTATAGTCTGTTCTCCTTACAAAAGGACCATTTTAAAATGGAATTTAAGATGATCTTTTAGGGTATGAACCCACCATCTTCTCAGATCACCTGCCATCTGATTAAACCGCCCATAAAGATTCAATCACTGTCATTGATGATTGTTTGTTAGTCACAGGCAGCCTGAACGCCGGTGTCTTTTCGGGTTTCACACTTTGGCAATTCTGCCGGGACAGACTTGGGGACTCTCCGGTAAGTCTGGGTATTTGGCGGGGAGTCCCATTGGCTGCCTGGGCTGAGAGGCCCGGGGTGGGGGTGGGGGTGTGCTGGATTCAGAGATTCCCAAGCTGCTGCCAGTGATTTCACTTGGGGATTCTCCCCCACACTCCCCGCACTTCTGCTCATTTATCACGTTTGATTGAATTGTTGCGCTTTCTGGTTCAGGTTAAAATTCTGGGTCACGAGGTAGGTTGTCTGGTAAAGGTACCTTTCTGGGCTACAGAGCTCGGTCTGAAAAAAATGATGTCCCATTTGGTTTGAGTACCCTCTGTCCGAAGGAGCTCTGTCTGGAAAAGAACGTCATTTGATTTGGGTCAGGTACGGGTTGTTTGGAGCTCTGTCTGGTAGAATAAGGGGGAAAGCCTCCATTCCAGGGGAAATGGCCCTTTGGGGCCAGTTCTGGCTAATTCGTGGATTTATGAGCAGATATCTAGAGCGTATGTTGTTTTACTGTAGTACTGTGCTTTTGTGTATGTTTTAGACTTAGAAGAGCGCTGGTCACCAAATGGGTCTTTAAATTACTGTATTATACTGTAACTAGAGTTGTTTTGTCAAAAATCAGGGAAGTGGGACAAAATGCCTTACCCAGTAGGTTTGTTGTTTTTTTCAGTTTACATGATAAAGAGGCAGAATTAAAAGGAAATAGGTTGATGGTTCAGAAAAAAGGAAATTTTCATGTGAAAGATAGAAGCTCAGATCTGGGAGAGGGACCAGGAAGATCTAGATATTATGACTGCAGCAAGCTGGTCAGAGTCCCTACAACCCCAGGGACTCTACTCCGATGAGGGAAATGGGGAAAGTGCAACTGAACTGGCATGGCTGCCTCGAATCAATCAAGGAACCAAATTTGGTGGAGGAAGAGCTCCTACCAGAGCAGGGCAATACCTTTTTCAGAGACTTCCGGTGGGTGTAGGGCCAGCCTGCTGAATATTATTGGGCACATACTCTGTTTTCTACATCAGATCTGTTAAACTAGAAAAGCTCAAACCCTTCTTACAGAGATGATCCTGCTAAAATGACTAATTCGTTTGCATCAGCTTTTGCTATTCATCATCCCAATTGGGCAGAGATACAAGCCTTATTGAATTCTTTGCTAATGGGGGAATGAGTGGAGGCTGTTGTTGATAAAGCAAACCAAGAGCCCGGAGGTTGCACCAAGAGAATCCAGATGGGGCTCTTGGCCCGCCCAGTGTAACAGGGTGCAGCCAAGAGGTGGGCCCCAAATAGGGATTTGGAATGGGGTCCAGAACTCAAGGTGTCCAGGAAATATTGGGATGTGTCCCCCCCACGCCCCCCCACCCCAAAGGTGTGGGTTGGGGGAAGGGACAAATGGAGTGTGGCCAGTGAGAGCTGTTTTGCATAGCAACAGCTTTACAGCTAACTTCTGTCATTTAACATATCTATCACCTTTAACTGGTTACATACATAAGTTAAATAGCTGTGGCCATGCCCTGAGTCAGGGGAATGGAAGTAACCTCCCCACCAAGATGCAACTCCCCGGAGGTACAGCACCTGTGTGAGAGCTTGGAGGTGATTGGCTCCATGACATGGGGCCACGCCTGCCCAGACTCACAATGGCAGCCCAGTAAAGCTGGAAGGATATGAGAGCACTGACAAATGTAGCCCATGTGGGAGGAGTCGGAAATGCGGCTGCAGAGGAAGATTGGCGCAGGGATTTAAACTGAGATGCGGCAGCCATTGGAGGGAGAACCACGAGGTTTTAGCAGAGTGGGGACTCCCATAGCCATTGCACAGGGAGGACTGCAGCCCTGTGAGAGAGAATCACCATGTGGCTTTAGCAGAGAAATGCCACTCGGCTTTGGCAGCGTGGCAACCCCCCTCCTCGCAGCCATTGCGGAGAGAGGACCAGAGCCCAGTGAAGGGAGAACCACTCGGTTTTAGCAGAGTGGGGACTCCTGTAGCCATTTCGGAGAGAGGACCACAGCCAGTGCAGGAGAAGAGAGACTCAGCAGCCATTGGAGGGAGAACCATGTGGTTTTGCCAGAGTAGAGATTCCCATGGCCATTGTGCAGGGAGGACCACGCAGCTGTGGCAATAGAAAGGAGAGCCACGCGGCTTTGCCAGAGTGGGGACCCCTGAAGCTTTAGAAGGGGGAACCACCATCCGGCTTTAGCAGAGATCCTGGAGACACAGCTGATGGTGCTGGGAACCGAGGGAGGCCTACCAGCTGAGATGGATTGCTGGGAAGAACTGGGGGCTGCCTGAGCCATGGACTTCTATTCCTTTTCCTGAGATACAGTACCCCAGACTGGGCAAAGGGGGGAAGGAAGGACTGTATGTGTTTGTGGGTGTTTTAAGGGACTTTGGGATTTTGATGATGAGATTAGGTTGCTACTTTAAGTTTGTATAGCCTTAAATAAACATTTCCTTTCCTTTTCGGGAATCTCTGACATTGAGAGATGTCTTTCCTATATGGCGGCGGACATAATGAACCTGGGGGTTCCTTTCGGTAATAGTATATTGCCTTTGCCCACCCCCCTTATCTGTTCTGTAACACCAGGACAACACCTCCAACCAAGTCCAACTAGGACCCCGATGGGGATGGCCTTCCTCGCCTAGAGCATTATAAGAGCTGCCTCCTTGAGGGAATGGGAAAGGCATCCCTGAGCAAAAAAGTCTGAGTATGGTGCAGGCAGTGCAACAAAAGTCCATAGAGGACCCCTCCTAACACCAGGAAACAGTAAGGAGATTCCTGGGGATGGCAACTGACTGCTGCTTTTGAATTCCAAACTTTGGGCTCATTGCTAAACCACTGTATGAGGCTCTGAAAGGACCGGAACATAGCCCTCTAGAGTGGACAAAGGAGTGCACTCAGGTTTTTGAGTCCCTGGAGGATCACCTGGCTTCTGCACTGGCCTTGGGGCTTCCAAACCTACCGAAGCCCTTTCAATGATATGTGTGTGAGAGATGGGGCGTCGCCCTAGGATTCCTCACTCAAATGCTTAGTAACATTTACAGCCCATCTCATAATTGTCAAGGAAATTAGATCACACTGTCCACGGGTGGCCAGCCTGCTCATGAGTGGCAGCCACGTGCGAGCTCTTGCAGGAAGCTGAAAAAGTTTTCCTTAGGACAGCCTATCACCTTTTATGTACGTCATCAAGTGTTGAGCCTGCTGGAGCAAAAGGGAAATATGTGGCTCACTGCTGGAAGAATGGGCAGGTCCAAGCCATTCTTCTCAACAATCCCAATGTCTCCTTCAAAACTATAAGCAAGTAAGTTAAATCCTGCCTCTCTTCCAGAGCCTGACTTGGCTGTGCAAATATTAACATCTATGCTAACGTAAGTGTTGAAGTGTGTTCTAGCAGAATTGATTTACAGGACCATCCTTTAGGAGAAGCAGACTGGACTCTCTATACAGTTGGAAGCAGTTATATAGACAAAGGAAGCAGAAAGGCTGGGTATGCAGTTGTGACACTTGAAGAAGTAGTGGAGGCCAAGGCCTTGCACCAGGAACCTCTTCTCAGAAAGCTGAACTGATTGCATCGACAAGGGCAGTGGAATTGTCACAAGAAAGAAGAGTGAATGTGTACACCAACTCAAGGTACACTTTCCTAATTTTGCATGCACTTGGTTCAATCTGGAAGGAAAAAGAACTACTAAACTCCAATAAAAAGGGAATTAAGCATGCAGCAGAAATTTTGAAATTATTAAAGGCTGTTCAGGTACCTTACAGGTGGTAGTTATGCACTGCCCAGGGCATCAGAAAGAGGACACTGAAGCAGCTAGAGGAAGCAATTTGGCTGATATAGCAGCTAAAGAGGCTACCGAAGAAGTTCTTATAATGCCTTTGGTATTCGTTCTGGACTTGTCACAACTTGACCCTGAATATTTGACTGCAGACTTAGAGGAAGCTAAGGGTTTCTGTTTTGATAAAGAAGGTCCTGATAACAGATGGAAGAATAAGAAAGGAGCTATACTGTTTTCCTGAACTTTTAGTAGAGCCAGTCATGAAGCATTTGCATGAGGCTACACACTATGGAAGAGACTCATTGACCACCTATGTCAAACTGTGACTCACAGGTCCTGGAATTTCTAAAGCCACAAGAAAAGTAATTGCTAGATGTGTTGTGTGCCAGAAGAACAACCCCAAAACAGATCCCCATCAAAGGAGAGAAGAAAGCAATACCAAGGACAGCATCCACTTGAGGACTGGCAAATAGACTTGACTCAGATGCCAAGGGTCTGAGAGTGGAAATATTTGTTAGTCTTTGTTGACACCTTTTTCAGGATGGATAGAAGGTTACCTTCTAGAATGGAGAAATCCTTAGAGGCAGTGAAAGCTTTGCTGAAGGAAATAATCCATCACTTTGGCCTCCCTGGCAGCATCCAGATTGATAATGGACCTGCTTTTGTTTCAGAAATTACACAGGAGGTTAGTAAATTTAAGGAATCAAGTGGAGACTGCACACGGCATGGAGACCTCAGGCCCCTGGGAAGGTAGAGAAGGTGAATCACACCTTGAAGAAAAATAGAGCAAAGCTGTGTCAAAAAACTCATCTCCATTGGGATCAAGCTTTGCATATTGCCCTTCTCAGGATAAGGGTGGCTCCTAGAAGGGGATTCAGTTGAGTCCTTATGGAATTGTGTACAGGTAGCCATTTCATGTCATAATTGGCGTGGAAGATATGTATATAGATAAAAAACTGAAGGTAAAGAAACTGCAACATTTAAGTCAGACCTTAGCTGTGATGAATGACCTTGCCTGTGATAGAGATCTCTCCCCCACAGGTTTGCTGCGTTCCTTTGAGCCTGCAGGCAAGGTGCTACTCAAGACTTGGGTGACAGCATCTCCAGAGAACCAACCAGGAGGAAAGTGGACTGGACTTTGGGTCGTACTCCTCGCCACCCCCACCATGGTGAAGCTGGCAGAAATAAAACCTTGGATTCATCACACCAGAACAAAGAAAGCACTGGAGGAAGACCTGAAAGTCATCTTTCAAAAACAATGACTTAATGTTCTCTTTATTACCTCTTGTTTAACCCCTTGTTATGGACAACTTGTTCCTTTCTAATGAGATGAATATATTTGGGTATATTTAGCAAAAAATGTTCTGAATATTTCTGACTTTTGTCTTGCAGGAAGAACTTATAGGTATCTGTACTCTTTTGGAAAGCCTTAGAACTTATACTGTGTTTGAGCATATCAAAAAGAAAATGACCTACTCTGATATTTATAACTGGGGACCAGTGGTGACTATAAAGGACAGGGAAATGTTTACACTGAATGTCGCAAATGTACCCTCAGCTAGAGAGTGTGCAACTTTCGTTGACTGTACTAAAAACTGTCTTGTGCTCTCAGCAGGTGTGAAAATAAATTGTGCCACCACCACTGATGTATCTTATGCTTCTGCTCATGTTCAACTGCCAACAGGATGGTTTCTGATATGTGGAATGACTGTCTGTCCCTACGTTCCAGCAAACAGCTCTGGGGGACCATGCTCTCTGGGAAGACTGACGGTATTTATGTCCCAGAAGCCCCACTTGACCTGGGTTTGATGGGATCTCTCCCTTACACCTGATTGTGTCAGTGACTTACACCTTTATAGCCCTGCTTTATATATCTTTAACTATGTTTGTAATGCCAGCCATGGTAACCTATTTGAAAGGAGACATAAGCAGATTAGCCTATGCTGTGGCAAAAACTTTGAATGCCACCTCACAAGCCATCAGTGCCATTAGTCAAGAACTAGGACAAGTCATAGAAGCAGTACTGAAAAATTGTGCAGCTATAGACTACCTTCTTTTAAGGCATAATCATGGATGTGAAGAATTTAAAGGACTCTGCTGTTTTAACCTAACTGATAGTTCACAGCTCACAGAGCATAAAGTAGAGCAAATACACGATGTGGTGTCCTACAAAACAGAGAGAGGGATCCTTTGGTATTGACTTGCCTAAACTAACCTCCTGGCTGCCTAGTATCACCGGTCTCCGAGAGGCATTTATTGTTTTTATGCTTGCCATTTTCTTCAGTATCATAGCTTGTTGCTGCATACAATGTGCCTCCTCATGTGGGTCTGCAATGAGGTGTATTCCTAACCCCCCACCAGACAGTCCAATGCTAAGTTCTGATCTCATAGAAATGAGGTAGTTTAATACTAACGGTGGGGAATGATAGGGGACTTAAGAGTTGGAAAATTTTAGTTTAAGTAATAGCTAATAAGTTTAGTAATCAATGTGAGTAAACTATTTTGTTCCAGGAACTGAAGGTATGACCCACCCTGACTCCTGGAGACCATGAGCAGTTCCACCTTTGTGCCTCGGGAGGACTGCCAGCAATTCAAGATGGTATCTGAGCCAGGGTGGGATGACCACCGCCCAGGACACAGATAAAGACCACCGCCCAGGGTGAGAATGCTAAACTTGGGTTTTTCAAATTCAATTAACTTTTCCCTGAATTCCAAACCCTTTACCTGCACTTTGTTCTCCTTATGAAAGGGCCATTTTAAAATGGAATTTAAGATGATCTTTTAGGTTATGAACCCTCCATGTTCTCAGATTGCCAGCCGCCTGAATGAAAACCTATAAAGATTCAATCCCTGTCTCTGCTTATTGGGCTTGGTAGTGACAGGCAGCCCGAACTCCGGTGTCTTTTCTGGTTTCAATACCAAATATTTTACACACTCAAGTATTGTTTTGTTTGACTTGTATGAAAGAAGACAATTAATCTAAAAAATTAAATTGAAGCCATAATGTTTCCAAACATGCATTCACCTGATGCTAAATATTACATTTCTTGAAACCAGCTGTTCAAAAGCATTTTGGGCTCTTAAGAGATAAAACAAGTCATCAACAGTTAGGGATAAAATATTCTTTTTACATTTTTATTCACCAATATAATATCCCTTCTTATACAACAGAAAAGAAATGAAATATATTTCAGTAGGGAAAGGAGAAAGCTAAAACTATGGAATTTCTCTTGAAGCATAATCACATTTTATTTTCAACAAGCAGAAGAGCTTTTGGATTTTGCAGCTTTTTTTTTTTTTTAACATTCCAGTGGAACCAGTTGGATGGTGGGAAACATAAGCAGTTAAGTGGTCCTGTGTTCTATATGACCCTGAAAACTGGATTGACCATTTTTCCACTGAAATGACTGGCCAGTCTACCCTGCCTAAAGGCAGAGATGCTGGTGGTGCAGTGTGCATCTAACAGCCCCATTTACAAGAACGCTCTCTCTGAAAGTCCCCCTGCAAGGCGTGTTTCTTGGCTCTCTCTTTCCTCTCTGTCAGGCTCTGCACAGCTGGATGTTACTGAGTTTGGACAGCTGAGGAGAGTTTGCCTCCTAACCTTCCCAGGATTCTTGGCACCCCTTACCTGCCCGAGTGTCCAGAGTGGAGGAAGAAAGGATTCCTGGGTAACTCTCAGGTACAAGGTGAATTGGAAAGATTGCCCCCCTAGGGAGACTGCTGGTTAAACCTTACATCCCCCACTGTGAGAAAAAGCAGACCATGTGTGGAGAGCAGGCCTGGGCTTCATGCTCCTCTGAAAGGTTCACATCAGGATGGAGCAAAAGTAGGTTTATAGTTATGAGTACATGAAACAGTTTATCCTTGTGCTATTACTTAATTACCATATTTACTTTCCATATGAGCAACAGTAAACCTACTATTGCCCCACCCTGTAAATGTTTTGTTTTTTCTAGCAAACAATTGCTTTGATTGGACACCTACTCCCAGGGGAGCTTGTGGTTCCTGGGCCCTGAATGATAACCCTTAAAAAAAAAACTCAGCCTCTAAAAGGTAGTCCCCAGGAGACTGGTGTCCAGGAATCTGAGTAGCAACAGGGACACCATTTCAAAAAGCCCTCGGCAGAGAGAGGACCGTTTATCTCGACCCACTTCAATGAAAATTGTCATGCTTTATATTGCCATGAAATAACAATCAGAAGCTGGGGGAAGGCACGCAATTTCCCCTGCCCGGTTGTCCCAAATGGCAGCCCTGCAGAAACCAATTATGCTAATAATATTTTCATACTAAAGAGAAAATGTGTGATTGCTGGTTATTTTGTTTTGAACAGATGTCATTTTTTCCATTGGGGAAAATTTAAATGCAATTTTGTTTCCTTTTCCTCAAAAATGTATCTTAAATGGTAATAAGCCCCAGTTACAAGCATCTTCTAGCGAATTTTGAGGACTAAAGTGTAGGTAACAGTGTTGCCCCAAGCTGCTCTCAGCCTCTAACAGGTTAGTGAAAGTGCCAGGAATCAGCTACCCACCTAGTCCTGCCCTAGCCTCAGCCAGCTCTTCAGACATTTTCAGCCTGTATCCAAACTTGCAAAACGAATGCTGGTCTTTGAGTTGGCATCGCATCCCACATACAAGCTTCCTATGGAATTGTCCAAACTGAATGAAGCTGGTTCTGGCTTGTGTATGACCAGGTAGGATGCTTCCTCCCTTGTCCAGACCACACAGTTTTAAAATCAAAACAAAGCGTCCCAAGCTCAACACAAATCAATCTCTGCACTCTGCCTACTTTCAGTCCACTCCCACCTCTGCAGGGGTGATATGCTCAAAAGCCCTTCCTTCTTCAGAGTGATTTCCAGTAACCTCCAGAGTCGTTTTTCTAATTAAATAAACCTCATCTTGTCTAGCTTCCTAGTCAGCATTTTGAACCCCCTGCAGATGGGTCTGAAGGATTAACAGCAAATCCTCCTCGACCTAGCTCTGGCAGATGGGCGGCATGTGTCTGATAAATACTCGGACCAGGCTTGCTTCCTCCTGTTCCTAACAGATAGACAGAACGCCCAGCAAATTAATTTTAAAATGGTGCCCCTCACAACCCTTAGAATGGCAAAGGAGGCCAAACACAAATGATATGAATTTCATATGTGGAACACATTATCACCTCCCAATAACTGAGAAAAATATCAACCTGTTGGGTAAGCAGGACCTCAGGGGGAGGCTGGGTCAGCAAGCTTGCCCTCAACCCGGAGAGCAGGACCTTGAGCACAGGAGGACTCACCTGCTGGCCCCACGTTCATGGGCCTGTAGCCCTTTCCTGCTGTGAAAATGCCTTTCTGCTTGTGCATTTACTTTGTAGTAACCAACGTGCCTTTATTCAGTGGAGATACACCAGAAGAGGGTCTCTCTAGGGTGTTCGTGTTTTAAAAAAGAGACAGCTGGTATGGAGACAAAACATCCTCCTCAATTTCTAGAGAGTTTTTACGTTTAAGGATTGATGACTATGAGTCTTTTCCAGCTTGGAGAGGGAAAGACAACACTAAGCTCTGGACAAAAGGAGTAATACCCATGACTTCATTTGAGATGCTCTTCACTCATGGGAGCACTCTTCCTCACTTCGGAATAGCTGGCAAAGCTTAACACTGCCAGTCAGAAGTATGTGCCCTCTCTCTCACTGGCTTCAGTAACACTGGGCCTTTAATCTCATTTGTAAAATTTAAGGAATAATATTTTAACTTCTCCCCATCCTATCCACCCACCACCCTCCTCCCCCCAAAATTTCAAGCTGGAATATTAGTAAATGGACAAGGCAGGTAGGGGAGGTGTTATTATTCTCATTCTTAAAAAAGGGGGGGGCACATTCCTGCTGAGAGCACAGAGTATTTGCTCAGTCAATGTTGAATAAAAGGACGAGAATAAAACTCAGTCATAAGGATAAACTCAAGGACATACAGCTACTTTGTAGAAGAGACAAGTGTGGAACCCAGGTTTCTAGATGGTGAATCATTCCCCTTTGAGACAATGTGCTTTGCAGATAGGACTGTTGAATTCCCCCAAATGATACAGGTGGCAGATTTGCTGATAACTCTTTCTCATTGGAGGAAAATGGCCCACAGAAATTAACCAAAGATAACATGGGAATTCCAAGAATGATTCAGATTTAGAATCCAGGTCTCCGGGTGGGTGGAGGTAGAAGAGAGGATAAGGAGGATAAATGATAAGAAAAAATACAAAACAAACCTATTTAAAAAAAGATGAAAAAAAAAATAATCCAGGTCCCTGCTTCTTGCTTGTATGTCACCATACTCTATGACTTTATTAACTTTATTTTTCCTTACACCGAGGGTGACCGGAGGGTGACTTTTGCTCAGGGAAGTCCTACTTTATACCTGTTGTCCCAGAGTAAACACGGAAATTACCACTTTTCACAACTCAAAAGGGGTTTGGAAAGTTTTCATGGCATGATAAACCACCATGTGACATATGTGTGTATATCTAATTTGTTTATTGTTTCTCAGACCCATGAGAATGCAGGCTCCATGACAGTGGGGACTTGGTGTGGTTTGTTCAATGTCGTATTATCAGTACCTTAACTGGTGCTGACACACAGATATTCGATCAGTATTTGTCCGAGTATTAATTAATTAATATACTTTAAATGAGTGGGATTTCATGACTTGTTCAGACCAGTACTAAGGAGTTAACACAATCAAATGGGTTTCAGTTTTAGCTCTGACTTTCCGTGTATCCGCCGGGCAAGCCCCCTGATCTCTGGGAGCTGCAGGGCCCTCTGGGAGAGAACGGAACTGATGGCAATCCAGCTCTGTCCTCCAGAGGCAGCAGCGAGTGTGCTAACCTCTATCAGCATATATGGAAATGCCTAGGAACTCTAACGTGCCCTCTGAATTGCTATTTGATTTTACATCAACAATTACAGGGCAGTGGCTTTGTTAAAAATCAGATGGCCATAAGGATGAAAAGGGGGGTGGTAAAGCTCATATTTAGACTTGTTTTAAAGGGTTAGGCATATTGTATCCTTTCAGACACTGGTGCTACAACCCAAAAAAGATAATGCAAGCTTTGCAAAAGAATATTCTAAAGAGCTGGGTTTAAAAGGCTACCTTTTCCAGACTCCTTTTTAAGGAAGAGGCAGCAGGTCATGCTGCTCTTACATTATCGACCCCAGGCCCAGCTGGCTCCCTGCCTCTGCTCTCTAGGCCCCACAGGGCAGCTCCGAGCCAGGCCTCTTGGAGCTAGGAGGGTCCCGCTCTCTACGGGCCTTCGCTCACACTTAGAGCTGAACCACTGCAGGTCCAGAGCTTGCCACGCTCTCCCAGGGAGTTCCCAGAGCAATTAACAAAACAGAGGCCTAATTAGGAGCAATTGGGGTTTAATGCCGACTTTAAAGTGATCCTGAGGCCCTTTTGAAGGAAAGTGAGGATCCTCCAAGCAGGAACTTGTCAAGGATTTGTCCAAGGGTGGCGGTCTGGCAGCTAATTCTCAGAGCTCTCCCGATACAATCTACTCTGAAGGGCTTTCTCCCAATCTAGAAAACTCTAAACAGCAAGTCAAGGAAGCATAATTTTGACAATTTGAGGCCTCACCTTTTGCAAATGACTTTCTCTGCTGTTGCTTTGTATATTTCCTTCAGTGAAGGATGAGCTTTGCTTTTCACTTTCTTCTCTTTTTTAAGGCGGGACCATTCAGACCACGTACACTAACACACTAGTCTGTGTCATTCCCTCGGTAATCCTTCAAAGGGGGCAATTAGTCATTCCTGACCATGGGCTTTGCATCACAAGAGACACCAAGAGGAGTAAAGTCAATGTAAATTGGCATCTCTGGCTCAGAATGGTGCTTTCACCTATCACATTAGCACAAATTGAACAGTGTATGGTGCTGTGCTGGTGAGACACTGGGGAAACAGGCACTGCCATAGACTGCTGGGGGCATTTCAATTAGCGCCGGCTCTGTGGGAAACAGTTTGGGGCAATTAAGTTTGTAAATGCACTTATCCTTTGACCCAGCAATTCCACTTCTAAAAATTTATCCTACAGATATACTAGTTTGTGTACAGAAGCACTTCTGTTTGTCAGTAGGAGAGTGGGTACACGAATTATTTGGACAGCCATCAAAAATGAGGAAGCTCTTTAGTTACCAATGTGAACTGATCTGCCAGATGTATTGTATTGCTAGGTCAAAAAAGCCAAGGGAGAACAGTGCATGCAGAATGCTATTAGATTTTTTCAATGGTGGTAATGGATTTGCACAAACACATACAAATAGTTTATATATATATATAATATATAAAATGTCTCTGGAGTGACAGGAACTGGGTGGCTAGGGAACAAGTGTAGATGTGATACTTCCCTATATATTTTTCTGATACCTTCTGAGTTTTGCATTCTGTGCAATTAGCTTATTATTCAAATAAATAAATGTCTTAAACTGTACATTTTGTGCACTTGTACATTCTAAACATTTCCACTCTAGGCACCAAGATTTCCTTGGTCTACTTGTTATAATGCACTATATTCACAATTTTTATATTTGAAAGCACAGAGACACTGTCTTGCATTTCTAAAGTGGGCTCATGTACAGGATTGACATAGGAGTTTAAAACTGTTTAAGTGACTCACCTCAGTAAAACAACAGTCCATCTAATTTCTTAATTCTTAAAGAGAAATAAAAACAAGATGGGCATAGAGATGGATTTAAAGTGCCTGGAATCAAAAACGCATCTCAAAAACCAGATCATAGTATTCAATCTAATAGATGATAACCAAATACCACAAGACAGTGTATTTGAAGTGGAAATAAAGTTTACTTCTCATCCTTCTCTCCTTTAAAACCACTTCATCCCCCTTCACCCTTTATCTGACTTTCATGAATTCAGTTTGTACTTCAATCGGTAGCCACACAGTACATGCTTATATTAAACTGTTCTCTGTGACCAAATACACGAGCCTTAGAATAAGACAGACCAGATCCAGAGCCCAGTGCCACGTTTACCGACTCCACACTCAAGCTAACTGCTTGATCCCTCTGAACCTCGATCTCTCATCTATAAAATGGGATAGTCCTAACACAGGGAAGAACTGTGCAGACGAAGTGAGATCCTTCGTGCTCAGCACTGTGCAATGCCCGGTGTACAGTGAGCTCACCGTACGATGGCAGCTGCCATCTTTTTCGCCGTTTTAGCTCTTTGCTTTGTCTCCTTAACTGAATTGCATGTGACAACAGGGCTGGCTCTCTCTACACCAGCTCTTTGCCTGGAGCATCAGTGTGCTACACATGCTGAGCACCAGACGGAGGCCGACTGGCTCCCGTATCTTGGAGGCGGGGGCCTCAGAAACCTTAGTTTAGGGCCAGCTCCTGTACAGGTAAGACATTAGCGCCATGTCTTAGGGGGCCCAAAAGTAGAATGAGACCCCAAGAGGGGGGTTAAATAACCTGAATTTTTACTTCTTTCTTTGAAACACAGTTCTTTTGTTCTTAGAGAAGCAAACAACTTATTGAGTATGATTATTCTACCTCACAGTATTCAAATCCATCTGCTACATTTCTTGTTACATGTTGCATTAGATACTTTCCCTTTTTATGATCATTTCTAATATGTGAGGAAAAAGTACCCTCATTATTTTTTTTAGCTTTACTGTACCCTCATTATCTTCATAAAGTATGATCACATGACCAGATGGGGGTTCTCAGAGATGCTAGGGGGCAGGGGGTGCTGCTTTTACTTTCCTGTGTGGGATCCCAGACCTCCCTTAAAGCAATGAGGACAGGGTTTCCCATCTGTGGTCTCAGCAGCACACAATTTCTGAGAGGCCTTCTGGACTGATGCAGCGCAGTGGAGTCATAGATGGCAGTTCGAATGTCCTACCTTCTAAGAAGCTTAGGATGGAAAAAGTCTGCAAGGCCAACTGGTTACTGCTGCTACTGTTATGAATATTTCCATTAATACAGTACAGGGCTGTACTTCACTGAAGTCCAACAAGTGATATTCTGCTTAATGTATATCAAGTTACTCTTACCTATACTTAGTGCAGAGAAGTTGAAAGAAGAGATAAAAAAAAGTAACTCCTTCAAAGGGTGTCCATTGCCGCATATGACTATCCTTCCCCATTTTTCCACGCTGAGGTTTATCTGTTGATGCCCACAGAGAAAAGGGGTACCGCTTATACAACAACCATGATTGGGCCTCTGCTACCATCTGCGGCCTCATCTGTCCTCACCCTGCCACACCCCAACCACGCTGGACTACTTCAGTCCCCCCAAAGATCCTGAGAATGCAGTGTAGCTTTCATTGTTAAATGTGATGGTAGACTACCTAGCATTGAATCCTAAATATTCCAATTACTGGCTCAATCCTCTTGGGCAAGCTTCTTAAACTTTCCATGGCTCAGTTTTCCCATTTATCAAGTGAGGATACTATGCTTCATAGAATTATTATGGAGGGGGGAATATGGATATAGTACTTAGTATTAGGCCATGCAAAAAGTAAGCACTCAGTACAAGTGGGCTATTGTTAATATGTAAACCCCAGGAGTTGGCCCTTGGTGTTCCCTACACCTAGAACACTCGCTTTCCAGACATGCCCTTTTGCCTTTCCCTTGTCCTTTAGATCATAGCTTAAAAGTCAGCTTCCTCCAGGAAGTCCTCTCTGAACACCCCACTCTACCCCAGACATGTCTAGGTGCCCTTCCTTTGGCCTTCCCTAGTCCATTTCCAACCCTGATGTAGAGCATTCTACACACATTTATGAGTGTTTGTTTACTGGTATGGCATCTACTGTCTTACAAGTTTTACAAGGATAGACATTTAGAGGGTTTATCATTGCATCCACAGCACCTAATCAAATGATGCAGGAGGTCATTTGTGTAGCACAACACACAAGAACCTTCTCCCTTAAGGCACTGCTCACAAATGTGTTGGAAGAGAGCTTCCTATTGGAATGCCTTTTGACATTGAAAAATGGTGAACCAACCAGAGATGGACAGCTGGGATAGACCTTGACATGGATTTAAAACTTGAAAAAAAAATGAGCATAGATTATCCAGATAAAGCACTATCAAAATACCTAGGCAGTAAGTACTTAGTCCTCTGTGTATTTTGGATCCTGTTAGTTGTTATTTTGACAGATATTAGCTAATTCCCATCCACAGAGGTGAATAAATACATTCATGGAGGGGAAAGGGGGTGGCGGCATTAGAAACTGATCCTCTGGGTTTCTGTGTGGCTAACTCACTATCACCAGTTTCCCCTGCTTTGACGGTTGCCCAGTCCTTGCTCCCATCAGGAAGAACATGACCCTCAGGAAGAGGGGCTTGGCACAAGCACCCAAGGGATCTAGCCCGGAGTTTCCTCATTGTGGTAAGGACTCAAGCTTCCTGACCTACTATTTTTTAAAACTGATGGATAGGCCTCTTAATCACTAATAAGGTGGCAATATGGTTTCGCATCCCTGAACTTAAAAAACATGTCTTTAGTAGCCCGGTCTGTGAGTGTGTCTTTGTTTGAAGAAGGTGCAACCAGATGCCAGGTTGCCACTGTGTTATTTGCACAGAGAACATGGTGCCGGTACTAGTGTTTCTCCTGAGTAACTGGTTCGCTTTTCTCCTTTAGTAACATAACCACTTTCCAGCCTGGACACTAGAAAATGAAGTCAGAACTGCTTTTCCTTATCAAATCTGCTTTTCAGAACTAAGAACCATAAATGAAACACACAGACTTTGGGGCTCTTGGAGATGATGTAGTCAACCTCCACATTTTTCAGATGAGAAAGCTGAGCCCAACTGAGGAAATGAGAGGCCCATGTACGGCCAGCAATTTCTCCACCAACCTCCCTCCTGACTCCATCCACTTTTACTTCACATTTCTTGCTGATGTTTAATCTATCTTGCTTAACACTATGTGTTTTTGTAAGCTGCCCTAACTAATATCTAGAAAAGGTGAATCGTAAATGGACAGAATCAATAGAAACACTATTGTCATGGAAACTTTTCTCCCCTCCATCCTTCCCTCTAGCTCTGTCCTTAAAGTCAGACGCTGCTGTTGCGGGGAGCCTCGGTCAACTGGCGCTGCGGGATGGCTGCTGCCGTCGGGCTGGGCTGCTGCCGGGACACTGAACCCTCGCGAGCTGACCGCAGACTGGAGGGGGAGCAGGGTTTGAGTAGTAAGTATTGTCCACAAGCCCCGTTTCATGGCGCACTCAAAGACCAGGACTCCAAGGTGAGTACACAAAGCGTATTGTTTTCTTTGGGGACCTTTTGCCACACTCCCCTCTCACTGTGCTTTGAAAATTAACCACCAGAGTCTGGTCATTACGACTTCATTAACTATTCCTTGTAATTGCACCAGTCATAATTAATTCATTTGTTATTCACATGGGTGACATACGGACACTTTAATAGATTTTCCTCAGGGAATTCCACATATTAAATAATATTGATGGTGCTTTTGGAAAAGGCTGAAAGGGGAACCACAATATGAACCATTTTGTGTAAGTAGCAATGAGTTATTTTATTATAAAAATGAGTTAATTGTTTTAATCTGTCAGCCTTTTTAAGAGGAAATCAGGTGTATAAACTAGTCCTTCCTCCCTCCACCAGACATTTGTAGTCTGTAAATCATAGTGCAAAAATAAAGTCATTCTTATAAAAATAGATGGTATATTTACACAAATGCATGACAGACTATTTAAGTAAATAACACTTGAATTAATTTCAGGTTAAAACCTTTCCTTTAAGCCTTTTTCCTTTTTTTTTTTTCAGAAACCATCTGTATTTTAACATCTCAATGCACAGCCGCATTCCTCATGTTTAATTTATGTTGGCAATCTTTTGTGGCAAGACCAACTTAATTTTTAAATGAAATCATTTCATTTTAGGCAAAACATTGGTGACCCAAATATTACACACTTTCAAATTATACATAATCCCTCCTCTACCCTTGCCCCTCCCCACGTCTCCCTTCCCTCTTTTTCAGTAGAGCTGAATGAAAATTCCACACTGCTGATTATTTAACCAAATACTTTAATCATTGGTTATCTGGTAGAACCATCAAGCCTGTGCTGACAGACACAAAATTAAGTGGCAGAACTAAGGCAATTATCTGTATAATTCAGGTTAAAAACTAAATTCAACAACCAGTTTTGCCTGAAATACCTCAGTCGTGGAGAGGTGGGGAAAGCGTCCGTTTGGTTTGTATTATCACCATAATTGCCTTAATTCCCATTGACTCAATGTGAGTGGAATCACAGACACACAGAATTTTCGTCTGTTGGACAATATCTCGTCTAACCCCCTTATTTTTCAAGTGAGAAGGCTGAGACCCAGGTCAAGTGCACTGCCCAGGTCCTCAGATGGTGGCAGAATTCAGTCGTGAACGCACATTTCCCTGTTTCCAGGTCAGCATTCTTACAACTGATACCACCTTGCCCTGCTACCATTGCCTCCAGAAATCAAGGGAATGGTGCCAGCATGATAAACTTTAAATAAAGACGGCAGAATGCCACCCAAGGCCTTGAACCCAAACCAAATGCGACAATTCACCTCAGCTGAGTATCAAATAATTTTCTCTGCCCATGTTCTACTAACATTAAAATGACCGGCTTTTAAAAGTACACATGCGTGTTCACATAATAAACCAAAACATTTTCACCATTCTAATAAGTACCCAAAGAAAAATCTACAAAAGCACTCTAAGACCTACAGGAAAACTCAGACGGAGGGTGTTACGTGAGCTGGAAATCGGCCTCCCTGTCCATGCCCACAAGCCCTGTTATCAATTGGATGACCTTCAAGTAAAGCAAGCATTACATCAGATCATTATGAAAGACCCCACATTAAGGTTCCAAGTTCTCTCCAGAAGAGCTCCCAGCCTGTTAGTGGGGTGCTGTGTTTCTATCTCCTAGGGTATTGAATTTGACAAACATATACCCTTTGTGTTTTAAACAATAAAGTTTTTGTACTTCTGCCAAAGGGTGCTTTCTGTTTTAAAGACAGCCCCAAATCTCAACTGCTCAGTTCACCTGCCTTTTCTGTCTTAAAGCTTCTCACATGATTTTTTAAAAATGTGTTTGTTTTGTTTGCATTTTTACATCAGGATTTCTGATTTTCACAAAGTCCACCTGTAGGTTATTAGTGTGAACCACCCAGGAAAGGCTGGGCTTGTTTCTCCATTCTACTGGCTGGAATGGAAGACCCAAACTAAGGTCAAAATTATTACGTGGAGATTAAACTGTAGAATTTAATTATGTTTTCTCTTGCTCCTGGTACATTTATTAATTTAGCAGTACAAACTGACTGAAGCTAAACAAGCAGGACTGATTAATTTGCAAAGACGTCTAGGTAACAGATTGTGATCAAAGAGGAGACCTGATCCTGTTAGATTGAAATGTGTTGTTTTGTGCTGCAGAAAGGACACGGAGCAGCATGGTTTATCTCTATCAATGCTTTCCTCTGAAGGAGGGGAACAAGCTTGCAGATACTAATCAGGGCTGAGGCCCTGCCACTCAATAATTACCCACTGTCTCATCATAATCCCGGAACTAAGCCCCTGCCCAATCCATCTGGGACCCTTTTCCATCTATTGCACAGCTCAAGAATACGTGTGTAAGCTATTACCTCTGGTCGTGCTATCTGTCCCCGGAGTATAGATTCATGGCAGTGACCAATTAGGTTGCCGTGTTCTCCTTCCCCTTTGCTTCCAAACCATCCTATACGTCTCATCACTGGTAATGAAGCACAGGTCCATCGGGGTACAGAAATCCACTCACCTATAAAAGCTGTCTCATCATAGTCCCCGATAAACCTCATGCGATGCTTAATTTCCGCTTTGAAAAGAGGGGTGGCAAGACCACGGATCTCAGTCTTGAGGTTTCTTTAAGCCACTCTCAACCTGCCCCTGCCTTCTGCCAGGAACAAATCACACAGGGAGGAAAATATTTCTGACCCTAATCCAGAAATCAAACGTCCAGGAAGTGAGGAGGGCAGATGTGGGATAATTGAATCCTGGATCCCTGAACGAAAACCCAGTAGCATGCAGTGGTTAAGAGCATGAGTCCTGAAGTTGGAGAGGTTAGGGCTGAAATTCTGGCTCTGCTGTTTACCAGCCAGTCACTTAACCTCATAGAGATTCCATTCCCCCCTCAATAAAATAGCACATACTTGTAGAGTGACTTGGGGAGTTACCTGAGCACACCGCTCCACAAAGTATAAAACCTCAGTGATTGTTAGCTAAGCCTACCATTTTCTGAATTCTTATTACATTTAGAGTAGGACCAAAAACCTCGTCCTTTATCCAATTGTGCCGATGATTATCTACTAAGTATATTTTATGTGTATCTGTATTTCATCTTCTTCCCATATAAATGATACATCCCTGAAAGGTAAAATCCAGGTCTTTTTCTTTTTTATATCCCACAGGTGCCAGTTAATGATGCTGGCAGATTCTTTTACTTAAGCTGAAGAACTCGGCATAAAAAAAATGTGGAAAGTGAGAGGGACAAGTAGTTATAATTTCCAAATAAAGAAATAGAGGCAACAGAGATGCTAAGGACGTTGTTGTTAATGGCAGAAATCTGTAAGGCACAATCAAGTCATTGCTAGTAGAAGAATATTCAGAGCAACTATGTGATGCCCACTGTGTACTGTCGATCAGGGCAAAGCCCATTTGCAGCGGAAGGAGTGGTTTGCAGGGTGCGCTCCATTGGGGCACAGGCCGAGCTTCCAGCCAGGACGCCAGCCCAGATCTTTGCTGATACTCCAAGAATGAGTGTTTTCATGAGGTAAATCTACAGCTTGGCTTTTCTTGTTCTTCTCTGGCAGTCAGAGAGGAAAATATGCTAAAATATGAGAGTTTCACACTTACACTTCCAAAACACCCCTCCCTGGAGGTTTCGAGGACATACCCTAAAGATGAACCACGGATTGGAATTTATACCAGCAGCTCTGGCGGCTGTTTTGTATTTATTTCCACAGTTGGGCCCCTTCAGTTTGGGGCTCTTATTTATTATATAAGCAAATGTTTGTTAAGGGATCAGGAATGGAATGAGAGCTGTTTGTCCGGATTGTAGTTGAGGTGGTGTGTTAACTTGGAAAGACTTATGACCTCCCTGGCCTCATCTGGCTGATGGGCGTGTCCTCCTTGCTCTATTGTCCCAAAGCATAGGTGAGTAAGAAACACTTTGGGTAAAACATTGTAAGACTCCAATACATTAGCTTTTGGCAAATTCTTTGCCTGCAGCATATCCTAATGCCTTTTTTTTTGTTTTTGTTTTTTAGAATGAATTATGTTTTTACAAATTTAAAAAAAATATTTTGGTTCATAAACTGTTATTTCTAGTACATTAATCAGTAATATTTAGGCTCTAACAAAATGATTACAGATATTGCCAAAGAGTACCATGCAGATGACACAATGATTTTTCCGAATGGCTATGTGGGTTTGTGGATTGACCTTGCACTTGCCCATGAAGAAGACCGGCCTCTGAAGCACAGCAGTCACTTGGTTCCCCTCTGAGCATCCTTGTTTTCCCCAAAACTACTTTTGAACATTTCAAATTCTTGCAAAAATTCTTCTCTTTCTCTCTCTCTCCTCTTTTTTTTTTTTTGCTAGAAACCGATTTTTCCTGGGACTGGGATTTGTGGTTGCAGGTACAGGCCCGTGCACAGCATATTGAAATGCACAGTTAATTATAAATTAATTATAAACTCTTTGTTTATGAGTTGACTTGTTCATTTCATGTAATGCCTTACATCTTGGGATCTGCACAAATGAATTGCTTTAGAGTTCTCTGGTTCCCAGGAAGGGTGTGTCTAAGTTATTAAGGTCGGTAAACTGAGGCTATGAAATTACTAGATTTCCCAGGGGGCCAGCCCTGTTGCCCGTGAGGAACTTGGATCATGGACCCACACGCAGGCCCTGCACTAGAGAACCCACTACCCTTTTCTCCATTCGTGTCTTGCTCACCTTCTCTGTGGCTGGTGACACTGCAGACTTCTCGCTCCAATAAACACAGCTTTGGCTCCTGTGACATGACCTTCTCGGTTCTTTCTCCTCCTTGCCCTCTGACTACAACAGGTGTTCCTTAACCCTCTCCATGTTTCTTTCCAAATTGAAACCTTCCAAGACCTATTTATTTTTGTGTCCTTCATACCATCCCTAGATGGAACTTGGGAACCTCCTCCTCCTTCAGTGCTGATCACTTCTGGGTTACCAGTGCTCTGACTCTGGGTTGCCAGTGCTTTCCACATGTCTGTGCCTGGAAAAAGCCTCGTCTCCTTAAATCCAACGTGTCCTCAAATAAGCCCATTAAACACCCTTACCCCTAGTGCACGCACACACACCCTTAGGAAAGTATTTCCTCTCTCAAACAATAGTATTGGACTTCCAGCAGTGGCTCCATACAATTTAACACTTCCCTGTTCTCTAATTGCTTACTTTGTGTGTCTGTTTTGCCTCCTGACTAGACTGCAATATCTTAGAGGGAGGAGGTTCCGTGGAGCAGGAGGTCCCTGGAGAGCCCCTAATAAGTGCCAAATGCAAGAAGGTTGAAGTCACCAATTGAGAAAATCTGCATAAAATATACCTGAGCTTTTGGCCTGTATAAAATCAGCATGATGTTTTCTCCTGGGAGAGGTTCACAGCATATAATTTTTAGTTCTTATTCTCCCCAATGCTCAAGTTACTCTAGGAAGCAATTTGGGGTGAGAGAAAGGCAGAGGTCTGACTGAATACATGGCAACAAAAATGCTCTAAAATATCTCCCATGAGAAAACTTGGTTCCACCCTGACTGAATATTCTGGTGCATAGGTAGGCCTTGGAACTCCCACAGATAACAGGCAAGGTACAAATACCCGGCTAAGGGAATACAGCACGGCATAGTGGAACCAGTCAGAGCTGGACCCAAATTTGACGTTAGCTACTTACCATCAGTGTGTCCTTGAGAAAAATCACGTAACATTTCTGAGCCTTGTTTTCCTCACTAAAAATGGAAATACGATTATTTCATAGGATTTGTGTGAGGATTCATGGTGATATATGTGAACTACATCATAATGCAGTGCTTGGCATAAAGGGGGTGTTTAATAAAGAGTGACTGCTATTTATGATGAGGTTGAGGGAGGGTGATGATGACACTGAACAGATGATGTCTGGGACAAACCTACCCACCTGATGGGTCCACGTGTGACACACTGTGTGCCTGCTCAGTGCACCACCACGGGGGGCCTGAGCACCATGGCTGTGAAGGGTGGCCTGTGTGCCCAGCCAACGAGTCTCTTCCCTCGGGGAGCTGCCTTTCTCCCACGCTAGTCAGACACTCCTCCCTGGTCACTCCGCTTCAGAGGGGAGATGCAGAGAGATATCTCCGAGTTTCCAGTACAGGTGAAAATGTGACTCAGCTGTGCTTTTGTGTTGAATTTTTTTCCCTGGGCAGAAATGCCCATGACAAGACAGACTCTTTGGAAAGGCTGAGCGTTACTTGGAAAGAGTAAGTCCCTGGAGCGATCACTCCTGACTCAGCTTTTTTAATGCCAACGATCATCTCAAGAATTTCTAAACATCGTCTTAATTTACTTGAATAAAAAAATCTCCAAATTGCAAAAAGCATTGTGTTTCCACACACCTTTTAATCACTGGCCCCAAATCAGCAAGTTTGCAATAAGAGGGAACGAGGACTGGCTATTAAATCTTAATCCAATCAGCAGGTTTCCTTTCTCTCTTTTTTTCTTTTTCTCAATCCATGGACCGTTTGAGTAGTGCAAATGTTCCACAGTGCAAATGTCGTTCTGTATAATGACCACTTCTTCCCACAGAAACACCTCCTGGAGTTTATGAAAAGACTTGTGCTGCTCTTGAAGTGAAGTACACTCCTGTCACATTATATGATCTTGTCTCTAAAAATACATTTTGGGATTTCCATCATAAGATCTCAGGGGACACTGCTCGCTCACCACCCTGATATCATCCTGCCCACTTTCCCAGGCATTGCCCTGTTCTGAAGAAATTTGCCACTCACCCGCCATATTCACCTTTTAAGTTGCCTGTTCACATCTGGTCTTCTCCCCATCTCTCAGCAACAGAAGGGTGAGGGTCAGCCATTGGCATCCCCTTTTAGAAAGCTTCCAACCCAGTGTATAGACATTGTCATCATCCATCCATCCATCTGTCTATGCATTACATTGTTAGTTCTTTGTTGAATGACCTAATCAATCTATGCTATGTAGATTGAGCTTTTGCACAGTTACTTGCTCTTCCAGATGTTACTGGGCTAAAAGTTCTTTGGGGACAGACTTCAATAGGTTTCTGTCATTCTGTACAGTGTCACAAGCCTCAGTCTATGTAAGTTGAAGTCATATCCTCTGAACTTTAGGAGCAAAACATCCTGTGGATGTCACACACCATGGAATGACCATTGAATGAGAGCTGAGAGGCATCTGACTTAATCATTGAGTTTTGTGGTTGAAGGATATTCTAAAATGGTTTATGATGATTTTATCAGTCCACTTGAGTTAATGTTGAATTTTCAATTTGACAGGACCTGCCAATTTCCCATCTGTTGGGTTTGAGTAATATACAAAATGCCCATGATGAATTGTAAGCCCTTCACTATCATAATCAATGTACAGTGCATATGGCACACTTTGGCCCTCAGATGATGGCTGGGGATTTGGGCTGATCTTCATATACCTCCCAGTTGCCTGATGCTTCCCTTCTGGTTTCAGATTATATTCCTTAACTTTGCTAGGAGTGATAGAGAATGTGCTTATTGGTGGGGATTTACTCAAGACTGAGGCATTTGTTAGACTTTCAGATTCTGATCCAGCAGCTGCCTTTGGCTTTTTGTTTTTCTCACATGGATGCTCTCCCACTGCCTGCATAAAGAGTAAAAGCCTCTACCTCTGTCAGAGAGTGTAATGAGAAATCTGACTCACCTTGAGTTCCTCGATATCATTCCAGAGTCTGAGAAGGGAGCTTGCATAGGACTGAGAAAGGAAATGTACTGATTTGCCCTTCCAGGAAGCAGAGCGCAAATCCTGAAATTTACAGTAGCTGATGTAAGAATAGGTTGACTAATCATAAAACACCTGCCTTTACAGACAGGAGTTGTCCATATGACATTTTCCCAAGTTAAAATTCATTGGCTCATTGTCCTCCAAGACAATTCATAGACTACATACATTTCTCAACCATGAGTCAATAAGATGAGCATCCTATTGATTCTGAAAAAATTATAACAAAGACCTCCCTCCACAAAGGGCTAATTGGTGTTGACAGGTTAGAAAGGAACAGACTAGTGAGACTTGCTGACAAAATATTTCTTCCCTGACAGATAATGCTGACTGCCTTCATTTGTGACTTGAGTACAGAGAAAAAGGTGACCACAGACTAGATGATAAAAACACCAAAGGCATAAAAATCAGATGCTTAATGACTTTCCTGTAACAGCCCCACCTCCTTCTCTGCACCAGGGACAGTAGTGTCCTCTAGCCCAGAGGCTTAACTTTAAATTTGAGAGGTTCCATGGGGCAGGACCTACCACAAATGAAGCCTGCCTCACAAAAGAGCAAGCTCTATGGGAACATTGTTTTAATTGCTCTCAAATGTCATCAGAATCCAGGGATCCATGTAGTGAGGGACTTCCCCTCTGGGGTAGGGAAGGCAGAGTGGAAAACAGTCTCAGGCCTCAGTGCTCCCACCTGTCTGGTGGTACCTCGTGCACCTTTGGCACTGGATCATGACTTTCCTTCCATAAGGCAGATCAGATTGTATTAGTTCAGGTAATACTAGTGACTGTAACAAATAGACACCAAATTTCTTTCTTTCTCTTGAAATACTCTAGGCATGTATTAGGTCAGAGATATCATACAGAAAAACCCAGGTGTCTTCACTCCCAATTTATCACCACAGGCTAAAGGAGACATTGACCTTCTTTTTTTTTTTTTTTTTGTAAGATTTTATTTATTTATATTTAGAGAGAGGGGAAGAGAGGGAGAAAGAGAAGAAGAAAAACATCCATGTGCAATTGGTTGCCTCTTGCACATCCCTGCCCAGAGTATAATTCAGGCATGTGCCCTGACCAAGAATCAAACCAGTGACCTTTTGGTTCGCAGGCCAGTGCTTGATCCACTGAGCCACACTAGCCAGGACCATTGCCCCTCTTAATCAAAGGTGGCATCAGAAGGTTCTGGATGTGGCCAGACTGAGAAGTGAACACTTTCTTCTTTTGCAACAGACATTTACAGAGTGACCTGAAGTTGGGCCCCAAATACTGTACAACTTCTGGCTAAAGAAGCCACTTCATCACTTGAGATGAATGACAAGCTGACCTCTTAGAAGGTGCATTCTCCCACTCATCTAATACAAGCCTGTGATGTTTGATTTGTAGTTCAGCGTGCCCTTAATTTTTCCTTTGGTCCATCTGTTTCAGCTACTTGACTTTAGGTCACTGTGCAGCACTTTCTTGGTAGTTTTACCACCCATTCTCCACATGTCAGCCCCAGGGGCAGGGGGAATGGCAGGCAGTATTTTAATGCCAGCAAAATACAGCCCATGACAATTAGACGCTCGTTACTGCCATGCTGTATGCTGTGCTCCAAAGGGTAGGGTGGTTTCCGAAACTACCCAGCTTACTTTTAGGGTCTGGTTTCAGGACCTGATTTGCTGCAGGCTCAGTGTCATCAAGCCACATACATCTTCTTAGATCACCAATATCCCGTGAGTAGTCTGATGAAACGGGAAAGCATGGGATTTGGAGTCAGGACACTCTGTTTGCTCCTTGCCAGCTCTGTGAATTTGGGTGGATTGTTTAACCTCACTGAGTCTCAAGTATCCATTCTGTAAAATAGCAACTACAATGCCTACCCCATATACCATTATAAAGTGAAAATAATAACTGATTTGGTGACTATTAAGTTTGTAATTTTATGTCTTATTTAACCCTCACAACTCTTCCTTGAGTTAAGCATTAGTCCCACACCCTACATTTTACAGGTAAGAAAACTAAGGTTTTTAGATGAACTGGCCAAGGATCTAGAGCTCATAAGAGGTACAATTGTGCTTTGCATCCAGAACTTTTTCATCCAAAGTGCATAGTCTTAATTCCTATGTTACCATGCTGAAAAGCTAAAATGAGACAATTTGGATAAATGACAGTACTTGGCCTACAAAAAGTACTCAGAAAATGTTGGCTTTCTCTCTTTCTTTATTTGTGTATTTTTATTCTTAATGTCCTAAGTTTCATCTTTCTTTTCCATACTGAGATCATTTATACTGTACTTAGAATTGACTTCCTGTCATTCACACTCACTTACTCACTAAATGTTTACTGAGTGTCTACTATGTCTCCTACCCGGTGCGAGACATGGGATATGCAGTTGCAAATACAAAGACACGATCACGCATCATCCACGCACTTGCAGCAATGCCGACTGCGTCCTCCAGGAGTCTCAGAATATAGAGACCGGGCCACGCTTCACTTCTTTAAGATGGATTAATACCATAGCATTTGCAACTATAATGTTACGTTACCTTGGACACCAGGCAATTAGCAAGTAATTAAATCTCCTTGGTCTGAATACACCTGCAACCAAACTGTCTGCTAAAGTTCTGTTACACTCATTAATTAGCATGAGTTGAATGACAGGATAATCAGAAAGGAAATATCTCCTCTTGGAGACAAGCAGTAAATGATTAAAAAGTGGAATATGCTTTTAACACTTTTTGCTCGGGTTTATATTAACGGAGGGTGTATGCATGGGCCAACTGTTTATCAATATTAACGTCTCTGGCAGTGAATGTGCCCAGGAAGAACTGACATATGCTGCTATGTATAATAATCCATTTAACATCTCAAAAACTTTGAAGAGAACTGTCGCTTAGTCACTATCTGAATGACCCCTGCAGGAACAAGCAACCGTCCCTCAGAGCCACTAGTGGAGGCCCTAACACCTGGCTAAGTACAGGAGCAGTCATTCGCATTCAGGAAGCCATAATTTTATTTTTATGACGAACTCGTACAAAGACTATAGAAAAAAGAGGACTCTCCTCCAATTTGTCTCGCATCCATTATATTACCTGTTTCAACAGAATCTGACGTCAGCCTGAATTAGCTGAAACATCAAGATAAATTAGCTCTTTGGCTATAGATTATTTTTTTAATAAATAGAGAAAATATTCAATGGATCTTTAGAAATTATGTTTCCCCCTTGGAAATTCCTTGGCTCTTTGATGAATAGATTACTTAAAAACTTCAGTGAGAAGTATCATATTATTCTGGTGTTATCCCCTGCTAGGAAGCCTGTGAAAGTCTCCAACTGGAGACAAAAAGTCAGCGTCTGGGCTGTGTGGCTGGTTCATTGTACCTGCTCCGTTCAATCAGTGGTCCTCATCCCTCCACCCAGGGCCCAGGCAGGCTCCAGCCCTGCAGGCTTCAAGAAAGGCCATGGACCGGGACCACTGTAGTAACAGCCAGTTAGAAACAGTCTCAGGCAAAGTAAGATGTCCTGGAGCCCACTCTGGGTTTTTTCATGTCTATTATTCAAGACATTTGTCGACCCTTAAACAAAAGCTCAATGAACAAACTTCAATGTTTCTAGCTCTAAAGGAATTTAGCTTAATGCTAATGCAGGAAAAATTCCCCAGCCACTCATGTAACTTTATTAGACAAAGTGGAGCATACCCACTCTTAAGGAAGAAAAAAGACATTATTTTCTTTTTCAGAGATTGTGCTACCCTAGAAAGGGAATGCATTTGAAGTAGCAAATGTAGACGTTTCAGGCAAATGTGTACTTTGTCTTCAAATGAACAGCTTTCAAAATGATCTTGGTTAAGCTCCCTTTTATTTTTATCTTTTATTCCCCTACAATGCCAGCTGAGGTTACCCATCTCCCAACAGCTACCAAATGGACTAGTAATTGTAAAGCTCGGTGATTTAATTAGACTCATTCTAAATACTCACATTTTTATCAATTAGTTAATGGGCTAAAGAGGGTCTTTTTGTTGGAGCCAGGTCATTTGGAAGCTAGAGGCTTCTTGAGGGCAAGAAGCTGAAGAACCACAGTGTTAATATCTGTAATTAACCTCACGTGTCCTAGGTTGTTCAGTTAGGAATAACCTCCCTTCCCTTCCATATGCCTTTCGTCAGATGGGTTTTAATGTGAAATAATCACTGAAGAAAAATGAACCAAAAGAGAATGCTTCTGAAAAAATTTTGATCTGGATGAAGACAAAAAGAAAAAGTTCTTCAAGTGCTTCTCATTTATTTATTCAACTGAAGTTGTTAATTGGTGGCTTCCCCTAAAAATAATAATTCTGGGTTTTTCTGATCAGCAATGCTCCCGATAATAGATATGGAATAGATATTTTAAAATAGGTTCTGTCTTATCACACAGGCCAATTGTAAAACAGAAAAGGATGTGCTATGCTTCTGAAAAAGTTTAATCATTGGTTACTTTTTGTAAATAATTGCCTTCAACTTTTTTGACCTGGAGAATTCTATTAACTATTTCTTTGTGGAAGTCTTCCACTTTGTGCCTATAGTTATAATAATAAATAAGTATTAGCTGCATTAAATCAAGGATTATTTTGCATCTTAACAAACTAGTCAACTTTTGCAAGAAGTCTATGGGAAATTCATAAACTGTACATACTTATTCACACTTACTGATTAATGATAAAATATGAAGAAGCCTCACACATAGAGACTAGTGTTGACAAAAAAATTAATCAGTAATGAAGGGATAGAACGATTTACAAATTAAAATACACAAAAGACCACACAGAGCGATCTACCAGGAAAAATCCACACCCTCCAGGGACAGACACCATTATTTTTCATTTCTAACCAAATCTCTAAGTCGCTATGGTTCAGCAATGTCAGTATTTTGAATTTAAAGGAAAAAGACGTTCACTTTGAAGCCAAACATCAAAATGGTAGCAGTTATAAAGATAATTTTTTTACTTTCTGCCTGGTGAGAAACCATTCACAGGAGAAAAAATTAAGGACTGAATTTGCAAGAACCATGCAAAGCAGAGAGGAAATGACTCTGGTTTTAACCAGAAAGGAATGTGGACTATCATTTGAGGAAAGCTGATGGTGTCAGGCATTCACCGCAAACTTTGAGTCCTACTTATTGCCCACAGTCATCGAAATTAAAGATACCCAAACAGCCGGTGAAAAGTAGCGGTTCCCTGCTCTACTGTAATTGTATCAGCCGTCCCGACCAGCAGCACTTCACGTTTATTGTTATGGTCAACAATTACATTGTGCATGCTCAGTAAATACGCTGCTCGGCTGCGCTTCATAAATGTGCCCTTTGTTTCCTTCATCATTAGGCAGACAGTTCGTTCTGTGCGATGTCCAACTTCCAGACAGGTGGAATAAGGAGGTGGCATCTGTCTAAATATTGAATGCCACGCTTCCCCCATCTGCTGTAATAACAGTGCCGGGTCTGCTTGGCTTCAGTGATCCCCTTCTGCATGCAACCAGTCAGCCATATGCCCTATATAGTGCACGTGCCACCAGAGCGGCAGGGCCTGTTTTGCAGCCTCTGAGCTAGTAACCAAACAAGTGGGGGAAAGACGAGGGGTGGAGGCTGGAGGTCAGGCACATGCAGGCATCAGCAGGTGATGGTCAATAGGGCCACTAAGAGCTGCTCAAAGAACCAATAGAAAAGGCCTTCAAAAGTCAATGGCCAGCATAGAGCGCACTGCCAATCAAATTTTACAGGGCGTACCTTCCAGCCTAGGCAAATAAGAAGATTTAGAGCACATGGCAGTTCATCGTTTATAATCCTGTCTTAGCCCAGCATGGCTTAGTGATAGTCCAGTGACAGATGATGAGCACATGACAGCTGCAGGATCTCATACAAACGCATACAGTAAAATTAAAATTAAATTAGTGACACACGTGTACACATTGGTTGTGCAACAGTTACACAATCTGTCCAGGACCCCTCCCAGACTCTGCGGCTGTGTCCTCATTTCAGGGGGCCCATAAGCACTGTCAAAAGGCACCCAGGAGCTGGTTTCAGCCAGGGAGGGCCCTTCCCTTGGGGAGGGGTAGAATTCAAAAGGCCTCTAAGGCAAATGAAGGTGCTCAGGTTCCCACATGCAAAAGTGGCAAAGTTTAATGATGTTTCCAATTGGCCCAATTAAAATGGAGGGGTTTGAGGATTTGAAAGAGAGAAATAAAGGGCCAACGGAAAGAAGCAAGTTTAATGGAATAAATCAATTTTGCTTCTTTGATCTGTAATCTTCTGACTTTATTACTGACATATTTTATATGTTTTCTAAAAATATAAATGCCTATACTTGAGAACTTTAATTTGAGTTTAACTTCTACTGTTTACATGTCTATATCCTCTGCAATAAACTACAAATGTTCTTTCATTTGTCTGAATATTCATTTGGGTAATGTCACGAGAAAGGAGTTTCTCTAACTTGTATTTCTCTATGAAACCTTATACAGTTGTTCCATATTTTTGCAAATTTAACTTTATGGTTTTTTTTTTTACTCTCTTCCATTGACTCAATCCATTTCAAAAGGATTTGTGGCGACTGTTTCACATTTATGTTAGCTTCGTGTCAGATCTTAATAAAAAGCACCATGTTAGCAAGAAAAACGTTAGATCGAAAAAAGAAAAAAGAGTTTTGGGTCTTGAGCTGTTTGTCACACCTCTGTACAATGTCACTTTCTTTTGAGTGTATTAGTTCTACATTCATGACTTATGGAATCACAATTTCCATAGTACTGGAAGAGTTTCTGGGGGAAAAAATGTTAGTACAGACAAAAATGACACTTACTGATTCTAAACAGCTTTATAGTAATCTCAAAAAAGTTAATGTTCTTCTCAGGAATTGACTCAAGTACAATAAAAACTTTTCTTTCAAATGTCCAGATTTGTTTATACTTCATGAAATCTAATCAAGAATTATAACTCCACAGTTCTGAATGTTTATGAGAATTTACTCTGTATATAATTACTTTCTAACTCATCTATATTTAACATATAAATATATATAAATATTAACATATAAAACAACTCATGAAGGTTTTTAAAAATACATTTATTAGAAAACTATATCAAAATTAATTTTTTCAACAATTTTTATAAGTAATCATTGTTAATCCTCATTGAGCTCTATAACAGACTAGTGCCAGAAAGCACTAAAAAAAAAAATCAAATTGATCAACATCGCATATAAAAAAATCATCAGTGGACTTAAGATTCAAACAAAGAACTTCTTACTTTGCCTTTTAGAATTTTCTTCCAGACTCAAAGCTTCCTCACCTCATTTTAAGTTTCCGTCCCACCTTTTGGGTCTGCTCCTCTGCTTTAAATCACCTGAGTTTTCCATGTTACTAAACACCAAGGAGACCTCAGAATCCTGTAACTGTGCTTATGAGCAAACACAAGGCCAAAAACTGTGTAAGGTAGGTAAAAAGGTTGACTTCTAAATGCTTTGAGACCATCTCTAAATACTTGAAAGAATTGTGTTTTCCTAAGAATGAAATTTTACTCATCGCCAATAGTGTTTTGGATTTAAGACCTATTGGAGAATTTCAAAATCTCATGAAGTAGTAATAAAATAACCTCTTGTTTTCCAAAACAAGAATCTTTGAATATTTCCTCTTTGATTTCTATATAATATGTAGCTTCCCTTGAGTTCCGGTTCTACTGAGTATGCCCACATACATATAATTACATACGTCACTCAAAGAGATTTCCTGGAGCAATTCCTTAAAAATCAAAACAAAATACAACTTCCATAAGCAACTGTTTTATTGTTTAGCTGTTACTGCTGATTAACCAAAGTTTCACCTGAATCCCAATTTTCCGTCCCATTCCTAGAAAGGCTGCCAAACAAGCTTCATGTTGGTTGGTCATATGTGCAGTGTGACAGCGGAGTACAGACAAAATAGAGAAAACACAAAGGCCCTGGCATGCTCCACGTATCATAAAGTGGCAGAGACCCTTGTTTGAAAGAAAGTGAAAAACAAGTGACAATTTCAACCTACGTGACGCAACCTTTGTTTGGTTTATCCAAACAACAAGCTGAAAATCAGCCAGTTCCAGGTCCAGTATTGAAATCAGATTCCTGGTTCACCCACAGCATGTGCGTGGCCTGCATACCTGTGAGCACGAAAACCATAGAGTTGGCAGTCCCAGCCTGTGCGAGGCTTGGTGATCTCCAGACAAACGGGGATGAGCGTGTGCACACAGGGAAAGATACTTTTCTGCCAAAGGCTGAAGAAACTAGAATAAACACTGACAGTAACTAGTATGGATGTTCTATTAAAAAAAATACACACATACATTTTTCAATAAATAGGGTCAGACAAAGAGGGCATCCGGAGGTCAAAAGTAGTCAGATTGTTATAAAAGTTGCCCAGGCCGGGGGCCGGGGGCGGGGACGGTGCCTAAAACATCCTACCCACAATGGGAAACTGCAAGTGGTCTTAAGGTCTTTGAAAAATGACACAAATCATAAAATGCCAAGTAAATCATAAAAATAATAAATCATTAGGCCCATCATTGGGCTGATGGAGTGGCCGTAACTGGCGCAAGGTTGTCCTCCAGAGAGACTTCTGTTTCCAAGTTCCTCTGCATCCCACTCATGAGGGTGAAGCTTAAATCTCTGCTGGGTGGGCAGCCATCAGGGGAGAGGCTGGGTAGGGCACGATCTCCCCAAGTCACTAAACAAATGCTTTAAAAAAACCCTCTTTATTATTATTATTTGCAGCCCAGTTCTTCATTAGAAATAAAAGCTTTGTACTCAGGAGCCAAGTCTGAAACGATGAAAATCCTCAGAGGAAAAGGAGGAAGAAAGATTTAGCAGTTCACTCTTTTCTTACTCTTATGATTACTCTTTGTTCCTTAGCACTTACCTGGCACTTTATGTTTCCAAGTGCTTTACAATCCTTAATTACTTAATCTTGAAATATATTTAGAAAGGCACTTGAATTTATTTGACGCCGTTATTCAAAACCGAGTTCGCCCCATTGTCAGCCCCCACTCACAGAGGTATAGGATCTGCCTGTTGGGAAGCCAGGTGCAGAAAGGGGTGGCTGCTGGAGAGACACTCCTGAGGAGAAATGATGGGGGAGAAAGAAGAGGAAAACCCAGCCTGTGTTAAAATAACAATAATCAGCAATGACTACCACTCTCTCCTTCTCTTTGGTATTCTTTGCAAATCCAGGGTCTTTCAAATTTTTAAATACTCAGTAATTTATAAAATTCAATAAATATATATTATGCATACCATGCACACAACAGATTTTTCTGACTGAATTGTTTTGCTTGTCATGCAAATAGGTAATCCTGAACCAATTAAAAAACAAAGACATGTTGTAATGTAGTAATGGAAGTTTCTGGATGCCAGCTCCTAGGCACAGAGTCCTTAAAGACAGAGAAGAAAAAGGAAAAGAAACACAGAGAACAATATCATCATTCTATCGGCAGTTAACTTGAGTCTACTTATGCATGATCAAAGACTACAAATATAGTTTAAACAGCATGAAATAATCGCTGGGTTTACAATATGAAATGATTTTTAAAAGCAAAACCGACAACAATACTAGTGCCACTATGTTCGGCGACTAAGGACTAATTTTGTGATGCACAGCCAAGCTGAGGTAGTGGCAGGGAAATTAGGGTTAAGAGGCTAAACTCCCTCCTGGGATCCCTTTGAAGATTTCTATATTCTGGGGAGAGGGTAATGAAAATATTTTACCTCCCCTATTGCAATTAGGTCAGTGGGCCAAAGAAAAAAGCTGCTCACACCACCACACACGAATGCAATTGCAATCCCCAAAGAGGTAAAAGGGGTAGGATTCAGCCTTCTTGCCTGCATTGGAAAGGCCAGGGCAATGGCAGTGAGCAGGTCTTCCCCTTTTAACTCCAGCATGTGGACAAAGGAGAGAGAGAGAAGAAGCCAGCTTCCCTCTTAAGCTCCTCACTCCTGACAAGCACCCACACAAACAAGAAAAACCAGGAAACCAAAACAAGCCATGCCCAGAGCTTGGAGGTGACAACCAGTCTTCATGAAGATGGAGAGGCTGACCCTTACACCTCAACTGCCTGGTAGTCCTTAACAAGAAATGAGAGCCATAGCAGGAAAGGTCCATCTGTCCGGCTGCTTTGTCATCATTTGGTTTTCTACTTTCATTTTGGACACTGATGAGGCAAAGGAGGGGCATATAGAAAATTCAGAGATCAGAAACTTAATAAAACAGGGTTAAATGTGACAGCATTTCTGAAAAAGATTAATTACTAGGAGTAAAGAGGCCTGATGCCAGGAATTCATAGGATTGATACAAATATGATGCCCTGCTGGGCTGCTAGGCCCATAAAATGCAACCCTAATCTGCAGGCCTATTGTTGTTTTTGCCGAAACAACAGGCTCTGGCCATGACAACAAAAGGGTATATAATAGAGTTTCAGTAGGGGGAAAATAAAATCACTATAGCCGTGGAAGAGAAACACCTCTAGAGACTCTGTCTGCGAACATCTATCCCAGTCTTCCCCTAAAGCACCAATGTCTGGAGAGTGAAGGTGCCATTGTGTTTATCTCAGGGACCAGCTGAATGAGGAAAAGGAGGACCAATTAGTGGGCAGAAATGGGGCCACTAACTACATAGCCTGTAGTTCCACTTGGCACTGGACAGATAGTTTGTTCTTTAATTGGGAAATAATCCAGCAGCCTTCTTAAACAAGAAAGCTGCTCTTGCAAACACACAGGAAGACCTCTGCCTGCAATCATGACTTTAGTTCCTTGTAAGCATCTGTAAGCGCCCCTCCCCCTTAGGGTTCCCCTTATGCATCTTGCCCATCTCTCATAATTGATGTGTCTGACATTCAGAAACACTTTGTGAAACCACAAATTAGTCATGGCAGGAACAAGAAAAGAAGCTCAACGCGGCAATTGGATTACACTAACCAATCAGACCGGTGCCTGCCTTTGTTCGGACTCGCCACATTGATGTTAAAGAGAAAGACAACTTTCATAACTAGTAATTTGAGGTTTACACTGCATTCATGGTTAAATTCTCACACATTTTCTGGGGATAACTGCAGGGAAAACGCAGTGTTTTCCATGTGTGTGTGTTCATAACATCTTTGAAAAGTGTGAAGGGGCACATGTAAAAACACCTACTCTAAGTGCAACCTGCGTTTCCATATAAACTATCTTGACAGCCTCCTCCATGCAAAGGGTTCGTTTATAACATATGGTGTCTGTTTCACACGCTAACAGTGACTTTTTAATTTGAAGTCAGCCACAATCAGTGGTCCTAAATCCTCACTGTCTCTGGGATTAATTATGGGCACTAGACAGCAATAGCAATCCTCTCTTCCTGACAAGCTGCATCGAGGAGTTGACGAGAGGAGAAAATAGGCCTTTCAAGGTTAGAGAGTAAGAAGAGCCGACATACAGGGGTCTTTCGTGGCACCTGTTTGAAATCAGAACATGAGTGATAAAAACAGCCTCCATTCTTAGGGCTCCTTTTAGAACATTGTGTTGGGTTGGCCAAAATGTTCATTTGTTGTTGTTTTTTTCTGTGAGATGGCTCTAGTAACACTTAGTTGTCTTAATTTGAAAGAATTTTGTTAGATTGTATTGTGAGAGCTGTCACATCAGCGTGCATTTTCAAAAAAACTTAAAATTGGTGAATTTTGGTGCAGCTATTTTAATATTCAAAATGGAAGAAAATATGCAATATTTTTGGCATATTATACTTTATTATATATACTTTAATAATAATATGCAATATTATTTCAAGAATGGGAAAAATGCAGCTGAAATGCAAAGAAAGATTTGTGTGGTTTATGGAGAAAGTGCTGTGACTGATGAAACGTGTCAAAAGAGGTTTGTGAAGTTTCATGCTGGAGATTTCTCTCTGGACGATGCTCCATGATCAGGTAGACCAGTTGAAGTTGATAGCAATCAAATGGAGACATGGAGAATAATCATTGTTATGCCATGTGGGAGATAGCCAACATACTCAAAATACCCAAATCAGTAAAGTTATTGGTGAAAATGGAAAATGTATATTTTATTTTATGGAAAAACCCATATGGACTTTTTGGCCAACTCAATACATGCAAGAAATGCCATTAGTAAATACTTTCTATTTATTCCTCTTGGTAGAACAAGCGAAAAACAACTGCTGCCTCTGCAGAGACTCAGCAGTTGTGAGACAAACAAATAAACAAAACAACAATAACAAAACCCCATAGTCTGAATAACGGACCAAGCAGCAGCTGTGGTTCCACCAGCCGGTGGCTTCTGAGCTCCACAAACTGAAGCCTGCAGGAGCACCAGCTGCACGTGTCCAGGACGCCCTGCGTTGCTGTGGATAAAAAGAATTATTGTCTCTGCCCACAGATGAACAGAGCAGCCACAGTGTAACTGACCACGTGCATACCTGTGCTTCCTGCAATTTGTGACCTAAAGATAGATATCTTGGTCACAATCACTCACACAGACTTGCTCACATAATAAGATGCTCAAATCACTGCATTGTTCTAGCAATGTATTCTCTTACCACCTGCTTGTAAAGACTGGAGTTGGATTTCTTGAGATCGTGTCTAGTCCTATTTTTAAAATGTAAAGTGTTTTAAGGAAGCAGATTGATTGGGTCTTCAGTATTTGTTCATGCACTCATGTGAGAACTTCTGGAACATTTACAACATACTGAGTTCTGCACTGTGACTGAGGGCACAGTGGTCTGCAAAAACATGGGGCTCCTGCCTTCTGAGCAAGGGGTGCAGGAGAGAAAGGAGGCCAGATCATTCAAGGATCGGGAAAAGCTTCCTTGAAGAAGGGACGTTTGGGCTGAAATCTTGAGGAGTAGGAATTAGTTGAGTGAGCCAAGGAAGGAAAGTGGAGGGCACAACATGGGCAAGGGTTCTGAGGCAGTTTGAAAGCAGATTCTCTTAAGGAACTGAAAAAAGTAAGCCAGTGACTCAAATGCTAGGAGTGAAGAGAGCTGGAGGAGAAGACAGACAGAAACAGGCAGGGTCTCAACTACAAGGTGGTATTGCATAATTACAGAAACGCAAAGTCTTGTTTAAAAAATTTGTTTTTATCCTCACCTGAGGATATGCTAATTGATTTTAGAAAGCGGAAGGGAAGGATAGAGAGAGGGAAACACTGGTTACCTCGAGTACATGCCCTGACTGGGGTCTGAACCCACAACCCACGTGTGCTCCCTGACCAAGAATCAAACCTGCAACTTTTCAGTTTATGAGATGACATTGCAACCAACTGAGCCACACCAGCCAGGGCCCAAAGCCTTTTTTGCTTACCAAGTTCTCTACTTTATAGAGTCTTTTCAATTGCATTATGAATAAGTGTAGGATCATACTTTGGAAATATTCTCAAACAATGTAGAATATAGAAACCAATGTGTGCAGTATGAGCTCTTCAGATATCCAACTCCTGTTTTGCAATTTACGCTACAATTTAAAGGCTTAACCATCTAGGAAATTCAGAGATGTAGCCAAAATGTTCTCTTCCTGTGTATCAAGTCCTACTCATGTGCAGATTAGTCTCTGAGTTAGGAACTTCACAAATAGGCAGATGAATAAACTTCTTATAATTGGCTGTATTCAACAGAATTTTAGTCTTTTATGGATAAAATGTTGATTCTCTCATAGCAAAATTTCTTTCTCAGTGCCATCTTGTTAAGCTTTAAGCTATCTGAGAGATTTTAAGTTAAATACCAGCACTGAGATGCTGTCTACTGCTAATTACTGAAAAACAGACAAGCAAAGCCAACATGCCAGCCAGACTTGTCCTGTGATTGAATCCTTTTGCCAATGTGACAGAAAGGATTGAACTTGTTGTAGACGCCCAGTTGCATAAGGAACAGTTTTATGACATTGGAAACTGGACTCCATGAATGGCAATGCCACATCCCCATCATAAATAGGGATGTGTTGACTATTACACTTGACTCAAACATCACAAAACATCTTTGTTTTCCTTAACGTGTTTACATATAGACATCACTGAGGTACCAGACAGTATTAGCACTAAATTTTGCCATTTCTCAATTCATAAATAGCCTTCAGTACCTTGATTCTTCATGCTTCATTGATTCTTCTAAGTCTTTCCCAAGCTCATTCCATTCTTTCTAAGCTCAGGGATTTTGTCTCCCATTGTTAGTATCTTAGTAATGGATATGGTTTCAGGATTTTTTATGAATTGCCTTCTTACCCTATATTCTCTTTTACTAACTTCCTTCTCATTAAAAAAAATTTGTTTTTTGCCCTGATGGAAATATTCTTTTGTACAAAGGCATTGTCCTTGTCTTTGTCCACCACAGAGGGACCGCTGTCCCATTCTGTCCTCTCTTCAGCACTGACACTAGTGGCAGCAGATCCATCCTCTGGGCTTTGTTTTGTTTTCTGAAATCCCTCGATGATTCTAGGACCCTTTCCCTCAAGAGCAGTGCTTAATTTTCAGGATTAGGAACTGCAACGCCAGGAACACTGTTTCCCTTCAGTTACTAAACAGCAACCGGCACAGTAAAACCCATTCAGTTTATCAGAAGCTGTATTTGCAGCCTGTTAATTAGATAGCTCCACAGCAACCCTCCAGGCTGTTGGCTTTAGGGCCATTTCACTTATCATTAGCACTTTCAGCAGAAAAAGAACAAAATACAACCAGAAGGCTGAAGTTCCTATAAGTCAGCCTTGCCTCTTCCCCTGTGTGTTGAGAATCTCCTAATTTGGGAATTGGAAAGGGCTTTGGGGATCACCTAGCCCTTCCCAGGCTGGAGGGATCCAAGGCCCAGGGCTGCTGGCCCTCCAAGGACAGACCCAGGCTGGCAGGAGATTAGAGTCAGACTGCGGCTCCTGGGCCTGTGCCTTCTGCCTGGCTCCAGACACTCTCTTCTGGAAGGGGACGTGGGGGTTTGGAGTTCTAGGTTTACCGTAGCTTCCTTCCGATAGTAGTTTCAGGGACGTCACATAACTTTTCGGAAGCCTGGGATGATTGTCCTTGCTTTACCCATTTCATAGAGTTACTATACAGGAAATTACTTTAAAATCTATAAAGAGACTTGTTTGTTTGTTTTGAGGGCAGAAAAAAGCATATTTGAAAATCTGTAGTGAAAAGGATCTTCCCGACAAGATGGCAAACAACTCAAAATAAAACCAGCTTTAAACTTCAAATGTGGAGGTGCCACTGATGTAGAGGGGGACTGATGAATCCAGAATACCAAAACCCTAATAAAAACAGGGAATGGAGGTATGGGGGGGTGGGGGGAGACAGGATCAGGTGTCTCAGACCTTAGACCCGTGCACAAGGGAGCCGGTTCCTGCTGTGCATTTCCCCCACCGGTCCTGGCGGGCCCTATGCTCCAGCTGTCGCCACCCAGTGCAGTAAACGCTGACTGCCCGGCACAAGCTGGAAGTAATATCAGGACAGCCTTGAAGCCCAGTTGTAGTGAGGGGCTGATAACATAATCTACATGTTTCTCGAAATTCCAGTGAAAAATTCAAGAGGACTTGTTGGAAAAATTGGCAAACTTATTCTAACTTGATTATGGGAGAATGAAGACCCGGAAGTGGCTGAGATACTTTTGAAAAAGAACAGGAAAGAGGAAGGTGCTGGATTCACCCTACCAGATATTCGAACATGCCATGAAGTCTTGGAAAGAATAATTTTTGTTTTTAAAAAGTTTTGTAGATACAGGAATAGACCAATGATTCAGAATATAGAGTCTAAAAAATAAGTATTGGGTTAGCTAAAAAGTCCATATGGTTTTTTCCATAAAATAAAATACACATTTTTCATTTTCACCAATAACTTTACTTATTTGGGTATTTTGAGTAGGTCAGCTGTCTCCCATGTGGTATAATGTTGATTATTCTCCATGTCTCCATTTGATGACTATCAACTTCAACTGGTCTACCTGATCATGGAACATCGTCCAGAGAGAAATCTCCAGCATGAAACTTCACAAACCTCTTTTGACATGTTCGATCAGTCACAGCACTTTCTCCATAAACCACACAAATCTTTCTTTGCATTTCAGCTGCATTTTTCCCATTCTTGAAATAATAAAGAATAATATGCCAAAAATATTGCATATTTTCTTCTAGCCTCAATATTAAAATGACTGCACAAAAATTCACCAATTTTGATAAGCTTTTTTAAAATGCATGCTGATGTGACAGCTGTCACAATATAATCTAACAAAATTGTTTAAAAAAAAAGTTACAGATAACTAAGTGCTACTAGAACTAAATTATGGAAAAACAAACAACCTTTCTGGCCAACCAAATTTATGACATTTATTTTATATATTGAGAAATTTGTGCGTAAGGAAAATGTCATAAAAAATCAATAAAGAAAAGATGAATCATTTGGACTATGACTCTCTATTGGAAAACTGATTCACTGTGTGAAGAAAAATAAAACTTGATCTCCACCTAAAAAGATGAACTTCAGAGAGAATTAGAGATGTCAATGGGAAAGATAAAATTAAAAGGCTAAATAAGAAAAATATTGGAAAATATCTTTGTGAACTTAGTCTGAGAAAGGATTTGTTTTTAAAAATTTAAAGACATAAGCTATAACAGAGAAAATTGACAGACTTGATGAAAAATAAAGTTATTTAACAAAGGGCACCTCGAAGTTAACAAATGGGAGGCATATAAGGAAAGGATATTTGTCCTGAGTAAAACCAACAAGATATTAAATTCTAGACTATACAATGAACTGCAAATCAATAAGAAAAAACCATGAACTCCAGTAGAAAAATGGTTTAATGATACAAATGTCAATTCAAAGTAAAGAACATAGAAGGAGCTAACGAATACATGGGAAAACAGGTGACACTAATAACCAGGGATATGTAAATTAAAATCATAAAATAACTTCTATGTCCATCAGACTGTACAAAATTGGGAACTCAGATCAGACAAGTGTGGGAGACTATCTGGGGAAGTGCAGACCCTCTCACGTTGCTGGTAGGAGTGTAAACCCAGGTACAGTTAGGCTACAATGTAATCTGATGCTGTTTACAGGGTACACCTGAGGGAAGTTCTCACATGAGTCCCAAAATGATTATGTTCAAGATGTCCATGGCACATTTCATTACAATGGAGATTTCTAACGAGGCAGACATAAACAAGGTAGATGCCCATAACAGTTACATAGTGGTCTAAAGCAATGAACCACAAGTACCTAGGACAACAAGAACATATCTTAAAAACAGTGTGGAAAGAAAAATTAGAACTGGAATGAGACCTACATATGTACATCATCACTTATTTATATTAAAATCATATGTATACAAAAAAGTGCATATCTTCCAAGGATGCGTACATATCCAAGGAAAACCATGATCTGCGTTAGAGGAGGTGCCTGTGGAAATGTGAGGATGAATGGGAATGCAGTTGGGACTGACGATGCTGTGACATGAACTGAAGAATAAGATCAGCTCAACTGTCTTCACCTGAGGTTAAAGATAAAATCCCTCTAGTGGAAAAATTTAATAATGAGAATTATTTTTGAATATACTAAGATGAACAGCAAAGAGAGGAACATTGCAAAAACTAAATTAAATGGTCACTTTAGACTTTATCTAGAAATTTCTCAAGAATAGATAGCCCTCCCTGGCTGGTGTGGCTCAGTGGATTGAGCACTGGCCTGTGAACCAGAAGGTCGCCAGTTGGATTCCCAGTCAGGGCACATGCCTGGGTTTCAGGCCAGGTCATCAGTAGAGGGCACTCGAGAGGCAACCACACATTGATGTTTCCCTCTCTTTCTCCCTCCCTTCCCCCCACTAGAAATAAATTAATAAATAAATAATCTTTTAAAAAAAGAATAGATAACCCCTACTGCCTCATAAATTTAGCATCATCAAAGGAGTGATTCTAAATGTAAAGCATTTCCTTATAGCGTCTGTATTATGATACTGGCACAGGGGAGAAAACAGTGTATGAAACATTTTATTAACAGACAGAATAAAAAGCTTATGTTTGTTCTTTAGGGCTAGTTTCAAAGAAAACCACTAGGACAGTAACATAATAGTTTGGAGAAGTGATTAAGGCCGTTCACTGCAGACCACACCCACTCTAGGTAGCTCAGTGTATTTGTACCAGGAACAATTCTAATGGCCAAAAATATTAGAATCAACAACAAGGGCACCCATCTCTTATTAACTTTATTTCTAATTTTGCCATTAGCAGCCATACAAAGATTAAATGAAGTATCATTTGAAAAGTACTTTCTATTTCAGTGATTCATGTAAGGAGCAAGGAAAACTTAGCAAGAACAAAGGATTGTAAAACAGATGCAACCTAACAGGTTTGGTTTGTAAAGCTACTACTGTTGAGCCAATCCCCAACCCTGTTCCCGCCTACAGACTTTGTAAGCGAATAGCTAACTGCCACGTCTGCTTCTGCGTAATGCTTGCTTGCCCGCCTCTGTATAAGGACTTAGCTATAAGCGCTGGGCGCGACTCTCGTCAGCAGCCCTTGTGGGTAACGTGTCTCCGGACACTTTGAGAGTCTGCCCCCGCGCAGGTAAAACTTGGCCAATAAAGTAACATCTCTGAAACCCTGAAAGTCTCCGGCATCTGTTCTCGCGGTTGCTGAATGCAACAATTCACAGTTACTGTCATAAAGTTGGTCAATATATAATACTATAGTTATCATCATTTCAAAAGGACTTCAGTTCCAAAAGAATTTCACGATACATGCAGTATGACCCCTGTATCTACAGACAGAACTAGAAATGAATTACACGACTGTGAGTTCTGCCCCTTTTAACCCTGAAGCCATTGGCATGGTGTTGGGTGGTGTCGAACCCATGGGGCCCTGCTGATCCCGGAACAGCATTGTTGCTTCTCTCCGCCCAGCCCTGTGTGAACTGTCGCCAGTGCATTACTAATTGAACATGATGGGCACTAGGTTGATTAAAGAGAAAATTGCATTCTACTTATCAAATGCTGATTAGCATAAGTAGCACATGTGCTTGCTTTCTCTTGCTGTGTTCAATAAACATTTCATTAGAAAAATGAATACTGTCACTTGGGAGATGGGCCTCTAATTCATAAACTTCTTACTTGGCATGTAATATTCAGAGGAACTTGATATATAGTCCATGGTGTGTGTATTTGTGTATGGGTTGTCGTATTTGAGAAATTCCCTAAACAGACCTTCCTTGATCAATATTTCCCTTTTTAAAAAGGGGAAGTAAAAATGACAAAGGAAGTGAGGTCCTGGCCCCACTGAGAAGAGAGCAGCTGATCCAGGCTCTCTGGGCAACAGACCAGAGTCCTCCTAGAAAGAGACACAGCAGACCCCAGGAGCACAGGCTGCTCTTCTCAAAAGGCAGTGCCACAGTCTGGCTGCAAAGGACCTAGGAGAATCCAGCCCCTGCTGCAGCTGCCTGAGTTCCAGGTCTAGTCTGGTTGCAGCTGCAGCCCCTTTACAAAGCAGCTGAGTGCCTCCCCTGTCCTACCAAAAGAAGCTGGAGGAAGGGAAATGTAAAGGAAATTGGTGAGAAGAATTGATGCTTTCTACTCTGATATAGCTGACACCTTTTGGTGTGTCTGTCTGGCTTGCAGCGGCTCCCTCAGTTTTAGAAACGGTTCTCCTGCTCAGCCTATCAACAATGTAACATGGCTTGCACTTCATGACCTACCGGGATCTTTGTTGATTGGATTTGGGTAGGTAGGATCACCTCTCTCAAGGTAGGTCAATTAATTCTTTCCTAGGATTTGGAACTGAGTCGGAGAGGCAGCAAGCTAAATTCCCATGTACCTGGAATCATAGCAGGTATGCCATATTCCAACCCCATGGACTACAGAGACAGAGTGTGTCAGAGAAAGAGCAAGCAAGAAAGGAATGAAATGAAGCAGGAAAAAAAATGAAACAGAAAACCCAGAGGTTTTGTACTTTAAGTTCAAGAGTCATGCCTTTGTCAACAAAAAACCCCAAACAAATGCAGAAAGGAGAGACTTTCTTCAGGTGAAACAGTTTGCAAACCCAGGAAATGCAGCCTCAGCCTCCAGTGAAAACTCAAAGTGAGTTCCACTGAGACAGAGGGAAATGCACCTTTTATAGAGAAACTTTCTCGCAGTTGGTTCAGTTTTATGCAAACAAGATTTCCAGATTTGTACAGTTCTAATGGGCTTGAGTCAGGCAGTTCTGTTGGTCAGTATAGATGCAAACGTAGATACAAGTATGCAGCTCTGATTGGATTGGGGCAGGTCTTGGTTCACTGGCTGGAAGATAAAACCAGGACTTCGCTGCCTGATGCAGCTGGTGCAAATAAGCTGGGCTGAGTTCTGGAAGTCAAGATTCCAGCCTGAGCTTTTTTCCTGGTATTCAGAGTATGTGAGGAGCCTGTGTCGGCAAATGTCTGCTAGGCTTATTGTTCATAAATTTGGGCCCTTGGTTGACCATGTGGAGTCCACCTCATCAGATAAATTCATTCTTGGGGTTTGCGTCAAATGAATCTTTCTTCTCAGGGTTCACACCCTTGAGTCTGAAAAAAAAACCCTCTGAATCCTAAAATATTCCTCCCACTATTACTTAAACCAGTTTGACTTGATTTCTTTTCTATGAAACCATTGAGTCTTGACTAATTAACATTTTTTTTTCTTCCAAGCTGCTTAAAGTGACTGAACAAGAGTTCCAGGAATCATTTATCTGTGAGGCTCTAGTGCCAAGATGTCCAAAAAGTTAGAAGATCGAAAGCAGATGGCCAGACAGTAACTGACTTAGTAAAGTACAATTATCAACTTCCAGTCAAGATGGCAGCACAAACAGACACAGCTCACCTACTTGCACAACCACATCAAAATTACAACTAAAATATAGAACAACTATGGCCCAGAACTATCAGAAGTCAAGTTGAATGGAAGTTGGAGTACTACGGAATTAAAGAAACCACAGCCATTCAGACTGGTAGGAAGGGCACAGACAAGGAATGAGATGGTCCCACACCCACATATGATGGATGAAAATTCAAGAGGTATATCTCGGGAACGAGGAGTGCCAGCCCCACACCAGGGCCCCAGTCCAGGGTTCCAGTGCCAGGAAGATAAGTCCCCACAACTTCTGCCTGCAAAATCCCGCAAGGATTGAGTCAGTGGAAGAAACTTCTGGAGGCCCAAGGATTCATCTTAAAGAACCCACACACAGAGAAGATGGCGGCGTGGTAGGATGCAGCAGATTCTACTCTCCCACAACCAGGGAAAAAAATCTGAGTCATTTTAGGTAGGTACAGAGCAAAGAGCCAACATTATCACGCCATAAATGAAAATAGGAGATC
>CM052538.1:163195676-163242773 GCA_028533065.1 Trachops cirrhosus
ATAGAAAATAGACAGGGGGAGGGCAAGAATAGTATGGGAAATGTAGAAGCAAAGAACTTATGACACATGGACTGAAGTAAAGGGGGGGAATGTGGGTGGGAGAGGGTGTTCAGGGTGGAGGGGAATGAAGGGGGGATAATAGGACAAGTGTAATAGCATAATCAATAAAATATATTAAAAAAAAGAAGTATTCCAAGTCATGAAAGGCAAGGACCTACATCCCAGATTGCTCTATCCAGCAAAGCTTTCATTTAGAATGGAAGGGCAGATCAAGTGCTTCTCAGATAAGGTCAAGTTCAAGGAGTTCATCATCACCAAGCCCTTATTGTATGAAATGTTAAAGAGACTTATCTAAGAGAAAGAAGATAAAAAACATGTACAGTAAAATGACAGCAAACTCACAATTATCAACCACCACACCTAAAACAAAAACAAAAAGAAACTAAGCAAACAAGTAGAGCAGGAACAGAACCACAGAAATGGAGGAGGGAGGGGGAAAAGGTACAGAGAATAAGTAGCATAGATGGTAGATAGAAAATAGACAGGGGGAGGGCAAATATGTACGGGAAATGTAGAAGCTAAAGAACTTATGACACATGAACATGAACTAAAGGGAATAATGTGGGTGGGAAGGGGTGTTCAGGGTGGAGGGGAATGAAGGAAGGTAATGGGACAACTGTAATAGCATAATCAATGAAATATATTAAAAAATGAAATTAAAAAAGTTCAAAAAATTTCCAATTATTCTACTCTTTAAAAAAAAACAAGAGCCCGATTTACAAGGTCTTTATTGCATTATTACTAAACTACTTTGCCTCAGTTTTCTTGCTAAGTGCCAGCATTTGTGGGGGGAAATGTTGCAATGCGTTGGCAGCCTTGTTTGAGCCATGTTTGAAAGGAAATTCAAACCAAGTTTTGACAGTGGGTTTGGAAGTGTGGAAGGGACAATGAACATTTCCCACTGAGTGGACTAACCTACAATGTGTGGGAACAGAGGTGCTGGCATCTTTCTCAAGCACAGTGAGAGCAGGTTGGTGCTCAGAGTGCTTGGAGCTGGGGGAAAAACTACTCGCAGCGACGGATAAATATTTTAAATTTTACACGGAGAGGACTAGAAGTATGATTTAAAGATAATAGGGAGGTTTACTTTGTTACACATTGACCACTTTGTCTGATTTTTCTTTGTCTCCCTTCCTTGTCTCCAAATATATTTGAAGATTTTGAAAGACTTAAAATTTCTTTGACTGTTGAACAAAAAATACAGACTTTTTGTGATAAAGGCAAACTCAATACAAAATGAATTTAACCACGCAGTTATACTGCATCTGTAGTTTGATACTTATTGTGCAGTATTACATAATCACTCTTCGTGTATTCTCTCTATTACACCCGTGTCCCTCGTCCTTTTAGTAGAATGAGTACAGTCACCATTCACTCATGAAGACTTCCGACTCTGACTCAGTTTTGCTGGCTGGAGACTGACTGCAATGACAATGACAAAGACCATCACGGTGGTAACAATGAGGGGGAACATGGGTTAAGCACTTAGTAGCTGTCAGACACTGAGCGAAGTGCTTTCATTCTCACAACAGTCGGGAAAGTGGAAACTATTATTTTTCCTGCTTTACAGATGAGGACACTAAGAAACAGAGGGGTTAAATAATCTTCCTAGGGGCAAACACCTCAGATTGAAACCCAGGCAATCCAACTCTGAAGCCTGAATGCATCATCACTGTCCTTAACTGCTCCCCTGGAGAAACTAGGAGCCAATTTCTCAAAGAACAAACAATACATACTGACTTACACTTTCTTTTACTTACCTTTCCTAAAGCACCTGGAAGTCACATCTCCTTATTAAATAATGTGTATGAGGGTTTCTACAATGGTGGGAAAGCTAGCAATATAGACCGAACACAAAAACCAAAACACAAACCCAATTTGTATATGAAGTTGGGGTAAAGTTATCCAAAGCTCAAGTACAGTTCAAAATATGCAGAAAAGATAAGCAGGATGGCCACAAGGAAAGCTACAGACTTCCCTTGGTTATCTACTCAGTTTATCAATGCAACACATGAACGTAAAAGTCCTAGTCCTACAGCAAACACTGACCTCCACAGAGTAGAGATGTATCCATGTGGACACAACACCTGGTCCAATGCCTTACTTATTGTTTTAAGATATATGCAAATCACTTCAAAACGGGAGGTTGACCCTCTCTTTAGCATCACCACCATGAAGATGTGGCAGCACGAGACCAAGAGGACACAGGCCTGGTCTCCTCCCTTTCTTGGTTCTAGCCTCAGTCCAGACCACTTCTCAGGAAGCAGACGGATACTAATGAGAGATAGTACTGAAATTGTAATTCCCGCTAAATACTCTAAAAATGGTGTTTTGCCTCTTGTCTGTGTAGGCCAATGCTGTGGCTATGTCTATGCTTTTTGAATGTTATATCAGCAAGACCATGGAGCCAAGGCCAGCCTTAAGCAGCAGCAGGACTTCAGCATTTATCCGATGCCGTATTTCCCCACAATCACTGAGATGAGAGCCTGATGCTACAAAATGTACCACTTTATCAATCGGTGACTTTTTATCAGAAAGGATGTCCCTTTACCAGTTGTATACAATTCACCCAACCTGTGATTAGTAATTATAGCTTGGGTTCATTTAGTGTATCATTTTAGGGAGAAGATACCAAACAATGGGATAGGGTTTGCAAATAACAGTTAATTAAAAAGCTAGGGCATCGAACCCAGGGTCTAGGAATGAATGAAATTATGGAATAACATTGTAGGGTGTCTCAGTGACCTTGTTCACTAACAACTGAAATTCTGCATGTCAGGTTGATCTTTGATCCTGTCCAAAGGAGCTTCTTGCTAAAAATACCTAAAATATTTTGTTTTTACTTTTATTATCAATAACCTACTTTCAACAAATGGACCTTAAAAACATATTATTAAAATAAACAGCTGCAATCTTTTTGAAACTTCTCAATTTTTTTATTGCCAGTCCTCTCCAGAGCCACCTCGCAAAAGCACACAGAATCATTACAACCAGGATACTGGAGTAGCAGGGACAAAATAATTCCGCCAAGCAGGAAAGGCACATTTCTATGACTTCAAGTGAGAGCTGAGTACCCTGGGATATGAGGCTAAAACTCTTCTCTCTACATATTGGAAAAGTGCAAATAGTGGCTGTTCCCCTGCAGGTAACTCTTTCCCTCTGGGCACCAACACACAGGATAGCTCTTGTTCACCAGTGCACCCCTTTCCTTTATTTTCCACTGTTCCCACACCCCACTTTCTGTTGCTCCTTCTATCCCTGAACTGATACCAAATGAGTAATGATCTGTACCGACCTTACAGACTGCAAAAATCAAGCTATTTTCAAAACGATAAAACTGATTCTAGACAGCATTTTGCTGCTTATTTTTTAAGGTGCATTTTCCCTCTACTGTTTGGGGGGAAAAAAGCACATTCATTTCCAGTGGCTTTTTCTAGTCATAGTCATAGTGACGTTGTTCAAAGTTTATTGGGTAAGAACACACACAGTTACCTTTTCAACCTTTTTAATTTGTATTGGATTCTAAGCTCCCACATCTTGCCCTTGGGCATTTTCCTTGATAAAGCCCTCCTACCTTCCAGTCCAACAAAGACCAAAGACTTTGGATATGAAATTTTTAAAGTAACCACTGGAGAAGAGGCTTCAATTGTATTGGCCCAACTGGCAATCTGTGGACGGCCACAAGAATTGCTCAGAGATAACACCCTGCCTTTCACCTTGCGGTCACCAGTTTGAGTCAAGCAGAGATTAACGGTGTCCAAGGGTTGTTATCATCTGGTGATGGCTTGGGAGCTGATATGAAATAAATTGCTGTATCTTGTGTGTACTTGCCTAAGGTCACCTGGTTCAAGCTATTTTAGGGACCAGATCCAAATCTTTGTTGCAGTGGTTACTCGAAATGGAAGCCTGTGAGCAAAGATCAAATGCTAAATAAACCTGTAGATTATGCTTCCTCTTGCACTAATGGAAGGTATCCTCTCAGACAAGGTTAGAAGTAAGCTAGGGATTGTAGATGGGGGAAAGATGGACAGTCTGCTATTCTCAATGACAGGCCCTCTGAATACTTAATTTAAATTCTACTGGGTCCCCTACAGATGATTAATACCATGTGACCTGGAATTTCCCAATGGGATGGAATAACCATGCCCTCCTTCTAATTTAGTCAGAAGGTCCCAATGCCTTTAATGTTTCATCCATCCTTGACAATCATCAAGCTTTGAGGGAAATCAAAAACTTCAACAGAAAAATTTTGAGAACCTAGGCATGGTTGGTAAATTTATGTATGTGCAGGGGGGGAGAGAAAGAGAGGTAACCAGTGGACACTAAATTTTCTGAAATTTTGAGTGAGAGTCCAATAATATTTTGTTACTGTTATTGTTGATTGTTTTGTTTTGGTTAAAGAGGCTTTTTGGTTTGAATCATTAAAATATTTGCTTAGCCCTGGGCTAGTGCAGCTCAGTGGATTGAATACTGGCCTGTGAACCAAAATGTCACTGGCTTGATTCCCAGGGGGAACATGCCTGGGTTGTGGAATGGGTCCCTGATGGGGGGTGCACAACCCCCCATTTTGATGTTTCTCTCCTTTTCTTTCTACCTCCCTTCCCATCTAAAAATAAATAAATAAAATCTTGAAAAAATATTTGCTTAAATTTTTTACTTTACATTTTATGTATAAAAATAATTCATTTCCTTCATTTATTATTTTAGAATGTGTTTAGCCTCATGGATAATAACTCAAATTAGGCCTAACTAGGTAGAATTTAGAAATAAAGGAGACTTTAGATTACTTTGTTTTAAAAAATCAAGGTTTCAAAAAGCTAAGGATAGATGTAAATTTCATGGGGCTACCATCTTGTCCAGTTGTTACCAAGAACTGTATGTCTCCAGCTCCAAGTTCACCCCTCCTTCACAATGTATGCATCATAAAAACCAATGGCTGCTAATTTTGGGTGGTTACAGACCCTTTTGTGAATATGAGGAAAGCTATAGATCTTCTGCTCAGAGAAATTACACTGAACATACAAAAACAACTTCTATACAGTTTGTCCGTCGTCTACCATCTATGCATGCACTGCCATCCCCAAAAGGTTGCTTGAACCACAGGTTAAGAATTCCTGAAAAAGATGCCAGCTCAGGCATCTTTTAGTAAATGTGTATATTACATACTCCACACCTTTATCAATACATATGAAAGGGGTAAAGTGGGGGGACATTGTGTTCATTTAAAACAGTCAGGAATCAAGATTATTGGTATAGCCCTAGCTGGTATAGCGCAGTGGATTGAGTGCTGGCCTGCAAACCAAAGGGTTGCCAATTCGATTCCCAATCAGAGCACATGCCAGGGTTACAGGTCAGGTCCCCAGTAGGGGATGCACCAGAGGCAACCACACATTGATGTTTCTTTCCCTCTCTTCCTCCTTCTGTTCCCCCTGTCTAAAAAATATATTTAAGAGAATCTTTAAAAAAAAAGATTATTGGTTTAATCAATTTAATTATTCATCCTTGAAAACATGTTTATACGAAGCCTTCTGCTTCTTTTCCCATCTCAAAATCAGAAGGCCTTGTCTATGGTCAATTTTAAGATCAAATAAAGGCTATGCTTTTTGGTTAAGATAATTAACAAACAGACTGAGTTCTTGTTAGCTTTTTAAAACCTCAAGTGGCCCACTTAGACTAAAATTAAAAATAGAACCAACTTAATCAGTGATAAGAGGTATTGAAAAATGTGTTTCAATTAAAGACTAGCATCAGTTTAAAATTTAAAATATTAATATGGTCTTTTTTCCATAATTACCTAATTTCACTTTTAGACAAATATGTGCATTTAAAATTGTCCAAAATATCTTTACCCTATATTTAAAAAATTCCTCAGTACTGTCATAGTAATAATTAATGGCTGAAAATTTCTAACCATAACCCAAAATTCACCAAACCTGCATGGATTAGTAGCCAAGAAGGACTCAGGGGGAACAGCTCTATGTGTGCACCCTAAGTGTGCAAAACTCAAACTCATAATTCATGTTAGGGCACTTCGTTTATTAGTCATCTAACAGTGTCCTGGCACGGGGTTTCTGGCCGCTCCAGCTGGCAGGTCTCGCGTTGGAATCGGACGCGTCCACCAGCCGGCTGCCCAGGCCCTCGGCGCCAGGGTGGGCGCAGTCTCGCAAGGACCCCAGTGCATCTCCGGGTGTGCCTCGCGGGCCCAGCACTCTCGGTTCCTCGGTTCCCACGTCTTTTCAGCCCCAGGAGCTGCAAGGAGGCAGTTTGGACTTCTGGAGCTCGCCCAGCGTGGGCTCCTGGTGGGGGTTTGCAGCGAAAAGGGCGGCCTCACGGCCTTGTTGCCTCCCGGCGTGGTTATCACACCCACGACCCTCGGATCCACATAAAGACCGCCGAAGCGGTTGGAGAAGATGGGGCACGCGGGTCACCAGGATACCGGGCCTGCTCCACTGTCGAGAGCGGAGGCACAGTGCCCTGGGCCCCACCCTTCGCTTCTGCCCCACGGCCGCGACCCAACGTCTGCAGCTCTTCAGGGGCCCTGGCGACCCGGCCACGTGCGGCTGCAAGCAGGGCGCGGGAGCCGTGGGCGCGAGGCCCGCCTCCGGGACTGGCCGGTCGCCGCCCTGGGTCGTAATCTGGGTGCGCCTCGCAGCTGGCGGAACGCTGCCTCGGCCGCTGCAGAAACTCTCGGGCGCCCGGGTGTACTGTGTGGCCTGCAAACAGCCTCAGCCTGGGGGCGCCGCGAGAGCGGAGGAGACGGGCGCAGGGGGATGCCGGTGTGCACTATGCAGCCACCGAAGGCCCAGCTTTCGGAGTCTTTTGCTTAGTTTGCTAGGTGATAGGTTCGCGGTGATGAATGGCAACAGGGTGCACTTGCCACACTTTTCACTGGAACCCAGGAACCCATTCCGTCCCTGGCGCCGCCGCCGCCTCTGCCAAGGGGTCCTGGCGCCGTCGGTTGTGCGCAACCCGACCCTAAGCCTCCTCGGCCCCGATCAGAAGCGCCCCGGGGATTTCCGGGCGTGGTGGGCCTTGTCCGGACGACCCCTGCAGCCGCTTCGAGGGCTCTAAGGCCCAGAGGCGCAGGAGTCCCTCGAGGAAACCCCGGACTTCTGGCAATTACTGCATCTGGAGCGAAGGCTCCGTCTGCCCCAGCCGCCGCCTTCCCGGCAGCGCACCGTGAAAAGCAGAGGGGGGAGGAGCAGTGCCCGCGGTCCGCCTCTGGTACGTCTGGAGGTGACCTTAGAGGCAAGTTTTCCCCTCACTTTTCCAGAACACTATGCGGTTGTTACATCGGTTAAATGAAGAACACAGAAGTCTCTTGTTCCGACGTCGGGAAGGACGCCTCTCCTTAAGAGCATCACAGTTCAAAAGTGGTTGAGCTGTAAGCGGCTGATCAGGTAGCTGTGGCCAGACACCCACTCCAGAACTTCGCCACTGGGGGACCATGTTATCACACTAGATGTCCATTAGGCCCACTAATCTGCTATCAACATATTTTAGAGCCATTTCAATGTTAAGGAGATTTTCATTAATGGCCCATGAGCCTAAAATGAGACTATTGGTTCCAGGAACAGTCTTTAACAAGTGCAGTCTGGGATGAGTGATTTTCAGGTTTCAGTGTAGCCTCAGGCCTCTGGAAATTCCAGTTGGGAAATTGAGGGCAGGGCCTAAGGGAGAACTCCACCCAGAAACTGTCGCTGAGGGGAACTTCCCAGCCTTTACCTCGGGAACCTGGGATGGAAGGCGAGGAGACTGACCTGACCCGACCCGTAGGGTGCAGTCACTGCTGCTCCTTTGGCTCCCAAAGGTGACATTTGCTGGCCCCATCACCGGCAATTCAGGTGGGGAAAGTCGGCAGTCCTGTAGCTGCTAGAAACTGGCATCTTATTTTTAAAAAAGCTCTCAGCTGCAAGTGGCTCCTCCTGATGTCAAGTAGGTTAAGAAACCCTTAATCCAAAAGGCCCCTTTACCACCTCCATAGTAGGCAAACTAAGGCAAAGACACTGGAGAGGGAGGCAGAGGAGCCCATCTGGTTCTTGGGCAACTCTTTTTCCTTGTGGTGCTGCAACAGAAGTCATTTCAAGCTTCAGCCACTTACAACTATATTTGCTATGGGACTCTTTTATGTTTTCTTTGTGTCTTTCCAACCCCAAATACCATGTTTCCTTACACTAGGAGTTGAACTAAAGGGTGGGGGGGATTAAGGAATAAAAGTGAGCCATAGACCTCATGCTGTTTGACTTTTCCTTTAGGAGAAAGACAAAATTTGCAGCCGACCCTCCCCCTCGTGATAGCCTGATAGCCCGAATTCTCTGGCACCTGCAGTTATCTTTGACCAAATGGGTTGGACTTGGTAGGACTCCTTTATTTGAATGTGCTTATTGTTTGTTTGCCGTCAAGAGCAGGTTGGTTTTTAATTATAAAACACGCTGCTTGCAAGAGAGGCAGGCTAGCTGATTCCTTTTAGAACTGCAGGCACCTCCCATGCTTGTAGGAACTGCTGCAGGATAGACGTCTTTCAAAGGCATGCCTGCTTACTTCTCTCCAGCCACTTTTGCATACAGAAGCTTCCTCCAGTTCCTGCACTGGGTTCTATTTCCTTCCAACTGTTTCTACCAGAAAAGCTGCCCTTTCCAAAGAGTGCCTAAATTTTGTTTTAATTAGGTTAAAAACAAAACCCACGTATTATTTGAAGGTCTCCTGTTGCTATTAACAGGCAGTTTGGAAGAGATGCTCCAAGCAATCCTAAACAATATGTGTCTCAATACACCAGAGCACTATGGTCTCACATGTAATGTTAATTCTGTCCGAGACAAATCCCATAATCTGTGCAGTTGCAGAGTCTAATACCAAAAAAACACCGGAGTGGGTTTTGTTTGGGGACTTGCTCTCTCCATCCCAAGGGAAAGTCCCAGGGGCTCCCCATCTTTCCTAGCATGCTGACCCAAGGGTGGGAATAAGACAACTAAGGGATCAGGTTTTATCAGGGCACGCTTCCCTTACAGGGCACTGGCCATTGAGGAGAAAAACAGATGTTCAAGCCACTGGTTGCAAATCTGGGCGTGCAGATACATGACTAGGACTTGAACCCTTTTGTGGGTGGGGAGAGAGAGAATGAGAGTGAGAGAGAGAAATGGAGAGAAAGCTGCAGAACTGCCCTTCCTAAGGGCAGTCTGAGCTCATGGCTGAGCCCCACTCTGCACCTTCCCATTTTGGTGGTCTTCTCAGACTCCAGCTTTCATTTGTGTGAGATGCTGGGATGCCTCTCTCTGCTGCCTGGCTTCTTTGTGTTTCTCTTTTGCTATGATTAAAATACGTTTTTGTGTGTAGTAAACGACCACCTAACACTGGCACGCCCGGTTTTGGGTTACAGCTTTGTCTGGGTAACACAGAGAAGTTGTCACCTGGTGTTAGATGCGGGTTCAAGCACGCGGTGTGCGCGCGGGGGCAGGCAGCCGGAGTGCCCGCTTCTGGTTAAATAGGGGCGGGCACGCAGCTGCGGCCCCGGGCCCTGCAGGTAACCTGAATGGGCTGCGGGGCGCTGTCAGGGCACCAAAGGCACCACTTCCCCTCTCCAGAACCGACTTCCAGCTTTCAGTGCCATTTAGTGCTACGCTGGGTCCAAAAGGGAGAAGACATATCACTCGGGTTAAACTAAGAACTATAGAGGGCCAGGAGAAAAGGGATGAGCGAGGGTAAGAGATTTTTCAGGCCTCCCCTGAAAACCCAGATCAGAGCCCAGAACCCCACGGGAAGGCGCAACACCCAAGAATCACACCCCCAGGCCCACTAGCCAAAGCACCTGGCTTTCCTGGGGGGACGTGTGGGGGAGTCCAGGCAGGCCCACCTGGACCGTGTGTGGCCGCCATGTCCGCCCTGGACACTGGGGGCCGCAGATGCGGCTAGAGTCCCTGCTGTGGCAGAACGGTCTCTCCCTTCACAGCGGGCAGGAGACCTGGCGGTCTGCCGCGCTTCCTCCCGGGAGACAAGGGAAGAGGCCGCGGGGCCCCGCCACACTAGCCTTCGTCTCCCGGGCCTCCTCTTCGGGGCACCTTGCCTGGTGGGTCCAGCTCACCGTCCTCCCCTTTGGTGTCGTCCTTCTTTCCCTCCCTCGCAGGGCGCTGGCCTCCCGGCCGACCCTTACCCACACACACCCCGGGGCCGGCCTGGCCCCCGAACTGGGCCAGGCCATAGAGTCACCCGGCGCCCCGCGCCGAGGCCCGCGCCCGACCCGCAGCCCGACTTGAGGGCCGGAGGACCCACGCTCCTCTCGGACCGGAGGCGCCTCGGACCTTCACGCGGCCCACGGCGCCCTGGGCCCAGGCGAGCCGCGGTAATGCTCGAGGCCTCGGGGCCAGGCCGGATGAGGCTTGGCTGAGGTCCCGGGCTCAGACCAGAGCCGCCGCAGATCAGAGAGGGGAACCCGGAGGACTAACGTGGCCCCCGCCGGCCTGCGGCCTGAGTGGGCCGCAGAGGGCGGCGCCCGCCGAGGGACCGACCTGGGCCTGCCGCCCCGGGGCAGGGACCTGCCCAGCCCGCGCCTCCGCGCCGGGTCGCCGCAGGGCTGCCCGGGCTGTGCGCCCGCAGGGAAGGTCGACCCAGGACGCCGAGGTCGGAGGGAACCGGTGCAAGAGCTCAGGGGGCTGCCCGTTATCGCAGACTCAGGGATTTTGAAAGACGGAACTTAACCGACTTAACTGAATTTCTGTTATCTGGGAAGAGACACCCCCAAGGTGAAACACAAAGGGCTCAGAATCTTTGTTGGGAAGATAGAGGTTTGGGGCCACAGATCTTTGTAAAGCAAACTACCCCACCCTCCCCTCAGAACAAAGATTATCTTGCTATTTCTCGTCATTGTTCACTGTCGATATGCAGTTAAAGAAGCCGCCCTGATGCCTTTGGAGGGTGGCGTCATTTCAACCTCAACTATCATTATTGCCCTTAGCTTTCTGAAACCCGGCCGTGACCGCGAGTGGAGTTCTCGGTGTCTTTCAGCCGGCGCAGCTCCCCCTACACCCCGCCGTCCCCCCCGCCCCCACGCACCCGTGCCTGGGGTCTGGGGTGGGGGTTAATTCATCTCCACTCTCTCTACTCAGAGGGACTTAACTGCGTGGCTTGTTAAATGAAGCTGTGCAAACGTGATGGAAAATTCGTTTCAGAGGGTGCTCAGCGCCTTTTCCTCATCTTCTCCTTTTAAAAAAAAAAGTGTCAGGAGGAAAACTGCTAACTGAATTATTTGCGGTCTCCACTGTTTAGCATTATTGTTTTAAAGGGAGGGTGATCTTTCCCGACACTTTGTGGGGCATCCCGAAAACCGAAGGCAGTGTGAGAAGTTATTTTGGGTCTGCTTTACTGTGGTATGAGAAAAACTGGGAACATAAGACCCAGAGCCTGGAAAACTGTAAAGCAAATTCTGTCTCTGCTGGGATTCCACCTTGGTGTCAACTATAGGGTGGACGTTATCAGTAGGTGCTAGAAAATCTTGCCATCAAGTTTTGCCTCCGGGTATTAGGTGTGACTGTTGAGGGTTTTGGTTTTTTTTTTTTTTTGCAGTAAAACAAAAGCAATGATTAGGCATGATGTAGGGTCCAAGAGAGCAAGCTAGTTGGGAACAGAAAAAAATTAAATAGCCAGAACACAAAATGGTTGTAACTGCTAACCTTCACTTACGTAGTTACAACCAGGAGTCGCTTAACTTTGGTCAAACTTGAAGAGCATAAGTTTAAAATGCAATTAAATATTGCTTTGCCTGAGGAGCACCATCATCACTGGCCCATTTGTCTTTTCTGGTGATTGGCTTACAAAACGCAGGTACAGCTGAAAGGGACCTATTTTTTCCCCCTCAGCACTTTCTAAAAAACTGACCAGAGTGCCTTATGTTCAACTACTGAAATTATAGGTTTTAAAACTTTTCTGAAACTCTTTTGTCCAGAAATCATTTCTGCCTGAATTGCTTTCAGATTCTGATTACACTCCCTCTCATGTTTACCTCAGATTTTTTTGGAAGTTAAGAAAAGTCCCCTTAATCAAATAAGAGGAAAAAACACACAGAATGTTTGTCGTTCTCTTTTTCTTTGAGGTACTACAGTCCTTCTCTTCTTGCTTAAAAAATTGATCTATGTTAAAACATATTAATAAAATGCCTAAGAAAGCATTAGGATGTGTGGCAGGGAGGGAAAAGGAAGGAGATCAAGAGCTGGATGATCGTTAGCCTCTCTATATTCAGTTTCAGAGCAGTGCTGATCAAAGTCACAAAAAGTTTACACACCAGTCATTCGTACCTACTTCATCTGTAGATTAGGCCCCTGAAATTTAAAAATAAAGTCTGCTCTCTGACCTAAGACAAACATGTTTTGGGGCTTCTTATTCATAAATCACATAAAATTAAACTGGACCCAATGTTGTGCTAGAACCATTTTAATATAATTATACATATCTGCCAAATCCAGGGAAAAAGGTTTATGCATATATAACTTTTCCAGTTAACATCTGCAAGCATAAACAACAATGACTTCAGTTTATAAATTCATCAGGGTCAGAGCAATTGACCAATGTCTCCTCACTCCTAGGCTGACCAACAGTAAATTACAGATGAGTTAGTGTCCTTTTGTTTCTCTTCTCTCACTCTACTTGTCCAGAGACATTTTGTTGTCAAGTTTCAGTGCAGCTCACCTCCAGCCAAAGGTAATCTTTTTAGATAAGGATTCAGTTGCTCTGAATTTTGCTTATAATTATAACCTATTTAATCACAGAAGAACCCCTGCAGAGATGGAGTTCAAGGTTGCATACAATAACAGATCACAGTTTTGAAGTCTAGCACAGATTAAAAACCACATATGTACCATTTATATAAGACACACACTGATTGTCTCTTAAACTACATATTGACTCCTTATGAACATTATTTCTTTTAAATAAAGTAGTGCATCTAGGACAATCAGTCGCACAATTCACACAGCCCTGAAAAGGTTTTCAGTGCCAACTAACAGTTGGTCATGAAACGTGAGTGAGCTTGAGACACTGTCCATTCCTAAGATTCAACCAAGGATTGGCTAAAACACTGGAATACCTCTGCTTAAGAAGGGTATGTCCTACCCCCCTTGGTCTCTCAATTTTTATTTTTGGTGGTGTTTGGTTGCATATGGCTAAAATGCTTTTGGTCACTTCGAGAATCAGGAAAACCAATGATCTAAAACTATGACAGGATCTTAAGTAGATTGGTTTGTCCATTTCAGGTTGCTGGTTGGCGGGTCCCTCTAAGGACCTTCCTTTTTCCTTCTATGCTTCCTGGAACATTGATCGGAAGATGAGTCTGAGCATCATCCCATCTAACTCTTTTAACCAATTCCTGGCTAAAACTGGAATGTCCAGCCCAGTATATTTAAAAATCACCCACAAAAAGAGGTTCTACAGGTCTTCACAAAACCTGGAATTTCCACGAGGATGTCTGATCTTTATAATCCAAGCAGTCAGCATTGAAGTTAAGCTTCCATGAGGCAGTTTGGTCCTTATAATCCAAGCAATCAGTGGTTGAGTTAAAACCCAAGCTCGAAGCTCCATATCCCTGGGTGGAAAGAGAAGCTGGAGACTGATTGAGATGGCTGGTAACTGCATTGGTACCCATAGGGCTGAGTGTAGCCCCTGGTCCGGGAAGCTGATGATGCATAGGGGTCAAGTAAGATCCGCAGTCCATGCCCCCAAAGTAGGAAGTTGAGCCAGCGTATCCTTGACTATAACCTGAAGCCTGAGTATAGGTCATGGGATAGGACCTCTGCATGCAGGAAGAGGAGGTGGACAAGGGATCTGACAGTGGGGAGATAGAAGCTGGGCTCCAGATAGACACAGGAGCACTGCTGCTGGAAATGGCCGGGACTGAGGTGCTAGAGGGGGGAGTGAACTGGCCACTTGTTCCACTCTCTGAACTCACTTCCCGAGCTGGAGATGTCTTCTTTTTGGCAGGTCTCACTTTGTTTTGACCTCCATTCTGTTGTTGCTGTTGTTGCTGGCGGCACTTAGCTCTTCGATTCTTAAACCATACCTTGAAACAGAAAGAAACTTCTTTAAGATGGTTTCAACAACTCCTTAAGAGCAAGAGTCACTCCAAGATTATAATCCATCCTACATGGACAGCCAAGCAGACAATCTCTCCTGCCACTGAAAACCTATCATATAGCAGTACTAATATGTATGCTCTTCCAATTGTAAAAAAACTTGGGGGAAGCTCTGTCTAAAAGCATTTGACCCTGTTTTACACCTAACCCAGAATAAAATAGAAGATAACGACCCAAATCATATGGCTAAAAGTTCTCTGCCTCACTCTTCTATGTTATTTCACCTCAAATACACATACACATAGACCCAGGCATATTCTGGAACACTCTCACAATGGGATAGAATGTATTTACATCTTCTGGAGGAAAACACAAGGGAGAGAAAACAATTCTGTTATTACATGCCAACAAGAACTGCATGAGTTCAAACAGCTTGCAGTCCATCTTCTAGGGAGCAGTTGCTAATATAGAGGCTGGTTTCATCACTCTACTTTTTTCTTAGACCCACTTACAAAAGAAAGCTCCAAGGAGAAGTGATCCTGTTGAGGAAGGAGGTCTGAAAGCCACTGTTGGCTGAAACCTTCCTTGTGATAAACGGAGTGACTATGTATACTCTGCTTGGAGCTCAAGGACAGACTTCTCTGCTAGTCTCAAGTTCGAGGCTAGAGTCTGTGCCTTCAGGGTAGTGCCACTCAGCACACAGTTTTAGTTTCCACTCGCAACTCTGAAAATACTTTTTACCAGCCCTGTTCATGTTCTGTAATGAAGGAGCTGTGTTTAGTTTGTGAAGGGACTTATCAGAGAAACTACCAGGATTTTCTGGGCAACCAGTCCTTAGTTGTCCAATGAACTCTCCATATGGGCACCCTAACATGGTAAAAATGGTGCCATGAAGGCCGAGTGCAACACCACCAACCATTCAGATCAGATCGCTTATTTTCTTTCAGTGAAAACTTTTGTTCAAGCCTAACAAGTGCTAAAACTTCTTCCATCCTATTTTGAAAAAGCCCCTTTCCTGTTTGCAGTTCACTCTGATGTGTCCTACCAGCTGAAGGAGAGGAGTCTGGTGTGTATGTAGTTTAGGTCCTAAACACTCTTCCAGAGAACTCTGTATGGGGCTAGAGTTCCAGAAAAATTAAACTTTTCTTTTCCTCCCACCAGTGTAAGGTCAAGTTAAAGGGGACTAAGGGGGGTAGGGGAGTCACCAGGGATACTATGCAGATATGGCTCAGAGTTAGGAAATTCTGCGCAATCTATAAAAAGTCAAAGAAAATACTCTTGTGTAGTTTATTTCATCAGACTACCAGCTGATTCTACAGCCTGGCTCTACTACCGACTGACCTGTGACCTTGAGCCAGTCATCTACTGGTTCTTCATCTGTAAAAATATTGAGACTATCCACCACTACGTTTCTTTCACCCTTAAAAGTGGATAAGGATGGAGGAGGATTTCTCCACAGGAGAAGGGAAGTATTAAAATTTTGTGTGACAGTACTTGAAATCTGCCAAGGCCAGGCCCTCTGTCAGCCAGGTACCCAAGAGTGCTAAGACTGTGCTTTATCACTGCAGCCAGCCTTCGTTTGCAACCTGAGCCGGAAGACCCTTGTTTATTGGATTGAATGGGGGTGGAGGGACAAAAAGCAGCTCCAAGAGAAATCAGGAGCTCCAGGAGCCTCAGTTTGCTGGCCTCCGATGGAGAGTTAAGTTTCAAGCCTTCCTTTGGTCTTCTCCAAGACCCGGACTCTCCTGAGTCCGACACACACAGTGATTGGGGGAGGGGTGGCACTGTCAGGATAGACGGGTCTATCTACATCTGCCCTACCTGCACCCTGGACTCAGGCAAGTTGATTTTCAATGCCACCTCTTCTCGCATGAAGATGTCTGGGTACCGGGTCTTAGCAAACAGCGCTTCCAGCACGTCTAGTTGCGCCCGGGTGAACGTCGTCCTCTCCCGGCGCTGCTTCCGGGGGGTGGCTGCGGGACAAGAAGCCCAGGGCCCTTTAGGGTGGGGGAGCAGTTTCTCAGTCATAGGGGTCTCTGTGGGTGCCCCGACTCCGCCCCCACCGCGCAGCCCTCCTCCCCTGGTCCTCCCAGCCTTCCAGCCCAGATCCAGCACTGTTTCTCCCCATGCCCCTCCGCGGCCCCGGCGGGCAGCCTGGGCTCCTCCAGCGCACACTGGAGGTCTCCGGACACACACTGTCCCTCACGGGAACCCCCACTTCACCTGACGTAGGGTATCCCTCCAGCCAGAGCGTCCCTTTGAAAGCTAACAAAACAAATGAAATAAAAAGAATACAAAACAAAACAACAAAACAAAAAGCCTCCAAAATCAACCCCTAAACCATAACGCAAACAAAAACTCAATCTTGAGGTCAAAGGATCCCCGAGGACCCGCAGCTCGGATTGATTGATAGGGCGAATCTCGATCTTGCTGGAGATCCAAGGGCCTTTAAAATGGGGGCATATTTCATACTTCTTGAGGACTTTAAAAAACATCTCCTTGGGAAGGAAGGCATCCGCACCCGCGGTAAATCACACCTGGACGGATTAGCGCGTAAAGCCTGGAGGTCAGAGGGGAAGCCCCAGGCCTGGCGGGGAGAGTCTGTGCACGAGGCAGAGGGGACTTGCGAGGAATTAGGCTTCAAGACATGGGCAGGGGCCTGTCACCCCAAAATGACAGGGGTAGAAACCTTCCTCGCCCCACTCCAGTGTGTCCCCTTTTCAGCGATATGATTTTGTGCAAGCGTTGCAGACCCATCTACTCGCTTCCCTTCAGCCCCTATCCTCTCCTCCGCCAGCCAAAGCCCTGTGGCTTTGAGATGCTTCTCAGAAGGAAAACCCAGTGGGGACTTCGTCTGTAGCTGGGGCAGGGGGCAGCATAACCGCCAGCTCCGGGTGAAGGGTGTCAAATCTCCTCGGGGCCGGCGTGGGGAAGGGCGGGGCATGAGTGCCTCCAGGCTCACTTACCAGGGTAGCCCACCGAGGGGTGCAGCAAGTCCATGCCCGAAGTGGTGAGACTCAGCCCATTGACTGCGTAAGGCGGTTGCTTAAGATAAGACATCATGCTAAGGTTGTTAGAAGGCGCAAAGTCGGCCCAAATCGGGGGGACCCAGCCGGAAGGTCTCGCTTCGCCGGGAGCGGACAGATTCAGGGTCCCCGGTGGGTGAGTTTGGAGCGGTGGAACTAAGGGCAAAGCAAACAAACACACAGCGGTGCTGGCTTACTGCTAAGGAGGCACAGGCTCTTCCGCCTTCACCACCGACTTAAAAAGCCCGGGCTAACTCCAGGCAGAGGCTTTTAAAGGGTTTGCAGACCCTCCTCCCCACCTTCCCAACCCCCCAGCTGCTCAGAATCTGGAAGAGATGGAGATCAGATAAACCCGTTTTCCCCACCCCCACCCTAAACTTAAAAAAAAAAAGTACCGAAGAAAGCAATTACAATCTGCCTTCCTCGAAGAACAAAACCCCACGCCTTCAAATGCACACATTGCATTCCTATCCCTACATTTGCATAGGACTCATTGGCTGGCACTAGCTAATTGTCTCAAACAAAACTTGATTGGGGCCATTTGCAGAGACAAAGAACTCTTTGGCTAAATAAATAATGCTGATAACAAAGCCCACTGGTGAGAAACAAAGAAACAATTCAAGAAATCTACCTCCCCAGACTGTTGCCTTTCCAAGGCAGATTTTAATTATCTTAGCTTTTTTTTACCACTTACAACAGCTTTGAGCCTAAAATGTCAGGCATTTAACATTTAAGATGCCAACTTGCTAATCGACAAACTTGAGAAAACTGCTCAACCACCATTATTCCACATTTAAAGTCATTTCCAGCAATCATTTTCACCTAATTAGTAGTCTGGGTAATTAGATTTTGAAGTAACAGATTTATTAGTGTTCTGGAGAACCTTGATTATATGTGTATAAAGAACTAAAGCTAAATAAACATGCATTTAACTTTTAATCGACACCCATAAAATATTTAAACAGTGCAAGAAAAATCTTCAAGACTGGCAAGGGGTTTGGTAGAAAGTCTGAAGTGAAGGTAGGACCCCATCGATCAGAACAGGAGTGAGTGGTCTGCCAGTAGGAAGGGCGCACGTTTGCAGTGCCAGCTCCTTCCATGTTGGTTTCGGTGCGCGGAGGTTGCAGGTCGTGTGGGAGGCAGATTTTAGGACATTTGGGTCCTCAGCAGCTGCAGCAGTTTCCTGTTACCTCCAGCTGCCTCTTGCACATTTTAGTTTTGGAGAAAGCAGATACACGAACACTCCAAGTTGTGAAACTAGTAGCACTCCTCCGTACCCTCAAGTTTTCCGCAACCGTACACGAAAAAAGAGCTCAGGGAGGAGAAAGAAGGGAAGAAAAAGAAGTTGTTTGCTTTCTTCAGCTGAGGGTCTCTCGCTCACTGCCCCACGCCAAGGGATCCAAAATGGATGCTAATATCGGCTGGCGGTTGGCAAGTCTGGCTTTTATTTTTCTAATAGATGGCACTTATCCTGCAAGGATCTCTACTTTGCAACTTTGACATTCTGAGAGTTTGCTCCAAAATGGCGGACACAGGATCAGAAGTTGCCTCTCAGTTTTGCAAAGGTTCTGCTGAGCTGCAAGGACTCTGGGTTTTCATATTTACATTGCTTAAGAGACAGACCGAAAATTCCACAAATGGACCTAGGTTACTGTAACTCCTTGATTTATTTGTTATTATTATTATTTTACTTCTCCCTGATTTAAAGTCATAGCACAAAAATTATCCTTTGCACACTCAGACATAATTTAAAATAATTTAATAAATGCCCTTCTTGGAGGAGTTTGTATTATCTCATCAGTAGTACTGATTTAGTTGCTCCAACAACAAAGACTTGAGGTTTTCTAGTTTCTTTTCTTTTCAAGACAGTTATCTGGAGTCTGTGGAAACCATGTTTCTTTCAAGTCAAGTCATTTATTTGTTTAAATAGTCTCTAAGCTGGAGTTTCTTCTCGTTTAACACAGTCTCACTGCATCGGAAAGTTCTGAGCTGCTACGGAAAAAGCTGAAATCCCCTCGAATGCACACGGGATGACACGGAAGGACCCGCTCGTGCGCGCAGGGCGCCCGCCCAATTGGAGATGCCCCGCGCGCCGCGCGCCAGGCCGCGCGCCCCGCTGCTCGCAGCCTCGCAGACGGAAAGCACCGGGCAGCGACCCTTCTGGGCGCCCCTGTGCCCTTGCCACCAAAAATGGCTAAAATGCTCGGATGGACTGCTCTCGCTCTTTCACTGCATTCATCTTTAAAAGAAAAATGAACTCCAGAAACAAAACTCTCCACAGCCAACCTAGGTATCCAAAAACGAGAGGCCACGGGCCCTTCCATGTAACCTCCAAAGCCCGGCAGGGACCCTTTTCTCCCTTCTTCTCTAAGCGGAGCCCAAGAAGAAGAAACACAAATACCTTCTCCGGAATAGAAGCCTCAGAACGCCCGCTCAGGAAATGGCCACGGAGCATTCCTGCCAACAAGGAGCGAGCGGCGGTCGCGCGGCGAGTCCCCGCAGCGGGGAGGCGCGCGCATCCCCGGGAGGGCGCGGAGACGCCGGCGGGCCTCCCCGCGGGGCTGCCGGCTTCAGCCCTGCGGTCCCGCCGCCCGGGTTCCGGCCTCACTGCCCGCCGCGGCCCGCGCCGCCTTCCACCTAACGGTCAATTCGTGCAATCTGTCGCTCCCCCCACTCCCTCCCCCCACGGTCTTTTTTTTTTCTTCCCCTTCCAAGGAGCCTCTCTACCAGTTGCTGTGTCCTCGCTCAATAATAATTACCTCGTCCGAGAATTAATTATAATAAATGTTTTCTTGATAAACTAACGAGATAATCCGAGGGGCACACGTCCCTTAATTACAGGCCGCCGCGCTCAGCTCTGCTTCTCGCCCGGGCCGATTAATTTTCTGCATGACGGAAAGGAGACAAAACTGCGCAGACTGGCTGCCGGCCTTCGACAGGGGACAAGGCGCAGAGGAAGGAGGACGTGCGAAAGGAAGGGAGACGCTGGGGCGCCGAGCAGCGCAGCCGGCGCGGCCTCTGCCCGGCGAACTCGAGTGAAAGTTTCTGGCCTCAGGGAATCAAACGCCGCGGCCACCCGCCGGGGAGGGAGGACGGAGGGAGAACGTGCCAGAAGGGTTGGCCTTGACTATTAATTACGGAGGGGAGAAAGCCGGTGCTAGCTCGAGAGCAGAGGTCCGGGTGTCTACCTCCTTCGGGGGGAGGAGTTTCCGCGCCAACTCTTCTCGGGGGCTCCCGCTCCGGCGAGGGGAAAGCGCCCCGAGGTGAGCGGGAGGAAGCCTCACCCTGCGGCCCCGGGAGCGAGGGAGAGTGTCGGAGAGCGCCCTCCTGCCCCTCCCCAAGCGATCCACTGCTCCAGGCCTTCTCTCTCCCTCGCCCCACTGCAAAGGCGGGGCGGAGGGGGGGGGCGGGGAGCCAGCCCCGTGGAATTGATGGGCCACTTGGGTTTCCAAAATCGGTCCTGAAATCGGACCATGGTTTCAAGAGTCATTTGAAAGCATCCGCACGGAGACTCCTTCGGAGTTCCGCGCCAAGTCCCGAGATCAGCCGAGACTTTCTGACGGTTCACCCAGGGCAGACCGCGAGCCGCGGCCGGGCCTTAGCGCGTTCCTCAGCCCTAGCCCTGGCCCCGGCCCCCGACACCCCATTGTCGCCAAACCCGGGAGGGAAGCGCGTAAGCCAGCCTCGTCGCTGCCCGGGTCTCCGGACAGACGAGGGGCGGCCTCTCCAAAGGAAGGGTTCACGTCTCGGACCCCGCCGTGGCCTAGGGAGGAGCAGGGGCCCCTCGCCGTCACTTTAGCCCGCCCCAGGTGCGCTCGGAGGGCTGCCCTGGCGGACCCTGAACTGTCCCCGGGCTGTGAAACGACCCTTCTACGTTTGCTGGGCCTGGAGGCCCGTCCCGGGACCGCAACAACCAAGGGGTTGGGGTGGGAGGGGGTACTGCATCCCCAGGATTTTTTTTTCCTGCGGTGGGGGGGGGGGAGGACGGGGGTAGGGATGGAGGGAGGTGTTCAAAAAGCAAAAGGAGACCTGGAAGCCTTTGGAAGAGGCCGAAAACGGAGTGAAGGTTGGTGAGCTGTTCCTGGCTGGTGAGAGGGACCGACAGGAGATGCCGGCGCTCTGGACTCCTCAGTTACCCGCTCTGTTCTCCTGGAGGGACCGGAGCGGGCTCGATCGGTGGCCACCCGCGCGCACAGACCCGCGAGGCAGCCAGGCTTCGGGCGCGCTGGCCCTGGGAAGTGCCCGTATTATTATAGTTGTTGTTATCCGCCCCTCTATCTATATCTGCATCTTTTTGTCTCGGGCTCTGAAAACGTCTTTGGGACCAACCCAGATGACCCAAACACAGCTGAAGGCCAAAATGCGAAGATCGCAGGGAGAAGCTCAGAATGGGCGTTGACATAAAACAAAACCAAGAACAAAAACGTTCCAAAACGCCCCACGTTAAACTCACACGGATTCCACTATGTTTTGCAGAAGCAGCGAGCCTAGGGGCGCCCTCCCTCCCTTCTCGCTACTCCTGCCCTCCTCCCCAGGTCATAAATTTTTCACAATGATCGTTATTACTTCTCAAAATTTATAAGGGAAAATATACATCAGCCTTTAGGAGAAATCCACATTTGCAGAGGTGCATCAATTGATCTAGTGGAGGTACTGGGGTGATGGTAGTAGATAGAAGGACATAAAGATATGGATACAGACAGACAGACAGACTACACAAACAGACACTTACCTTACAGTCGCATAGGTTAGAAAAAAAATCAAATTATCCTTCAAAATTCCAAATAGTCAGCTATCCTAAAAGAAATCAAGAGTATCGAGTTATAAACCTTCAGTCTTCACCCTTCCATAAAACGGCAAACACAACGAAAAAAAAATTTAACAACAGAAAATGAGAAAAGTAGCTCTAGTTCGAAACGCGCGTGGGCCCCTCTGTGATACATACAAAGTAGACCCGATGAGGGCTGCTCTAGCGATTTTTATTTTTAATAATAGTGGAGGCTGAGTTGGAGCTGAGGTCGGTTCCGCTCTCAAGGAGATTTGCTGAGAAAGCGCCTCTCTGGCAACTTTTTTGACGCAAACTCTCCAACCAATGGCAGGGAGAGAATGATTGACACATCTAAGCCAGAGGGAAAATAATAAAAACACACAACAGGGGGAGGAAAACAGGCCGCTGCTGCACGGGGGGACGAGCGGGCAACAAATCCAGGCCTCCAACATTACCAGAATGTTCTTAAAAGACATTGGGCTCCGCTTAAAATATCCATTCCGGGTTGGAGCATGTGAACTAACTGTATAATTAAAATGATGGACAGGGAGGCCTTGCCTTACCTTCTCCTCCTCTTCCTGTCCTCCCTTTTACTGCCCCCCCTTGTTTTGTTTTGGTTTTGTTTTTATTTTAGGGAAGGGGAGAAAGGAAACCCATACAATGTAAGATTGGAAGATAAAAATATTTAAGGACCGGCTGGAGATGAGGGAGTGTGGGGGCCGACCCGGGTATCGAATTGTTCGCCAGCGTATGTGTGTGGATCAGATGCAGAAAGCAAATCAGACTGAAGCTTAAAAACACGACTGTGCCTTCTCAAACAGGGTCGGACCACACCGCGGGGACCAGGAAGGGTGAAGGAAGGAGGCCTGGGAGTGAGACCGAGGTGGTAGGCGAGAGACACACAAGACAGACAAGTCCAAGAACAAAACTGTTTTCAAAAACTCAGTGTGTCTTTCACTCGTTGTGCCCTTATAAACATCGCCGGGTCCCCGAAGCGAGACACCCGGACTCCCGGTTCCTCACAAGGTTTTTAGACTTTTAAGAAGCCCAAGGAGGGCTGCAAAGAGCAAGAACCCCGACTCTAACCCCAGAGCCGATTTGGGGAGATCCAGGGAGCCAGGTGCGGACACGGGTGCGAGAGCCGGGTTTGACGGGACACCGGGGAGGGAGGCCCGCGCTGCAGCGAGAGCTTCTGCGTTCAAACGAACGCCACTCAATGCCCGCGGAGGCGGGCCCCGCAGTGAACTCAGCCCGCGCGGCCCGAGACGAGGGCTGAGAGCCGGGAGACTGGAGAGTGTCGGCACCAGGGGACCCCACCCGGGGAGAGCGAATCCCAGAAGGTCCTTTCTTCCCGGCAGGGAGAGCGGGACCCAACAGCTTTCAAACACATTCGAGTCCCTAGAAAAGCAGGAACGGATTGGGCGGAGTGGCGGTGGGGGCTCAAGTGGACCGCCCGAGGCAGAGGGAACCGCGGGGGTGGGGAGAGGGGAGAGCAGAAGACAGTTCTCTGCTCACAACTCTCAGTGCTGGAAAAGAAAAATAAAATCTCTTTCTAAACACCCTCCCCCTCCAACCTCCACCACCACGGCAAGTGGGCCCAAAGAAACAGCTCGCTGCCTTTAATTTGGGGACCTATGTTAATGAAGTCGGTAATTAATTCGTCGCTTTGTTGTCGGTTCTTATACTGTATGTGTAATCAAATGTGGCTGTCCTTGGGATTTACAGCAATTAACGAATTACGGGAGTGCGCACGAGGTGGCGAGCGCTAGGCAGCCAGGCTGGGCTCCGGCTCGGGCTTGGCCTGGAGATGGGTACTCGTTGGCCGCAGCCGCCTCGCAGGTGTCTCTAGAGCTTTGGGACCCGGCGTTCCCACGACCCCCCAAAAGCCCCAAGATCTGCCTAGCTCCTCCCGGGCCCCCCGCGACCGCTCCAGTCCGAAGAGACCCGTTGCCTGTCGCGTTCCCAGGGATCGCGACTTTGGGGGCCCTGGGCCAGGGCGGGGGACTGGGGAAGGGTGAATACAGACCTTTTTATCTCTCCCTGCCCCCACTATACTGAAACACCTGGTGACTGCCCCCTGAGGCCTTAATTTGAGGTGGGGGACAAATGCCGCAGGAGGTCTGGCCTGCAAGGCGCTCCATGGGAGCGCTTGGCCAGAATCACCACGCTTTCTGTGAAGGAAGGGTAAATCCACGCCGATCCCCTGAGCCAGAGCCTCCTTCTTACATCGAGAGAAAAGTATTTCCCCCAGTTCGATCACAGTGATGTTTAAAGCATCAAAGAACGAAAAGAGGAAAATGGACGGTGATGGTCTGGCGGACGCCAAGGGCCGGAGGGAGGCCTTGGGGTCAGTGGGGGCGGAGTGGGGTGGAGAAATTTCAGATCACGCGCTTGTGGTCTCCACAAAGTAAGTGAAAAATTTTAGATTGGGGGATCTATTTGCTCTGGGGGCCAGTGTCTTGGGAAACCCCTCAAGCCCGATGTAGAGGTTTTCGATGGTGGGAGCAGCTGAATCTCCCTGAAAATCCGCGGGCTCTGTTGGACCTGCAGGTTTGGGCGCCGTGGGGCGTGGGAGGGCTTTTTTCCTAGCAGCGCCGGGAGCAGACCGCTCCCGCTCTCCTTTGCCCTCTAGTCTAATAACTTCGCAGAAATGCGAGGCCAATAAACCACGAGTTGGAAATGGACAGTGTTAAATAAACAAGGGTCTCTTTAAAATTCTCATCCACTTCAGATGTCTAAAGTAAGATTGTGATGATTTTGTCACGGTTTGGTAAATTTACCCCTTTAAGAGGCTTTCATAAATCCCAGAACACACCTTCAGCCAGATTTGAATATAGATTTAGGTTTTAAAACCCAGAAGCTGGAAACACCGCTTTATCAAAGAGAATTTCTCTTTAGCTTAGCAATGTGCTGAAGCTCTTAAAAGACTGGATCTGAGAGAGAGAGAGAGAGAGAGAGAGAGAGAGAGAGAGAGAGAGAGAGAGAGAGGAGAAAGAGAACCAGAGACAGAGAGGCAGACTGGAAAAAAAAAAAAAAAAAAAAAGACTTTCTTTTTCTTTCTAGAGGAATTCTGCCCAGACTCTGCAGCAGTTGGTAGCAAGCAAGCTTTCTCCTGGGTGTCTCCTGGAAAAGTTGCAAAATTGCTCTTCACCTGTAAGAACATGCTCTTTATCTTCCAGTCTCTTCTTGTCAATTTGGAAATTGCAGACAGTCCGACTCAGGTACAGTTCCCGAAAACCCTACTCTAGGTCAGCACAAAAGCCACTGGCTTTGGGGGGTGGGAGGGGCCTGGGCTGTTGTACTGAAAACCTTAGACGTTTGCTGGGAGAAAAAGGCTCTTTGGATGAAAAGTCTAACTCTTGATTTTCAGTAAGTCCTTGAACTTCCAGTATACTTACTACGTAGTCATTGTGTTTTCTCTGTTCATGTTTAACTTTTTTCCAAGTATCCTGTGTCTTTTAAATTTTTTCCTGTGAATCTGACTTATTGTAGCTTACTTTATGTTTTTAAGTAATTTTCTATAACAAGTAGTTGGTTTTTAAATGCCACGAGTACAATTATCTTGCTATGATTATGAGATATAAGTATTCAGAGGCCAAATTAAGAAAACCAATATGCAGAAAATCAAATTATTTGTTAGAGTTTGCATGCAGTTTCCAAAATATGGCTGATGTTTATATTTTGAAATCTAAATTCCCATTTGACGTTCACTGGGTTTACTTTCTCCACCCTGCATGCCAGGCCAGTTTAAAATATTCCCAACTTTCCTCCAAGTTTATTAACTACGGTGGTGTGAGGGAGAGTGGAGGAGTGGCAGGAGAATGGAGAGAGATCTCAGGATTCTTCCAGGCTAATTAAAAAAAGAAGAACAAAACCCATATTCTGTAAGAACACAGCATCTCAGGGGGAAAGGGGGCAGTTGGACTCCCTGAACACTTACTTCAGAAATATAAAGCTTAATTTATAATCTTTTCATTGATTCAGTGGACAGTGGGGGACCATGTCTTGCCTTAGAATTGCCATAGTATTTGGGGAAAAAGGTCATTTTTCATTAGATTTTAAGATATGTCTTTATTAAAAACTTTGACAAGATTAACTTTAATTAATGTTTTAACGAGGGTTAAAGATTGGCAATACAGACAGAATTTGGGGGAAATAGCAGGCAACAGATCACTTATGAATTAAGCTTGGGGGTTGCTTATTCCCTGCATTGTGGTTGCTTCAGAAAAGAGGGTAAGGGGGAAAGAAATGACTTCAAAGATACGATTGTGCTGTCTCGATAAAAGAGTAGGAGGCAAATTCCAAACGCAAAAAAAAAAAAAAAAGAGGAAAAGAGGACCATGTTGTTCCGGAATGAAACGGATTAAGATTGTGTGACAAGTGCGAGATGTGGGGCTGTGAGACATTTATGAGCTGAGTGGGAGCCGGGAGCTGTGCGTCTGTCCCTGAGCATGTGGGGACCATGGGTGTGTGCAGACAAGGTTAGGGTGGGGGCAGGATGGGCATGTGTGAGTGTGAGAGATGGAGAGCAGAGTGAGGGGCTGAGGGTGTGAGTGTGGGTGTGTGTTGGGAGGGTGTGGGCAGGAATGTGCATGGATTGATGAAGGGTGGTAGCTGTCAGTTTATACAATTTTCATCTCCTCGTCCTGAAGTTTCCCTGAAATCAATTCTACTGCAGGCAGCAGCCTTGAGCTTACAGAGCTGATATAAAACAACCATTACAGTCCAATATCTTGCCTGTTTGCAAACTTCATTTAAAACTGGGGGAAAAAAGACCCAGGAATGGTTTTGTAAGAAAGGAAAAAAAGAAGAAAAGAAAACCACAGTGAAGCTTTAAACTAGTTTGGATAAATCTCTAATCTTTTATTTGTAACCTCTTACAAGCTTTATTTCCCGTATATGAAAAGCTTCTTTTATATGGGCATGACAGACTTTTCCTTTGGATTTTTAATTAGAGCCCATCAATTGTAGCCATATTTAAGAATCAATATAAAGTAATCCTTCGAGATGGGATAAGGTTTTAATCGAAAATCTAATTTCCCACTCTTTACAGATCATTTTCAGGAGGTGGTTGATTAAAAAAAGAGAGTTCAATTTTTAAAAGACATAACACCTAAAACTTGAAAAAGATCATGTCTGGAAAAAAAACACAAAACCCTGATATTGCCTTACAAAGGAAAAAAAAAAGTCTGGCTCTTGTTGGGAACTTTTTTCTTCTGTTTAGAAGAATTTGACTTATTTTTTTCTCAAACACTTTTCTCTAATGTGGCTCCATTGGGAGTGTTCACGTTGGATGAAGAGAGGAGAAAAGGAATTGTTTGTCTGAAACAGCATTTCATATGCAAAAGATGGTAACTTCAATTTTTTATTAACAAAGAAAACAGAGATCCGGATAGACCCTTTTTCTCTATGAACTCTCAAATTCCCAGGATTAGGACACAAATAGCACGCCATTTTTGTTCATGGATGCCAACTTCTCACTTTCATATCCAGGAATGAATATTTCTGACCATTTTAAAACTTCAACACTATAATTTTGCAATTTTAATTTTTTACAATTGAAAAGTTATTTATCACAAAGGCAAAGAATTTTAAGCAATTCTACCAGTCATTAGCTTTTGATTTGTCATTTTTTAAAAAGAAGAAAAATGAAAGTGAAGAAGGAAACAAATACAAACTAATTATAGTTGCACAGCCCAGACATTTTTTGCTTCTTAATGATCAAGCTGTTTTGTTCAAAGACTGAACATTGTCTAAATGTGCACAGTGCGTTTACAGCAAACACTGCCCATTTAGGTTAAGATCTGCATATCATCTCTGAACTAGAAGGGATCTTCCCAAGAGTTTATAGGCATATTTTTAGAAGTCACTGACTTGTTTTTATTGTCATATCTGCTAAGTGCACTTGAAAAAATAAACTCATCGTATTTACTTTTTAAAATCTGAATGAAGCGGATTTGAACATGTTTGATACTCATGCTTTTCATTTATCTGCAGCAATTTCAATTTATTTAAAAGCCTGGCATTTAATACATTCCATGATTGCATACATTTTAGGGAAACTCTTGTATTTCTCCGTAATCGCGTGTAATGAAAACCTCGGATTTTTTCCCATTATTTCCTTAAAATGTGAAGATAGAATGCATCTTCATTAGGAAAATTGACCGCTGGGCTCACGACAGTTCTTAATTGAAAAGGCAACTATTTTAATGGTGCGGCTGAGAAGATTACATACTTCATCCAAACACAAAGACAATTAATACTGAGAAGCAGGCTGCTGCCACTAACTCTAATGCAGTTGCATCAATGTCACCGAAAAGTGCTCATACCTGAGATACGTGAGGCAAACCCCCCCGACTCCCTCCTTCCCCGATTTGCCCACTCCTTAATTTGGATTTCTTAATGTGCCAGCGCCAGGGCGAACTGTGATCAGGAGGGCTAGTTTCGAGCTAGTGCGGCGCGGGACCAGGCACCTCTTCCCGCGGGTCGCGCGGTCCCGGGCAACGTCGCCCAGCCGGAGGCGCCCGGACTGCGGGGGTCTCCGCGCAAACCTCGCGCCCTCCCCCTGGCGCGCGGAGCCTGGCGAGCGCGCCCGCGGCCCCCGTGCGCTTGAGGTTTGGGAGACTCAGGGCCACCTGGTACATTTTGAGAAGTTTACCAAAAGGGACCCGGCTGCCTCAAAGATTAGGTTCTCCTTTGATTCACTTACGGAAAAGTCGTAGGGAAAATATCTTTAAAAACTAAGAGTATGGTGGGGACATCTACGTGCAAATGGTCATCCGACGAATCGACCAAATTTTCCAAAGCGCCACCTCTGCAACTCTCGGGCCAGGAGAGCAAAGAGCGTGTGTGTGCGCGTGTGTGCTCGCGCGTGCGTGTGTGTTGAAGGGGCGTGTGTGGTGGGGAGGGTGGCGGCGAGGATCCCGACCTTTCCTAGGTTCGAGCACTCCCTGACTCCAGGCAGGGAGATGGGGAGAAGGCGGTGGCCACCTCTGGACTTATTTCCCAGGCGTGGCGCGACTAACTCAGGCCGCGCGCCGGCTGCCTCGAACCCCGGCTGGCGAACTGTGAGAGCCAGCGCGAGAAGGGGAGACCCAAGCCTTGGCACCAAACGAAAGGCGGCATTTGGTGCCAGGCGTGGGCCTGGCCGGCCGAGATCTGCGTTCCGGGGCGCGAGGACTGGAGGGCGAGATCCGTCCTTGCGGCCGCTAGGCCCCGAGGGCGGGCACAGGTTGAAGGAATGTCAGACCTCAATATGGGTCTTCATGAGGTGCTTTGGAGCAGGCTGTTGGGAGTCCTATAGCTCTTGGAACCTGCTCTGTCCTTGTCCCTTCCCCAGTTGAGGTTCAGGCAGCTGGGGGTGGGGTTGCCGCTCCATCTGTATCCCCCGTTTCCCCAGTGTGGGGCAGGGCAGGGCGCCCGGGCTCACAGGCACACTCACACCAGGCGGTCACCTCCCTTCACCAAAGGGGAAGCTAGCTATTTTGGGGAGTTCTGGAGACTTCTTGCATTGGCCAGCCACCTGCAGCGCCAGGGAGAACTATACTGGTGGGGTCTGAGCTGGTGAGAGGTGCTTAGAAGGGAAGAGAGAGGAGCAGGTACCCAGACTTCCTAGGCTGCTCTGGGCCAATCACTGTAGGCATCCCCAAAGAGAGAAAGAAGGACCAGGGCCTCCAAAGCCCGATTGAATATTCCCTTGCCTTGGAGGGGCAGCATCACAAGAAGGTTACTACCACAAATGCATACTCGCTCTACAGCCTTTAGTGTCCCTGGGCCAGCCTCATTATCCCTCAATCAGACATACCCCACTTTCCCTCCTGTTTCCATCTATTCATCTACAGACTTCCTGCAGATGTGCTTTTTTGTGTGTGATTCCACCCACTGGTTAGGGAGCCTCTCAAAGCTTCTGAAGACAAGCAGACCTGGATTTTTTTTCCTGAAGCCCCAGGCTTTTCTTCTTCCTTCCTCAGGCCAGGGTGGTCTCTAGAGCATTGTAACCTAAAACCTCCCTTTCGTGAAAGCCAGCTATCAACTACTTGGCATGGTCTAGGAACCTTCTGCCCTCCTTTCCCACCTCATTCTGTATGATGTATCTAGAGCTGGTCCTGTTCCTTTTGACTGCCTTTTTCAGATTGTGAAAACTGAAGTAGCCCAGTGATGATATATCAAGCAAGCCTTGGTTTCTGCTGGTGGTGAGAGCATGCATGTCAAGAGGGGAGAGACCAGGTCTCCTAGACCAGTAAGAAGTGGTTCTCATCTTGGAATAGCTTGAAACTTAGATGTCATACTTTCCCAACAACATAAGAATAACAACAGGCTAACTGGGATTTGTGGGTCTGTTCTGTGGCATTTGACGTATGGATGCTGGAAGTGTCTTTATCAGCACGCATGTAACTCTGGATAGCCACTCAACAGTGACATTCCTAATCATTTATCAAGTACCATTTAAGCCAGTTCTGCAACAGACAGTAGCTCTTAGACTAAATGGCAGTTTTCTGGCAGCTTATTCAACTAATGAACAAGCAAAAAGAGAAAGATATAATTGTTTCTAATACTTGGCTTTTGAATATGACAGTCACCACTTAAGGGACACACAGACCAAACCAAAAGTAAGTAGTATGCTCTGGGTTACTTTTGGAAAAGTAGTTTCCTCTGGTTGTGCTGTCTTATATTTAACACACAAAATATGTCAAAGAAACATAGAAGGAAGAGGCATGATAACTAGATATTGAGTGTCAATAGACTCATGGCCCTAAGTTTATCCTGACCTTATCCTACTTTTTCAGTAAAAAACCAAACAAACAAACAAACAACCAGAAGTAGCAAAGGTATGAATGAAGGCTTTTCCAACAAAGAGTGTCTACATTCTAGTGTAGACACTAGAGAAGCACCAAGGAATGGGTGGCTTCGAGTGAGCCTGTGTCTATGGTAAATACCTGTAGGAAAGAAAGCAATTCCATTATCATTTGGAAATATTTTTATTTTTTTAAAATTTATTGGTTTTAGAGAGAGAGCGGAAGGGAAAGAAAGAGAGAAATATTGATTTGTTGTTGTACTTGTTTATGCATTCATTGGCTGATTCTTATATGTGTCCTGACCAGGACTGAACCCAAAACTTTGACATATCAGGATGATGCTCTAACCAATTGAGCTGCCTGGCCAGGACAAGAAACATTTTTAAAAGTTCTGGTAGTTGACATTGGATATATACAACCTCAGTCAACTCTAAGTCCTAATAAAGACATTCCAGTAAAAGCAAAAAACATTTTACAATAGACCATATTGTGAAATCTGATTGCACATTTGAATCAAGTTGGTCTACTAACCAATATAGTCACATATGAATGGATACATCTATTTATTTTTCATGTACAAAATTTTCCACTGAAGTCTCTGATTCCTCTAAAGATGCATGATTATCAATCTAAGAAGTCTCTAGAGCACACATATATTTTAAAAAGTTGATTGTAAAATGAACTCACATCTATTCATTCATTGACTTCTTCACTCAACAAACAGAACGTATTTGGGGGTATTATGTTTTGGGCCAATGTCAGTAGTTGATTATGTCTAGAGAGATTCATGCTGAGGACCAGTAACTGAATTATTATTTCTCTCATGTAAAGCAAAAGCAGATATTTATGATAAGCCTGTAACCTAAAAGTCTGCGTTATCCATTCTCTTCTGGAGAACTCACCATCTCAAATCTGAGGGCAGAAGTCATTCTGATTTTTCAGGTTTCCAAAGTATAGATTATTAGAGATGAAATTAAGCCTGGAGAGATTTGTCAGCTGCTCAAAGTTGTAAGTACTTTTGTTGATCATCCGCATCACTATTCCTAGGGAAAGCTGTAGGAGTTGTTTGCATTAACTGACAAAAGTAGATTACTCTTAATGTTCAAATTTGACTTGTTTCTAAAAACTAAAATCACAAGGCAAGTGAGTGTATAATTTATTATGTGTTTAGGTAGATTATGTGCTCTTAGTAGAAGATAATTTTTTGCGTAGGAATAAAAACAAACTTGAGATTTAACTCTATTCTTTTCACCAATATCTAAAAGATATGGAGACTATATGTGTGTATAAATCATTACATTCTTATCTTATTTCTAAGAGAATGAAAAAAGTATTCAAAATAATTATAAATACTGTCTACATTTTAAATCTCCCTTTCTGAGCTAGAAATAGTTACTCTATATTTCTTCAACTGCTTGCCAGTACTCAAAATTAATGGGTTTATTTCCCTTTGAATTCAGGATTTCCCAAGTAACAACTTACACTCAGATGTAATCTTCCCTGTAAAGATTTTCTCCCTCTTGTTTTAATTTGCTTCCCATCCATAAAACAGACATTACTATGGATTTTTCCCATAGGTTATTGATGGAGTTATTGAATGTGGTGATCAAATGGTAAGTTAGAACTGAATCTGCACAGAGGTGGCCAGAGCACAAGCTTCTCTATTGCTGGTGAACTCTAACAGGAGGAATTAAAAGCCACCCCTTAGAAAGCTGTCTTACTGATCTGTCTGTGTGGACCCATTAGAGTCTTTGAGTCATCTCTTCACCAATAGTTGTTCCATCTTTTGAGTATGATTTTGTAGGTCATGGAACCCATGAACAACCTGTGGTCTGCAGAGAGGCCACATTGATTAATGCCTTTGGTACAAATTATTCAGAAACTTGTTGGGTGTTTTTTTTTTAATCCCAAATACATCCAAAAACTCATTCTGTACTTCCAACTCTGGCCTTCCCCCCGCCCACACACACACACAGCTGAGAGGATATAAGAGCCCCTTTGTTCTGGAGCTGCTGATTGTGGTGTTCAAGGTGTTTGTTTGTTCCAGGGACCACACTTATGATTTTAAAGTGCCATAAATTCTTGAAACTAAGCCCTTATAGTTCTTATACCACCTTACCAGCTTAGATTGTATGATCTTGAGAATGAAAATAAAAAGTTTCCATGAGATTAGGTAGCTATTCATATTATAAATATGACTTTATTAAATTTAACTGGCAAAGAGATCTATTGCAAGGAAAAAAGGTGAAAATACAGGCTTACAATATCCAGGACTGAAAATAGAACATTTAATTTCTGATTCTCTCTGCAGGTGGGGTATGAAATAGAATGCCAGTGTGGCTGCTGCCAGAATGCTTGCCTATTTTTACACTTTCATAAGGGATGTGGGCAGTGGAAAAGGATACTTACTGAAGTACAACAGGGTTTGTGTAGAAATCTATTAGGCTCGAGAATGGCAATATTTGACTTATGGAAAAGAGCGGGTCTCTTGGCTCCAAAAAGGTGTATGAGAAAGACAGTGAAATGAAAAAGGGACGAAAATCCAGGCACTCCATTAACAGCCTAACCTTGTGACAGACCCAGAGGCAACTCTAAAGCCACCAGGGCAACTGCCTGTTCAGTTTGCCAAAGAGCCAGATGCTGTTGCTTGGAAGAATCTCCTCCACAGCTTGATGTCTGGGTCCTGTGATTGCCGTCCAAAGAACAGTGGCGGGGCATGCTGGGATGAGTGCAATCCCGGCATCCCACTGCAGTGCGTGCTTGTTAAAAAGAGTCGTTTTAAATTAAATAAGTTTTAAAACTCAAGTGTTATTTCTGAAAATTTAAAAAGGAAATTGGAAGATAATGGCACAAATCAAGGATGTATATCCAAAAAAACCACTTTGAAACTTAATTTTGCTTATGGGTCATATTTAATTATCGTGTAAGGATGGGACATTTAGAAGAGATGAAAGACCATCCACCATTCACAGTTATAATATAAAAATCACGAAAGTCTAGAAGAATGGTAAATGCAGGTAATATTTATTATTTATGTTAGGATCATTTATAATATTTATTCACATGAAATAAAAGTCATATTGAATTTTGGTATCAGTTTTCCAACAGAATTTTGATTGTGGGTGCCATTGAACATATGTTTAAATAAAAAAGGCAATAAGAAAAATGACAGGTTACATTTAAGGGGAAAAAAATCATGCCTGACTGATGAATCACCAACAGCTCTCCTTAAATATCAGTAGTATCGTCACATAAAGCAAAACCCCTCCTTTTCAAAATATGTGTTAGTATCTGCCTTGCTGTAGCTGAGTGAGTAATAGCTGCTGTATGTCTTCGAGTCATTCAGGCCACTTCAACAAATGAATGTAATTTGATTCCTGTATACAACCAAAATCTTTGCTCTTTTTGTGTAATCTTTTATTTTTTGTAATTATAGGAATTTTTTCCCTTTAATATTCACAAGCGTTGTCTAATAGCCTGAGAGTTAATGCCTGAGTGCCAGGGTAAATCTGTAATTTCCGTAATCATTATGATCAATGCGAATCATGACATGATTAATGTGGCCATGGAAATAGGTAATGGTGAAAAAGATAATCAAAATATTTGGATAGGAATAACTTACTATAGAGCAGTGGTTTTCAACCAGGGGTGATTTCTTCCCCCAGGGGACATTTGGCAATATCTGGAGACATTTTTGATCGTTACAACTGTTATCTGGTGGGCAGAGACCAGAAATGCTGCTAACCATCTTACAACACAGAAGACAACCCCCTCACAACAAATAATTGTCCCAAAATGTCAATAGATGCCAAGGTTGAGAAATTCTGATGTAGAAAAGTAGATAATATGAAGAACAATGTTGACATTTTAAAAATTATGGTGATTACCAAAATAGAGATAGCTAGCCATATAGTATCACTAATCCAGGTGAAAAGTAAAAAACACCCTCAGTCACTCAAATATTTTCAAATATCTCCAGGTTTGAGGTCATATAGACAAGGCATAAAGGCACAGTATTATTCATGTTTTTTGTAAAATATATTTCTCATCCTCACTTCAATTATTGTTTGAGCACATAGCAAGGCACATCTTGATGAAATCAATAGCAACTTTGAGTTATTATTATGCTCATTTCCTGAACAGATGCTAGTTCAGCAGGAAAACTGTATTAAAGAATTTTTTTAGCTTTTCACCTTTTTTCTACTTCTAAAAATTCTTTTTTTAAAAAAAGATTTTATTTATTTATTGTTAGAGAGAGGGGAAGGAAGGGAGAAAGGGAAACATCAGTGTGTGGTTTCCTCTTGCACCCCCACTACTAAGGACCTGGCCCACACCCAAGGCGTGTGCCCTGACTGGGAATTGAACCTGCGACCCTTTGTTTTGCAGGCCAGTACTCAATCCACTGAGCTATACCAGCCAGGGCTATTTCTAAAAATTCCTTACAAAAAAATTTGGAAAGATGTTAAACTATAAAGAAGAAAATGAAGAGTCTTTAATCTTACCACTGTAAGTTTTTCACTTCTGCAAACTTAAATTTGTTCACATGGGTGCTGATTTCTTAATACAGGAACAAATACTGTTTGACAAAATATTTCATTATAGTCAAGTTTTCATGATATTAACTCCCCTGTGCAAAGAGATGAAAGTGAAATTTTTAGTCATTTTTATAATTTTTCTCAATACTAGTTTTTTCCCCTTTTTTGGAAGTGTGAATTTTTTTGGAAGTAATGGGTTCAGTTATACTAAATATATGACATCTCTCCATAGAGAAACTTACTTGGAACAAACTGTCATCTTGTCCTATCTGTTTTTATCTAAACTTACATAGGGCTTGTCTCCTAATAATTCTTCCCTAACTTGGATGTTTATGATAAAGTTGTTGTTCAATGGGGAGTACTTTCGTCTCAGTTAAGTCTATGAGTGAAGATATCATCACTGAACAAGACTAAGACTACAGTCAGCAGTAAGCCTTACGGATCCCAGCAGGGAGACACAGGCTCACACCCCCTGTCATGGAACGAAACACAGACAGGAGGGAGGGAAGAAGGCCAGCATGGTACATGGGTCCAGCAGCAAAAAAATTACAGAAGCAAAAATGACCAATTGAAGTAAATGGAATAAAGTACAGCCTTTAGTATTGAGCAACAATGAGTTTGAGCATTTGGGCAGTTCCACAAAATAGGACTTCTGGTTTTTTTAAGCCATTAATCTTTGGTTTTCTCTTAAAACTCACATTACCTCTTGTCAGGGAAGCAGAGGAGAGAGTGGAAATGGCCCAGAATCTTCAGAGTTTATCTTTCCTAGGACTTTAAAATAGGGACCAGCCCTCCAGCTACCACACATTTTGTTGGATGCAGTTGACAATGGTAATTTTACAGACCACCCCCCGTCCCAACAATATGAAACAAGAGCTTCATGAGCAGTGTCTCAGGCAGAACCTCTTTCCTTCTCTGCAAAATAGGTCTTGTTCCTGGATGTGTAATAGAAGGCACATTCAAATAGCAACAGGCTTTTCTAGGGTGATGTGTTTTATTTTTTACATATTCTGAGCAACAAGATTCAGAAGCTCGTCCACTCTCTTGTATCCACAAAGTTCAGACGCATGAAAGGGAACATAATGCAGGGCTTTCTAAAGGAATTTATAAAAGAATCATTTGAGAAGAAATGAAACATACTGTGGAATAAATAATATGCCAATTAATAAAACAATATTTAAAAAAAGGTACAACTGAAGTATGGATCCTTTCCACAGTGAGGAATGAATGAAACCTTTTGCCAGTAAGACTAGAGAATTATTTGTCCTGTTTTTTTTGTTTTGTTTTGTTTTTGATTTTATCCTCACCTGAAGACATGCTTATTGATTTTAAAGAGGAGGGAGGGAAGAGAGAGAGAAACATTGATGTGAGCGAAAAACATGGGTCAATAGCCTCTCATACAGGCCCCAACTGGGGACCAAACCCACAACCCAGGCATGTACCCTGACTGGGAGTCAAACCCCTGACTTTTCAGTTTAAGCGATAACACTCAACCAACTGAGCCACATCAGCCAAGGCTGTCCTGGTTCTGTGATGGGTCTCTGCTGGGCCTCCTTTATAGGCCCTCCTGTCCTGGTGTCCTGTCGTGGCCTTGGCCCTTGTGACAGGCTGGCCATTTCTTTTGAATTAGGGCTGACGTATGGAAATTATGGTCTCTGGGCATTTCAAACTGAAAGTCTTAATTTAATGTCAAGTATCTTTATCAACTTAATTTTTATAGTTCTAATTACTCCTGTTCCTACTTACATAGGCGGATGTCGGGGTGGACTGCTCTTTTAATTCTGTAAGCGTCTGTCAGTTTCTGTGACAGTCGGTTATCACACTTGTGTTATTTTGTTTTGCTGCTGTGGAGGAGGGAAGCTATACACCCACCCTAGTGTTGATAGGAAGAGAATGATAGGTCCTCTGGGCACCACCTGGAGAGGTTCTCCTTCTTTCATTACTTATATCTCCTTGACTTAAGGCTACTTCCTGTCATAGTCTTACCTACACTTTCATCATTAACAAAAAATGAACTGAAAAACACGTGCCTACTCCCCTTTGAGGGTTTTGCATTTATATTATGCCCATTTGTATGTGGTATGTATACACAACACTCAATTTCTTCCCAGACTGTTTAAAAAAAAGAAAAGAAAAAACTGGAACAGAGCATACGTGGCCTAGGAAGCACTTGACCCTCAGTATTGGATCTGAGAATTAAGGAGTACAGGACCTACTTTAGTCACCGTTCTTAAAAATACAAAGCATGTGTAAAACCCCAGGTAAACAGAAAAAACTATTATGATAGAAATGCCTTATGGGCACTTCAGTGAGCACTGCAAAAGGGTAAGCTTGTTGAACTTGAAGAAGAATGGCTAAACTGATGACTCAGTTAATGTTGCGAAAAGCATAGAAATTTCTAGAAGAGGAATGTTGAATAAAGCTCTCCATGCCTCCTTGATATCAGATATGATGAAAGAACGTAGGATCAGTCTCAGCAGAACACACAGACTCACACCCCCAACCTACCCAGCCCAGGGGGAAAGCACAGGACTGTGTTTGCTGGTGGCCGCGGTGGAGTCTCTATGTTTGGAGATCGTTGAGCAGAGGTTTGAAAGCTTAGCTGAACCAGCGTTATTTACACTTCCCTGGACATACTCAGATGACTGCTTAAGTTTCCTTCCAGATTTTGTTCTATGATGCAGACATAATTATTTTTAAATTATTTAAGTTTATTTTTATTAATAACTGAGGAAAATATTTACTCCTAACTAATAAATTTTTTGTAAAATGGTTTTCTAACCTTGACATTGTCTGTTAAAAAAGCCCATAGTCCCAGCTTGCATAGTTCTTTCATATTTTTTGGTATGTAGTTTAAAACATTTTTTCCTTGTTCTTTATAGTTTTAGTATAACTTAGTAATCATTTACAAACTTTGTTACATACCATAAATGCTATTTTATCCTTCAGAGGCCAGCACAAACATTAAAAATATCTAAACCATTTGTTATGTTCTGAATTCTTTTATTTACAAAAAATTTTATTCATTTATTTTCAGAGAGAAGGGAAGGGAGGGAGCAAGACGGGGAGAGAAACACTGATGTGAGAGAGAAACATCAGTTGGCTGCCTCTCACACACTCACAACCAGGGAGTTGGCCCCAAACGCAGGCATGTGCCCTGACTGGGAATTGAACCAGCGACCTTTCAGTTCACAGACCAGTGTACAATCCACTGAGCCACACCAGCGAGGGCATGGATTCTTTTTTTAAAATTTTCTTTATTGTTTGAATTATCATAGAGTAAAATTGACTTTTTTGGTATATAGTTCTGTGAATTTTTAAACATATGTATAGAGTCATGTAATCATTACCACAATTGGGATGCTCTGAACTCTTTTAACATCAGACACCTCCACCTTTGAACAACTATGCCACTAAAATCCATTCTGTAATGTAATTCCTCAGGGAGTTTGTATGGCAAAATGCATAGTGGAATGTATTTACTGAAAAAAAAAGTAAAGTAATAAGTATTTGTCTAAAATAAATAAAGAGCTCTACTCAAGATATTCTAAAAAGATCCAAGTTACTGAATTTGACTCATTGTGTTCAGGTTAATTTTATATAATTTCTTGTTATCACAACAGCTGTCTGTTACAGACAATGACATATGCATATATACATGCCAATATGAATACCAATTTTCCACAATTTTGAAGACTTCATAGTATTTCAACAAGGTTTTAAAATTTTTTTAACGTAATTTAAATTATGATGTGGATTTACAATCAGATTATAACTTAGAATTTTTACCCATTTACCTAGCAGAATCCACCCTGATTGTTTTTTTATTTTATTCTTTCTTGGAAAGTTGCTTAGGACAGTTTGCAGGAAATAGGATTTCTACCCCAACCTATTAGAACAAAAGAAACTCCTTACCATGCCAGACTTGTATATCCTAAAAATACTACTCTAATGATAAAAGCAATGGATTTGAAGATTCTACCCATATTTTTATGGTTGAATTGGATACCACAAAAAGTTTTGGTCCTTCTGACTTGTGTGAACTTCCTAAGAGGAATTAGCACTACATGCAGAGTCTTTTTGGTGGGCATGAGTCAGATATTTTAGTAACACTGCAATTGCCTGCCTGTTTGTAGATATACAGCATGATACTATTTTGCTATAAGCCCAGTTTGTATATAAACAGAGAAATGATAATATTGGTAGGATAGCATTGATTTTTGGATATATTGTTTCTACAGATAGAAGAAAATGTGTGTTTGTAATTTTTAGGTAGCTGAGTTGGAAAAGTCAAAGACTGTGCTCCACTAATCAGAGTCAACGCACTGAATAGAATTCTGTTAAGCAGGCCCCTTTTTTCTATCTCTTCTTCAGAAAGGGAGGTTGTTATGAAATAGTAAACATAATAGGGTTAAAAATACCTGGAAATTTAGTACGTGGTGCCAGAGAAGATATCACAATAGCCAAATGTAATGAGGTTGGATCGTGTGTATTCCTCCAATTTTTCATTTCCTTTCAAAGCTATTATTTCACCCTTAGTGATAACCTCTCTTCAGTTAAAATAAAAATTACCATTAACGTTCACTCACTTTTTGCAGGTTTTGAACACTTTTTTAATCCAACAAGCTATTTTACCTTACACAATAGATGTGGTCTTAGCCAATAATCTTCATTGTTAAAAACATCCAATGGCTTTTTAACAATTATATGGCATCCATTGTGTTCTATTTTCTTTCTATGGCAGTAAATGCCCTGTAAAGCACTCCAACTAGTAAGGTACCCAAGGTATTGCTTTCATAAAGCTATGCTAGCTGTCTCTAATTCAATTATTCAACTCAAAGGCTTTCTTCAATGCTGCAAAATTGTCCTGATACTTCCCCATTTCAGATGTTAACTGATCTATTTGTGCTGGGGCTGTAAAGTGTTTCTTTATCTATTTTGCTTATCTTTTAAAACCATTTTACTTGTCATGAAGAAATGGTTTCAGATTTTTAAAAAATTCTTAAGAATGACCATAGGAACTATAGGTAATTGCCATTTGTACAAGTGTAAAGAAGGAATGAGCATCTTGGGGAGAAAAGGTCAGCATCTTTACCCAGAAAGAAAGCCAGGACGTTAAAACAAACTTTTTACAGCCCACAGTTCTGCTTCTTATTTTTCTCCAGCTTCCACCCCCCTTATTTCTGGGGTAAGTTTTATTTGGGTCGTTGGATCATTTATTTATTATCTCTAGAGGGAGGGTAGGATAGTAGTATCTGAACTCAAAATACACTCAAAATGCGATAAAGTTCAGAAGATAGAGAAGATTAAACCCCTCTACATTTTGTAGTGATTGTTATATTTACTTTTTGAAAACCCATCCAGCTTTGCCCCACAATTTTATACTGGGAAAAAGTGGAAATGATATTGGATACAGTATCAGAAGAAAGTCAGTAGTTCTTTACCACTAACTAATCATGATTCATTTCTTCTCATATAAGACGAAAATTTGGAGTTCGTTGGTGATAATGTTTTTCTTTCTGAATTTTTAGGTATGGAAATAACAGATGCTAAAATTTCTCTCATAGGTTGATTCTACAGTGACTGAAATGATGAATCACTTAGCAGACATGATTTTGTCTTTCTTTATAATCCCTAAAGGTTGATGGTTGTAACTCTCAGTCTGGCTACACTGCTGCTAAGGTTTTGAACGGTAGAACCCTGGCATACTCACCACAATCAACCTGCTCTGCTACTCACTGATCTAGCAAACTACCAAACAGTAGTTCCTCATGGCCTACATTAGCTAGAAATTCACTAATTGCAACATTATTTTTGGTAAAAAAAATAATAGCTGTGTTAACAGAGCGTTAATCAGATATTGGTGCTGCTTGAAGAGCCTCATGGTTCAAAGAACTTGTATTTTGTGGTCACAGGCCATTTTCTGACTCTAAAAAACAATGCAGAAAAACCTACATGTATGTTAAGGAAGACCCCTGAGGCAGGAAGACCAGGCTGCATCCATCATGAGAGGGGCTGCTCTCTGTCCTTTAGAAAGATCACTGCTCAAGGAGTCATCTAACCTGTTCTTGAGGTTATCTGAGTACACCGATCTTTTCATCTCTACTTCATAGAGCTAACACACTTCTTTTCTCACCCAGGTGTCATAGGCACGTGTCAGGTGGCACCTTGGGTCGTTGAGTAAAACAGGAGTAGATAAGCTGGTGAAAGAGCTAGGACTTCCTGAAGAAATTGACCCATTGTCTATTTGTCAGATTTGCTTAATTTTCACCAATCAGACTGAGATATGCAAAAACACGTTCAGAGAAAGGCCTGGCAGTGGGTAGGGGCAGAGTTTGGTGTGACTAAGGACATCATCAGTAAAAAACTCCTAAAAGAAAGATAAGTGAAAAGAGAAAAAGAAGGAAAAAATGGAAATTTTAGTTCTACTAACCCTTTTCTCCAGAAGAGTAAGTGGGTTTAAATATATGAACTATATTAAATATATATTAATTAATATTATGATCACACATCAACAGAAGCCTGAAACACTATGAGAACAAAAGAAATGGTAAGCACTATATCTACTTATGCATAAATGGTAGGTGAAGGTAAATCTTCAAGACTGAAGAACTATAGTTCATAGATTTTTTTATGTGAATTATCAAATGTTAATTCAGGTATGGTAGTTCATACCTGGTTTCATCCCTTCCTTGAGCAAATGCCTACTAAGCACCCACAGTGCGTGAGAAGCTGTCAGGGCTAAATGGAGGTGCAACCCACAGGAGTACACAGAGAAGCGAAAGCAACAATGAGCCTCTGTCATCAGGGCCCTGGCAAGGAATAGGGCGCTCAGGCATGGTAATTGAGGGGAGTCTGATGAAGGGTGAGGGAACCCTTGAGGGACGGTGAAGCACCACGGGGCTAGCAACACTGGGGAGCCATTGCCACCCTTAAACCTGAAGGGATGATGAGAAGGAGCAGCCCCTGGAACCCAGAGCAAGCTGTTAGCTGTGACTGTGGCTGCAGTGGTGGGAGAGAGCCACCTGACAGGGGCCGTGGCCTTCAGGAGAGGGATGCTGACACACTGCATCCCAGCAAGGAGGGCACTGGGCAACAAATACCACACATTGCCTCCCACCCCCTCTGATTTCCTGCTGGTGACTGTCATTGATTAAACGCAACCCAAAACCAGAGAACAAGGGAGCCCATTGATGGAACCCATGAAGGTCAACATCCCAGTATACAGAACACGGTGGAGAAGGGTACAGGGTAGTTCTAGAGGGGGAAGCAAAGTACCCAGCACACTGACCTTGAGATATACATGTGGAAAAGTTAACCACATGAGGCAACAATACAAAAGATGCCACAAGATAAATGATATGTGGTATAGACAACAAGTCCTGGGTGGGGGTTGTGGTATAACTCAGGGAAGACTCCTAGAAAGAGAAGGAATACTTCTGTGGTTGGGCCTTTAAGAATGGGTTAAGATGAGGTGGGCACAGAGGAATGTGGAGGCTGGGGTTGGAAGAGGAGAACTGAGGGAATAAAGGCTTGGAAATAGGAATAAACATGGCATGATCCAGAGACTGTATCCAACCAGCTAATGCACAGAACAGGTGGGAGCTGTAATGTAAATGCCAGGGACTTTCCGAGAGAATGGTGATTCACTTTTGTATCTGAAAAATTTCCATGTTTTTACTGCATGCCTTGTACTCTGCAAAGAATACTTTGAAGATAGGATATCTGGCCTCAATAACCTTAAACTTTTGCTTGCCATGAAACAGTTAACTAGTTAACTGCAAAACAGACAAAAATGCTCAAGTGATTGGTATTTGGGGTTCAAAAAAGGAGTGGTCCAGAACATGTAACTTCTGAAGTGTACTCACTCATTTTAAAAAATTCATTCTAGAAACATTTTTGAAGCATCCACCACATGCCACACACTGAGATACAGTCCCTTGAGGTATATTCTTCCAAAATATACCCAAATGAATCTACAACAGGAGCTCACTAAATGAGTCAATGAGTAAGATGAATGAGTTAAGTAATTAAAATGAAGTGTTGGTTATGCATTTCTGTAGTATCTGCAAGATGGTCATTTGTACTGATTTCCAAAATGTAATAATAGTGCAGACTCACTATGAAGGCAGAGACCTGGTCTGCCCTGGTCACTGAAATAGTCCCAGCCCCTAGCACAGAGCCCAGTGCAGAGCCAGAGCATGATCCACACCCACTGAGTAAATGCTGGGACAAATGAATAAGTGATACATACTTGAAGCAAGTATTTTTACAGTAAGGTTGCTTGGGGTGATGACATCCTTTGGGGAGATTTCTAGGGGGGGATGCAGTTAGCATTACAGCACGTTAAAGAGTTATTTAGATTTTTTAAAAATTTTATTTATTTATTTTTAGAGAGGAGAAAGAGAGGGAGAGAAACATCAGTGTGTGGTTGCCTTTTGTGTGCCCCCTACTGAGGACCTGGCCCACAACCCAGGCATGTGCCCTGACTGGGAATCGAACCAGCAACCCTTTGGTTTACAGGCTGGTATTCAATCCGCTGAGCCACACCAGCCAGGGGGAGTTCTTCGGATTTTTAATGACTACTCCTTGTAACTGTGTCTTAACTTTTCCTCACTTTAATTCCTTGTGCGGTTGTTTCAATAGCTTTAAATATAAAGAGGGGAAGCCGTGTGCTGCATGAGGGTGCAGGGCTGCGTCTCCGCCCAGGGACCAGGTGTGTCTACCTGTGGTCGGCCTCAGAGCCACTTGCACTTTCACTCTGTTCCTTTCTTTGAGAGCTTTCACTTTTTCTCCTACTGCCATTAAACTCATGTTAAGTCATTCTCAAGTGCTCCTCATAAACACCAAATGAGAAGTGCAGCTGCAAGAACAATTATCCACCTGTGTGGAATAGATCATTACTTTTCTTTGTAATCTGGGTTACATTCATTTTAGAGAAGAGAGGATTGGGGTGTGCACCCTCTTCCACGCCCCACTTACTCAACAAGGAGTGTTCGTTTTGTCCCCCTTCTCCAGGGCAGCTTTAACCCCCTGGCTTATTAATCGTGTTACATGGGACTAAATTTCGATATCTAAATCCAAACTGATTTTATGGCCTGCGTGGAAACGGAAAGATGAGATTAATGTTGTCAGATGATGATGAATATATGGTAACGTTAACTTTACATCAGGCAGGCCTCCTTATAGAGTGTGTTACATTTGCATAACCAGATCTCTCACCTAATCAGCTGTCAGTTTAACAATGCCAGCCTCTGTGAGAACGGGACAGGGGACCCGAGGCTCGCAGGTGTGTCTAGGTGCTGGGAATGCCCGCTGCAGGCCCATTGTGCGCAAGGTGCTCTGTGCACCACTTCCTCGTGTTTGTATTTAGAGAGAAATAGAAAAGGATTGTTCGAGCTGATGGCACCCTGCTGACCTGAAGGCAGCGATTGTGATGAGAGGGTTCTCAGAGTCTTGTGGCTGAGACAGGATGAATTCTTTTCACTTGAACAAAAGATTATTTATAATGAAAACCTTAACCCATACACTCTGAGACATACTCAAATATAAGAAAGGTGAAGGCAGTCTGAAGCATATGGATGAAAAAATGTTTTCAGCACATGTGCTAGGAATGGAATTATGCATCTGCTACTTTCAGTTCTGAGTGCTCGTTTCAATTTGTGAAATTATGTATGTATTTTGATTTTATAAAAAATTTTTTATTGTTGTTCAAGTACAGTTGTCTCCATTTCCCCCCCACCACTGCCCCATCCCACCCACCCACCCCCACCTCCCACCCTCGATCCTACCCACTTTGGTTTTGTCCATGTGTCCTTTATACATGTTCCTTGACAACCCTAAATTTTATTTATTTTTATTTTTAGAGAGAGGGGAAGAGAGAGAGGGAGAGAAACATTGATGTGTGAGAGTTACATCAATTGGTTGCTTCTCACACATCCCCAACTGGGGACCTGGCCAGTGACCCCGGCATGTGCCCTGACCAGAAATCAAACTGGCGACCTTTCAGCTTGCAGGCCAACGCTCAATCCACTGAACCACACTAGCCGAGCTCTTTTTTGTTTTAAAGATACCCCTCCACCCTGCTAAATCTACCTAGGTATCGATACACAGATGTCTCTGACAACATTTGGTTTCTAATTGTATAATATTCTAAGCAAGAATTTTTTTTTACTGCAGACTATGAAATTAAACTGGCACATTTAATCCCCCCCATAATTACTATTGTGGATGTTATATAAAATAAAAGCAAATGGTTTTAACATAGTTGGCACCATTGTAGTATTTCAATTTGTAGAAAAAAAACATTGTTTTTCCTTTAAAAGTTTGTATATAGAAATGAAAATAAATCTGCTTTGGGCTAAAGTATGAGACTTTCAGTTGACAAGTACAAGTTGGAATTATTTAAACATTTAAAAAATGTCTTCTGAGCCTCAAAATTACAATTAATAAATAATAAAATTAATTATGTTTTTGTTATTTCTCATAAATATTATCAAAAGTAAGAAATGAAGTCTGATTTTTAAACTGTTATTGAGTAAACCTTAAGTACTTCAGTAAAAAAGAAAGAAAAAGAAAAAAAGTTGGCCTGATCATCGTATTTCAACATTTTTGTTTTTTGATTTCAACCTTTTAAATTGATAGTGTATAATAAACTTAAATTAAAAATTTAGAATAATTATTTTAACACTCATGTCTAACGTATGTATGGTTAGGGTAAGCAGGACTACAGTGAGGAGTAGACCCAAACAAGTAATGGCTCAACACAATGGAGTTTTATTTCTCGCTCATGTCAGAACCCCAGGAAGACGAGCAGACTGGTCAACGGCTCTCCTCCATGCTTACTCAGGGTACCGGGTTGGCAGAGGCTCTGCCATCTTCATAGTGTGGCTTCTGTAATCTCCGTGGTTATCTCTGTCACGGCCAGCTGGAAGGGAGAAAGAGTACGGGGAGGCGGAGTAGGAGGGAACTATGGCTGGGCCTGGAAGTGGTACATGTGACTCTGTTTCTGTTCCATTGGCTAATACTCAGTCACACGGCTACCTAACTGTAAATGGAGCCTAGCTCTCTGCCTAAGAAAAAGGGAATGCAAAATTTGGTGCCTAGACATGAGCCGCAGTCTAACACCCTGCCAGCCTAGCAGAGTATTGATGCATAGTGGGCCCTCCATTAGTGTTTGCTGAATTGAGTATGTGTATATTACCTTGCAAATATGTACATGAGTCATATAGTTCTATAATGTAGCAATAAGATAATCATATTTCCTATTTTACTAATGTGACTTAGAAATTATTTGAGTAGTTACTTATATCCCAATTGTTTTTTCTTTTTAAGACTTTATTTATTTATTTTTAGAGAGAGGGGAAGGGAAAGAAAAAGAGAGGGACAGAAACATCAATGTGTGGTTGTCTTTCGCGCACCCCCTACAGGAGACCTGGCCCACAACCCAGGCGTGTGCCCTGACTGGGAATCAAACCAGCGACCCTTGAGTTCTCAAGCCAGCACTCAATCCACTGAGCCACGCCAGCCAGGGCTGTATCCCAATTCTTTACAAAAAAATTAAAGATACCTCAATGTGGCAAGGTAAATTAACTAAAAAATATTATTCTATGATTCCACATAGTCTTCATAATTAAAATGTCACATTTTGTTTTTTTTTGATCTTTTAAAAAATTACAGTTTATTGCTTATGCTATTACAGTTGTCCCAATTTTCTCCCTTTGCCCTCTTCTACCCAGCCTGCCCCGACTCCCTCAGGCAATCCCCTGACTGTTCTCCATGTCCATGAGTCATGTGTATATGTTCTTTGACTACTGTATTCCCTATGCTATACTTTACATCCTCATGGCTATTTTGTAA
>CM052538.1:163243273-163271709 GCA_028533065.1 Trachops cirrhosus
ACCTGGCCCAACTCCGCCCCTCCTACCAGTCTGGATGAAAGTGTCTATTTTTAAATCCTTGGTTGTCCGACTTCCATACACTTCAATTTTCCGTCAGTTCTGGTTGTTATTTTGCTTCCATATTGTTGTTGTCCCTATCTTGGTTGTGTGAGGAGGCACAGTGCATCTACCTATGCCTCCATCTTGGCCGGAAGTCTCCAAATGTCACATTTGTTTAGTAAAGCTTATCACTAAAGGTGGACATGTTTTTGCTTTTTTATATATGTGATATAATGAATATATTTGAGCACACTGATATTGCCTTGGCTGAAGTAATTTCTTAGGATAAATTCCTAGAAATGAAAATATTGTATCAAATGGAATAAACAATTGCATGATTTTTTGCTATGTACTTTACGGTATTGGCAGAAAAGAATTCAGACCTCAGCGAGGCTGCAGCATCATCAACCTGAATGATATTTGAAACACGCTTTACTACCTAAAATGTGTAAAATAGTGTAACTGTTTTATGTTTATATTTCTTTGATTGTTCATGACATTTCTTTATATTTCCCCCCTCACTTGGAAGTACTTCTAGTTAGATATGATGACTGGTCAAGTGCTGTCACTAAACATGCTACTTAAAAATGAAATGTACATTAAAGACTTCAGAAAAATACCAATCCAGGTATTTTCTGTTGAGTTTAATCTGGGGACTGGGGTTTCTTAATAACCTACAGATAAAGTGACAGTGACACTCCTGGAATTGTGGGCAGGATGCTATGAATAGGCACTTATACACATTTTTCAGAATATAGAGTACATAATCTTTTTTTTATCAGATTCTTCTCCTTCCATTATACTTCCTTTCCATCAGCAACATGAGGATTGGCTCTGTCAGAAAAAATATGTTAACTTCTGGCTTAATTTGACTCTAGGACTCCAGTTTCCATTGGATGCTAGTGATTCATCAGAGGTGCCTGATTTCTGAGTTTAAAAAGCAGAACTAAATGCTAGTTCAGTGGAAGCTTTTTCTTTTAATTGTATATTATAAAGAGTCCAATGTTCTATGACAGATAGACATTGGCTGTATGTTACTAATATTTCTAAGCTTTAGAAACTTTGGACAAAAGTTTCAACAATAATGTGTTGTTATTTTTGAAGGATAGTTCAAACTTGAAAAGGCACAGAAAAGAAATAGTGGGAAAAGTAAAAACAATAGTACCAATGAGAGAAAGCCTGGGGTTCATGGTAAGTTTTAGAAGTAAATTGAACTTATAGCTGAAGGCAAAAGTAAAGCAGAGGCAGAAACACAAAGTGACACAAGAAAAAGATGAACACTTTGGTCCTGTACTCCTAAGAAGTTAGGAAGTAAGTGACTGTATAGTGATCTTGACTCTGAGTAAACATACATCCCTGTAGGATGCCAGCTCTATGGTGGCAGGAATCTTGCCTGATCATTGATGTATTCCCAGCTCTTAGAGCCGTGTCCATTCTAGTGGTGGGCACTTAATGATTATTTATTGAAAAAAATTAGTAAGGCAAATAAAGGCCAAGTAGGAAAACATACCTTGAATTCGTATTGTCAAGGAGGTGAAAGAAAAATGATGCACGATGGTACAGCAACCACTAACTGGTGATTGAAGTAACGAATTTACTGGGGACTGATGGTGTATAAGGCACTATGCTGGGCACCACAGAAGTTACAAGTGGCTCACAGTCTTTTAAGATCAGCGGCTGCACCAAAAGGAGCCGTGGAGGGAGAGGAGAAATTTTACCTCTCCATAAATTCCAGGGTCACCTTTCCTTCAAATAAGTACTTTCTGAAAAGGAAAATGAATTTTTATTAATTTAAGGTATAAATAAAAGCATCTTTAGAAAATATTGCTTTTTTATAGACTTTAAAAGTACAATCCAAATTAAAACAGTTAATATTCAATAAGGATTCATGATAAGCCCCTTATACTTTTCTCCTCCCACCCTAACTCCCCCTCCTATATAGAGTTCTGGAACTGCCATTGCATAAAACAAAGAAAACAATGAAAGGATAATTGTTATACAAGGTAGAAAATGTCAGGGGTCCTAAGAAATGTATAGGTAAAGTATTATAGGGATTTGGAAGAAAGAATGATCACTACTTCTATCAGTCAATGTCTTTGTTTGCAAGTAATAGAATCTGGCACTGGAAGATTTTACTAAAGATCTTGTTCACAACAAGGCTGTGTAGTCCTTCAAAAAATCAAGATTGGCTAAAGAAACCAACAGTGGCAAGGACTGGAGCAGGGCAGCTACAGAGGTCCATGAGCAGAAATAAGGGGCGGTTCAGGGTGTGAGAGCTCCAGACACTTTCCATGCTCACTTCACTTGAGAATCAAACTGCAGAGAATCAGCTGGAAGGAGAGAGAGAGACCCAGGGAGTAGCTCTGGTTAGCCTAGTGAATGGCACATCTCCACTTCCTCATCAGGAAGGGTGGGGCATTTTGAGTTATATAGTCCCATCGAGATTGCGTGCATCCCCACAGTAAAATCAATGGGTTCCTTCTAGAATAATAGTGAATGAATGATGCCAGGCTAAAAAAAAATAAATAAATAAAAAGCTTCAGGTGTTCACCATGTTTAACTGGGCTCGGGGTAGGAGAGTCAGGCAAGTCTTTATGAGAGAGTTGGCCTTAGAAAACGAGTAGCATTTGCATATGTAGGATGGAGAAAAGAGGTTTGGAGGCAAGAGGTTCCAGTATGAACAGAGGCACAGAGGATGGACCAGAGCACAGGGCCTGTCACTCAGAGGTGTATTGGGAAGAGAGGCTGGTTCCGTTTGGATAGAGTGTAGGGTGAGAACATACCACAAAGAAGCGCACATGCCAGCCTAAGGAGTTTGTATTTTCTTCTGTAAGCACCAGATGCATGGGACCCCCCAAAACCCCAGAATTTATTTATTAAAAATTGTGTATGCATACAATAAACATTTTAAGCTTTGTGGCCATACAGTTTGTTTTATTAATGACTGAACTCTGGGATAAAGCAGCTACCAACAATATTTGGATGAATGTGGCTGTATTCCAATATAACATCATTTATGGACACTGAAATTTGAACCTCATATAATTTTCACATGCATAAAACCTTCCCTTGATTTTTGTCTACCACTTAAAAATGTAAAAGCCATTCTTAACTCCCAGGGCATAAACAAACAAACAAACAAAAAACAGACAGTGGACTGGATTTTACACTTGCTCATAATGTCATTGGCTACTATTACAACTTAGAAATCAGGATCAACATTTTCTTTTTTTTAAATTTATTTATTAGAGAGAGGGGAAAGGAAGAAGAAAACAAGGGGAAGAAACATTGATGTGGGAGAGAAATATTGATCTGTTGTCTCTCCTATGCACCCCATTTGGGGGACTGAACCCAAAACCCAGGCATGTGCCCTGACTGGGAATCGAATCAGCGGCCCTGAGGTTTGCAGGCTGGCTTTCAATCCACTGAGCCACACCAGCCAGGGCACTATACAGAGATCATTTTATTGTTTCATCAAAGGAAGGGAGTCGTTCTAGATATTTTTAACAATTAATTTAAAATTAAATATAGAAATCAGTCATTCTGTTGGTGGCTTCTTTTCTAGGGCTTTTATTTTATTAGTTTCCATAAGATCATAAACTCATTCAATAAATATTTTTGAACACCTATGTGCCAGGTATTTTTAAGGCAAATAAAAACTTTTATTTCCCACCCTCCTAGTGACTTTACTTTAACATACTATCTCTTTGAAGACATTCCATTAGAACATGTACTAAAAACTCCTGAAAGCAGGGGGAATGAGGGTGGGGAGCCACAGTTGTTAAAATAACGGCGTGAGAGGTGGTTGGAGGTAGTCCAACCCTTCAAAATCTCCATTAGTCCTACGAATTCACCCACTTTAAACATGAACTTGAAACAACAGCTTGTTTACTATGCAAATATAGTTTCAAGGGTAGTCCCTTAGCTCCCTTTCCCAAAAGATTGCTATCCTTGCACCTGTCCTTTCTAGAAATTCTAGACCACTCCTGGTGTGGGATCTGGACTAACCCCCCTCGCAGCCCTCCCAGTGGGAAGGATAACGGTGGATTCCAATATGAGAGCCTACTTGCATGTGTCAGTGTCTTTCCCAAGTAGTATTTTTAAAAAAGAAAGAAAAGCGAGCGGGTAAACACTAAGCACTCCACCTGGCATGACTTCAGAATGCTTGTGATTAAGATATTCCGCTTATTGTTCGTCAAAGATCTAGGCCCGCCTTGCTCCACATAAATAGAAGCTGTTTCTGCGCCGCCCGCACGCATCCTCTTACATGTCCTTAGGGTGCTAGAACAGCAGGGCTTCTCTAAATGGTTCTTAGGCTCGAAGAACATGAAAAGAAGCAGCGAAGGCTCCTGAAAGCATTTACATTGACGGGTAATATGTATCGACAGTACATTTTTCTTTTTCTTGCTGTAAAGTGAAAGCCTTTGTGCGCTGCTTTCCGTTGTTAGCACCAAGGGTAATTGAGGCGGTGGCAGCGTGGCCAGCAGCAGGAGTTGGCTGAAATTAATGAAGTGAGGTGGTTTGGGCCACACCATCCTCACTCCTCAACCACTCCCTCGTGCTTTAACTGGCTGGAATTCAAGGGGGCATGGAAGGGGTTTAGGGGAAGAGTGAGGTGACCCTGCAAAGTAGAAAGAACCAGAAGCATTCATTTGGGGTTCAGTCACTTGTCAGGCGATTGGAGAGCAGGCTATTAAAAAAAAGAAAAAATATATTTTTTTATTTTCTATAGCACGAATCAAAACAATGAAGTCCCAGCAACACTTATTGAGCCCCTGATATATACCAGACATTGTTCTAAGTGTTTCAATATCATTATTTTATTTGATTTCTACAATAACTCTCTGTGGTAGGTACTCTAATTATTTCCATTTTACAGCTATGAAATTGAGGCTGGGAGAGGTTAAGCCTTTAAGCAGCAGGCCCAGGATTCTACCCTTGGCTGTCGGACTCCAGAGTCATCCAGTCTGCTAAACTGCCTTGGAGAATAGTTGAACTCCTGCTTGTCATTTTCTTCTAGATTTACATCTCGGGTTTTGCTACAGGTGATGGGCATAGATTTGCATTTTCTAATGGGAGAGGGAATGAAGTTAAATCATAAACAAGACAATGCTTGAAAAGGATGATATTAAAGAATACTGCAAAAAGGCCCCGGAGGGTAGCTCAGTCCTGAGAGGCCAAGATTGTAGGTTCAATCCCCAGTCAACACATACAAGAATCAACCAGTGAAACAAGAAATCAATGTTTTTCTCTCTCCCTCTCCCTCCTCTCTAAAATCATTGTATAAAAATTAAAATATATATATTGCAAAGAGTTTGTGCCCTTATCCTGACTGCTTGCTAGCACATTTCTCACTGTTGGGAAGGAAGGACAGCACAACAGTGCTAGATTCTATATGAAGCAATTTATTAGTTTTTGAAAAGTGATAATGGCCTTGTTTTCATCTTAAGAGTTGAGAGTGGCAAAAGACTGATAGCACCCTCAGAAGCATGCACTCAGCAAGATTCCCTAAATAGTTCTTTCCTCTCCAGTCCTGACCCAGTAACCTCTGGGCCATTCTATTCCCTGGAATCTCCTGTATAGGGCCCCAAAGAGTATGCTGATGCCTGCAACATCCTTTTAGGATGTGAAGACCTACAGACAAATGGCTCCTGGGGATGGGAACATATCAAAACGTAATCCTTACTCATAACAGAATTGAGTTTGGTGTGAACCCAGCAATCAGGGAATGAAAGGTGAGTGCATTAACCTACCATGTTATCTGTATAGGAGTTTTATATCTTAAATGGAACAGACATCCCTGCAAAACAATAATGGGCTGAGATTAATGAGTTACAGGTGACCCTCAGACAGGGGAAGGTTGACTTTGGATAAGCAACCACAAAGGTCAAGTGCTTATCTGAATTAACCACAAGTCTTGGATCTGGGGTAAAAATAAAGGACGAAAAATACCCCGGGGAGAGGCTTTCTTCAACCTGAGTTTTGTGTTCTTTCTTACCTTGGGCTACATTCCGCATTGGATTGGACCAGTTCTTTTCTTACGGCATTTGCACACACATCTCTGGCCTAAGCCAGATCTCAACATCATGCAAATAGAACGAAAACCCAGAGCAATGCTTTTCAGATTTCTAGGGTTTCAGAATGAGTTGTAGGCCAATTATTTTTCCTAGCATAGAATTGAGTCTTTCTGATAGAGGCTTTGTAAGAACTGGAATGAAACTTTACAACCGTAGTCGCTTTTGCCTGGTACTGGCTTGGGGATTTGCAGCTGTCTCATTGTACAGTGCAAATATGTGGTGGTAACGATAACTTCTGTGTTTATTACTCTCGTCCTTGAATCAGTTTTAATATTTCCGTTTGAGACAGAATAATCCCAGAGCAGTGCTGTGTTCTTCATTGAGTGAAAAACACACTTGGAGTTGTATCTCCCATAGAGAGCATATGTAAAGGGACAGGCCTCATGCACCCCACCTTTGCCAGACGTTGGAAATGAGGGAAATAAAATGTCCACTGAGAGCAAAGCTTTAAAAACAATTGGACTGAAATGGAGTATAGATACACAAAGTTTTTTTAGGCCTTAGAAGGGCCCTATGAAATCTAAGCACACACATTAACACACGCAAAGAAAGAAAGAGTGATTCAGAATGGGGTTGCCAGCCCTGAGAGGTGTGACTAAAAGAGGCCCAGTGGCAAAAGTTAGCAGTGCTGTTTCTAGCTTTGCCCCTGGAAGACCTACTGGGCTTGGCCAAAGTCCTTTCAGACTGGAGTACGCATCACCTAAACACTTACTGGAGCAAGTTGGTAAGGAGGTCGACAATGTGTTAGGTGTATGTCACGCTCTAGGATAAAGTGCTGAGTATGAAGATTATCTCTCAGGGTAGAGGACTGGTCTGAGCCAAGAACAGTCTGGAAGGAAGCACATTCCTCTGAGGAAGAACACTGTAGACAGAGCTCTCGGTCCCCAGGAAGACTTGCCTGAGGAAGTAACTGTAGAGGGAGAGGCGAAGGCCATATAGGAGTTAAACAGTGGAAGGAGGTCCATGTAAAGAGGGCGAGTGCTTGCTCAGGGCCCGGGGGTGGCAGCAGATTTGAGGGATGGCAGGAGGTGGGGTGGCTGTACTCAGAGTGGTTTGAGATATTAGACAATGTTTATCGAATACTTAGTAGGTGCTAGGCACTGTTGAAAGTGGTTTACTCTCCTAATTTTCATCCCAATCCTGTGAAATAAACACTGTCTTTATTCCTGTTTTACTGAAGAAGTTGGTAACTGTGACACAATATAAACAAATGAATCACCTAAGCTCGAAAGTAGAGGAATGGGGATTTGAACCACAGTGTTTGCATATTCTTAACCTATTCTTAACCTATTCTGATACTGAAGGCAGAAGCTGAAGTAGCCAGACTGGCAGGGTCAATAGGTTGAGGATTTTGCCTTCTAAGAACAGTGTCCAGTTTTAGAAGAGTGTCCTGGTCAAACCTGTGCTTTGAAAAAAATCACTCTGGCCTCAGTGTGATTGGCTAACATTTTTCAAAAATCTGATATGGTTTTGCTCCATATGTAAGTCTGCAGAGGAAGAGGGAATGCTCAGATTACGCGAACTTCAAAGGTATTGCTCACTAAGACAGCCATTTCTTACTATAAATTAATACACTAACTTTGAACGTGATAGGGCCTTTCAAAATTCTTGATTGTAAGGAAAGAATATGTTGCTCATGTAATTCCTGCAACAGTTGTTTCTTAATGTAAATTAATACAATGGCAACCTGGTTTGCTATATCAGACTCATGAGGTAGGTTAGGCAGTCTGCCCTGGAAAGGTTGATGCATATCCTCTAAAATGTTTCTGATTTGCAACACTAAGGAGCAGGCTTTGTCTACACCACAGGAAACTCGCCAAACTAATGATATTGTCTATGGCTGCTCAGGAGAGAGCCCGCTGCCTTTTCCCAAGGGGGACAGTTGACGACCCACAACACTCAACATCGCTGGGACTGTGTGCAACAGCCACAAATCATTTTCCTCCTCCTCCCCTGCTTCTCTTCTTTCTCCTCCTCCTCCTTAGGTGATCTTCAGCACCATACACAGGTAGGCAGTATTAGAAAGGTCTGTCAGCAGGTGTCAGGTGCAGAACTCCTTGATGGGAATCAAGCCTTAAGGGACTGTGATATTAGACAGGAAAATAAGAGAGAAGCCCACTTGACATAATGGGGGAGCAAGATGGAGCCTGGATCTTGGTTTCACAATAGGAACCCAGCACAAGAGCCTTTCAGTGTGGAGATACAAATCTAGATGAAGTGTAGAGATGGTAACTAAAGCCTCCTAACCGATGAGATCCTTTCTGAATTGAATGCAGTTAGGAAAAAGGCAAGGTTAGCCCCTAAGCCCCAGGGCATTCCAACTCTTAGAGGCAGGGAGGTGAAGCAGCAGAAGAGAAGAGAAGAGACTGACAGAGAAGTAACCATTATTGGGAATAAACTCCTTAGAACATGGTGTCCTGGAAGGCAAGTTAAAAGTCTTTTAACGGGGAGAAAGTGATCAGTTACATTAAATATTTACAAGCAAGACAAGGACTGAGATTAACTGACAGATTTCCCAGTGTGGAGAACCTTGGTAATAGTAACAGGTGCAGTTTTGATGTTTGTAGGGTAAAGCCATGATCATACTGGCTTCGAGAGAATGGGAGGAGAGAAGTTACCCATGAATATAAACAACTTCTTTGAGGAGTTTTGTTGTCAAGTGTTGAAGAGAAAGTGGAGCAGGTGGGGAGAGAGATGTTGTCAGAAGATTTTTGTTTTTATTTTTAATGAACAAAACAGGTATGTGTTTATATGTTATGGCAGCAGTCCAGGAAAATGGGGGGAGATTGGTGGTGCAGGAGAGAGGGGAAGAATTTCTGGAGAAATATCCTTGCGGCATTGAGAGGGATGGAATCTAGTACAAAAGTGGGGACTGGCCTGGGCTGAGAGCCCCGGTATTCCTCCCAAAGTCACAGGAGGAAAGGCAGGGAGGGTATAGCGGGCTCTGATGCTGGTAGGTGGGCACATGGGGTGGTAGAACATGTGAAAGATCTTTCCAAAAGTTTCTGCTTTCTTGGTGACATAGGAAGCAAGTGAATGATGATGAGTGAACTGGTTGTGGAGGGTTGAGGAGAGAAGAGAAGGCGTGAAAGAGTTGAGGAGAATGGGAGAGGGACTGGGCAAGGTCACCGAGTGATAGCCGGGCAGCATCGCTGTCCACAGGATGTGACTCTGATCAGGAGTTTAGAATGAGATCCTCCAGTGTGGCTGTACATTTTTCTGCAGCACGTTTAGTTGCAGGGATGCTGGCATGAAAAAAGACAGAAAGTTGAATTTAATCATGCCTGAGAATTTACCAGTACAATGCAGTGACAGAAATGCAAAGAGGATGAGGTGCTTGCAAGAGAAGAATAATAATGATGGATCATGGGATTTAAGTAGGATAAGGAGGAGGAAAGGGAGGACATAGAGAGATGAGGACAGTGGTGACAAAGTAGTAGGATCAGTAAATTGTAAGTCTTAGTGAAGTAAAAATATATGTGCTCCAAATGTCTCAAACTCTTGATGTTCATGTTTCTTTAAATATCGATGTAGTTTTTTCCTGGGAGTGGGGTGCGTCTGCTGGAACAGTCACTGCTGGGGAGCTGCCAGCAGCAGTGCTCATGGATGCGGGGAGAGGGAGCGTGCTGGTTCCTCATGAAGGGAGGAGGTGACTGGTGTGGGGTAGCAGGCCTCAGAGTGTCCAGTCTCTTGAGTTTTATAGTCCTAGGATTGCAGGAAGAAGGGTTTAGACTCCAGGTCTCTCTCCCTCTCTTTCACACACACATGCACACGCCTCACATGTACATTTTTCTTCTTTACCAAGAATTAGCATAGTGCCCCATGCCAGATGTGTGGTGTGTCGGTGATTCATCAAAGGCCCTTGGAGACTAAGAGGAAGGTCATCGAGAGCCCAAGGTAAGGTGAAAAGTCAGGAGAGGCAAAGGCAGAAGGAAAAACACTTCCTGCAGAGGTTGTTTTGAGTCTTTAGAAGATTAAAAAACAATGTGATTATGCCAAACAGTATTGAACAAAATAATTTAATTTTTGTTCCTTTTTTATTTTCTGTTTTTAAATTTTTTAAAAAATATTTTATTTATTTATTCTCAGAGAGATGGTAAGGGAGGCAGATGTTTCTTCAATGTGCAAGAGAAACATCAGTTGGTTGCCTCTCACACACCCCCAGCCAGGGACCTGGCCCGCAGCCCAAGCATGTGCCCTGACTGGGAATCAAACTGGCGACCTTTTGGTTCACAGGCTGGTGCTCAACCCACTGAGCCACACCAGCTAGGGCCCTTTCTGTTTGTTTTTTAAAAAATATTAATAAATCCCCATTCTGGAAGCTGTAGGTCACAGTATCCAGCCCAGATCTCCTTTTCTGCAATAGGTATTTATTTAAACAAATGCTTTTTGTTTTTCTTCCCTTTCTTTTTCTTTCTGAATTAAAAAGAACAAAAGCACTAAAAAAGTTTCCTTGGGGTGTATCTAAAATGTGTTTATTGGGATGGCTTCCTACTCATCCTGACTCAGGGTGCTTTTAGTGCTCCTCCCTTGCGAAGGAGCATCCTCTGTCAGCGTTGCTTTTCCTCCAGTGGGCTGGCCGAGGACCACGTAGCAGCCCTCACACAAGACCACCGTCTGTGCGTGGCCAATGACGGTGGTGATTGTGCAGCATCCCGGGCATTCACATCCATGGAGTAGGAACTGGGGCTCTATACTAGGCACGTCTTGTGTTTCCACTTCTCTTCTCCTGGAGACGGATGAAGGAGGTCCTTAGCCAGAGGCATGTTGTCATGGGGAGGTGGTCACCACCAGAAAGGAAAAAAAAGCCTTTTAAAGACAACGTTTCACCTTAGAATTTAGTTCATGGATGATGTAAAGGCAAGTCCTTGTGGAATATGCAGTGGAAACCGGATCACCGTTTCATGAGGGACTACAGCTGTAAAGATGTGACATGTCTTTGCGTGTTGACCACAAGATAGGTAGTTACCTGAAGCTTATCTTTTGGGAATTCTCACGGTTATGGATCACCTTAGCTTTCTGCCCCCCAGCCCCCTGGTCTCAGCCAAGGGTTGCTTGGTAGTTTAGATTTTTAAGTAAAAAATGGGCTTTTTAGATTATCCAGCCTACTTTTGTTGGTGGTGGTGATTTTTACAGATGTTAGAATGGAGGCCTAGCGAGGTGAAATCCGTTCTGGTATTCTGTGGGTGCCACATACTGGCCTCTGGCTGCGATGGAAGCAGCCCTCCTGTGCTTCTCCTGGGGCCTTGCCCTGTGTCACGGCTGCCCTCGTCCTGGATTAGGAGGACCGTTTGCCCTGGGACTGAGATGGGCCGAGTGGTCCAGGAAGCACGAGCTCACTTCGTCCCACACTGTTATGCAGAGGCTGGAACACAAAGTTTGGGGAGTTTTTTGCAAAACTTTTTCACAAAAAAACAATCAAGGACTGGGGATGAGAAGAGAACGTGGTTTTTATTCTTTAGAATAAATTGTATGTAGGAGATAGAAAAATAATGATAACAAATATGTTGAAAGAGCTTGGGTTTTGGAGCCCGACAATGATGGTAATTCTCTGTGCTGAGCGCACACGCCACGCTGGATGGGCCCTCTCTCACCTCCCGGTGTCACTGATGACGGGGTCCTTGGCAAGTTACCTAATTTCTTTGAACGTTCTTCTCCCAACAAAAATAAAAGAATACTAATACCTTTTCCACATGGTTATTTTTGTAAAACATTACACTTTATATTATATAAAAGTATCTGGCGTAAAACAGGTGTTCAGTAAGGGTTAATTTGTTTTTTCTACCTTCCCCTCAACATCCCTGAGCTTTAAAAATACTGTTCCAGCCTTTGAGCTGTTCAGAAATTTCAGCGGTAAGGCAAGAATGGTTATGATTAAGTCCATTTGATATTGCGTGTTCAATTTTGTAATGTAACCTGCTATCAACAGCTAAGATCTTTGTCCTGAAGGGAATTTCAGTATTCAGTAAAGTGGGGCTGACTTAATAGCCATTAATTCTGAAGGTATGTTCAAGTTCAAAGTCCATCTATTTTAAAATGTAAATTGGTCTTTTTTTAAAATGTATTTTGTGTTGGAATTTTGGAACAAATGCTGTCATTTTTCTTCTTCTTTGCATGGGATCGCAGGTGCCTTTGTTATCACAGAGTCCTAGCACTGAGTGGTGCCTCACACGGGAAATGCATACTCTGACACTAGGCCCCAAATTGCTGAAATATCCTGTGTTTTCTATTCATTACAGCCCCAAAGCACGATGTGCAAATTCCCTTACTTTAATTACACACCTCAGGGATGTGCAGGCCAAAAAAGAAGGCAGGCAGACAAAAAGCCAGGTCTTTGCCAAAAAACCCCAGCCCCCTAAACTGGTAAACATTTATTTTCAGCTGGGAAATCTGCTATTAATTCATATAGTGACTTTCCCAGCTGAAATAATGAGCCAAGCCTAGTGAACCAAATGTTCGCAGTGAGCAAACAGGAACAGTAGGGCGTCAGCCCGTCTCTCATTTTCACGTGTGTTCCTTCAGCAGCTAAGGTGCATTTGTACATCTCCCTTTACCTGTGAGCCTACCTGTGTTTATGCTTCAAGTGTCTTATTTTTCAAGCAGAGCTTAGAGACTCTACTGTAGAGAGGTGCTTTGAGAATTAAAAGAGAGAAAACACCAAACTAAATGATTTATTGGGGCTTAAGGGCAAAATCTCCCCATGAGCCTCACTGACTTTCTGTTTTCTTTGAAGGCCTTAAAAATCAGAATTAGCAAAAACATGAGATTTTGAGGGAAATGCCATTTTGGAATTTTGGGGGGAAGTTAACAAAAATTCTGAACTTATGAATAAAAAACGTATTGTTCCATAAAGCAAAATAGGAATTAAAATCCATCATAGAAGGTTGCTTAATTTTCTGGGAGACTTTTTTTCATTTCCATTTCATTACAAAGCTTTAGAATGTGGAAAATAAGGAAAGAACTACCCACAGGCACCATATGCATGACAGGCTAGCAGATTACTGACACTTAGAACGCAGATTCTAGAACAGAAAGTTGCCCTATGCATATAAAACTTCATAAAAAGTAGTTTGTAGAAGAGCATGCGTGAAGGCTTCATGGAAAGCAAATGAGGAAGGAGAAACAAATTAACGCATGAAATAGTAAAGTAGAACAGTCAGTCCATATACTGACCAGTTCCTATGGCAAGACAGAGTATCTACTCAGCAATTAACCATTTTCATTTTTCTTGATATAACAGAAGTTTAAAAAGTCCCAAACCCAACTTATATAAAGATATAATTTATGTTTGGAGGTTTACTACCTCTCTTAATATAAGCTTGGATGCAGAGTTTTAATTTATGCTCCAAGAAGAAGATGGTTTACATTTTAATGAAGATGTGGCTTTTATTATAGCAAATGTGATGAAAAGTAGATTTTAATTCACAACACTTCAAAATCAAGGTTAACCACCTCCAAACCCTTCTCCCAGAATGAAAATTTTAGCAGACACATGATTTTTTAGCAATGAATAAATGAATAAAATGTATGGGAATTTTTTTTGTTCTATAAGAAGAAGCAATGCCCTATTAATTTTGACAGACAACTTGGCATTAGCCATTTAAAAATCCAACATGGGATAAAGTTATGCATTACTAGTCTCCCTACATTTTTGTCAAGAGATGAACATTTTTGCCAGATTTTTAATAATTTGCCAAGAGCTTTGTCAGTCGGTGTATTTAGCCCTGCGTGGTGATGCCAGTTTCTGTCCACCACCCCACTGGGTGTAACGCGGCCCGTCACAGCTCGCAGAGCTCCTCCCCTGCAATTAGACAAAGTCAACACAGCAATCACTCCCAACCGCCCTGAGGTACCTGCACTATCAACAGTGCAGATTCCGAGGCTGGAACAAGCTTTGCTTTGTCCCTGCCTCCCCACCTCAATTAGGACTTTTTTTCTGCCCGGGCAATTTAGCACCAACACCATGGGTGGACCAGATAACTCTTTTAAAAAGCGCGTTTAAATCATTATTCTGCCCATCCCCCCGCCCCCAGCCCAACCCAATCAATTCTTCCTCCACCCCCTTTTCACCACTTCCTCCACCACCATCCGTTCTGGGCTCCCCCCTCTCCAAGACCCCCAAAAGCAGTCTCAGATGGAAATAGGAGTCTGCAAGAAGACCGCTTGCAGTCCCTAACTAGTTACCATGCCGACTGGAGCCTGTGCTGAGGAATGTGCTGCTGCCACAAGGAGCTCAATGAAAAGATGAAGAAAATGTGCAGGCAATACTAGTTTGGCCGCGATGCTGGGGAATCTGAGACAGGGCTGTTGGTATGGAAGGGTCTCACTGCATGCAATTTGCAAACATGCCAACTCAATAGCCTGTGATAGGCACTGGATGGCATTTAGAGGGCTCAGAGTCTTCAAGGGCTGGGGAGGATAAGAAGGAGATAGGAAATCTGCCTCATGAAACAATGCTTGCCCCTTAGAAACATGAGCATTAATAATTTTAATAGGAACCTGTGCAGAATGCTAAAAGAGATCGAACTTTTTATAAGCCTTCCCCTTCTCTGTCCAGTCATTACACCTTTATGAGATTTATACGCACCTTACTTTTGACTGGCCGTTAAGAAATCTGACTTTCTGTCCTTAAAGTCATCAGTAGAATTCATGTGATACCAGGGTTGTGTTGTCAGGAACTCTGATGGAGTTGTAAATCACAAGCCAGGTTTCTTGAGCCATTCCACAGAGCAGAGGATTGTTTTCATTTGTGAGAAGGGTGGAGGCAGAATGCAGTCCAGATACAGCAGAATTCTGAGAGTTGAAGAGATTTGGAACTTTCCAGCTAGGTGGAGGAAGATTAGGGTTATGCTGGGGTACTTCTAGGGAGTCTCCCTTGCCTGGAGAACTGAGCTGCCATGAAATAATTCTTAGTTCAGAGGTGCCCTTGGGAATTTGAAAGTAAATACGAGACCACCATGGGGACTAGGTCCACTCCAACAAAATTCATTTTTAAATTGAATTTAGTGGGTGACATTGGTTAATAAAATTATATAAGTTTCAAGCATACAATTATATAATGCATCATCTGTACACTGTATTGTGTGTTCACCACCCCAAGTGAAGTCTCCTTCCATCACCACTTATCCCCCTTTCCCTCTTCTATCTCCCTCCACTTCCCTTTCCTCTGGTAAGTGCCGTACTGTTGTCTACGAGGGGTATTTTTTTGGTTTTTGTTTTACTTAATCTCTCATCTTTTTCATCCAGCCCCCCCAAACCTCCTCCCCTCTGACATCTGTCAGTCTGTTCTCTGTATCTATGAGTCTGTTTCCACTTTGTTTGTTAGTTTATTTTGTTTGTTAGATTCTACTTATACATGAAATCATATGGTACTTGTCTTTTTTTTTATCTGCCTTATTTCACTTAGCATAATACTCTCCAGGTCCAACAAAATGCTTATCCAAAACGCCTCACATTCACGTGAACCAGAGCCTACCTTGGATTTCCCAGAGTGAGTGGAGAAATATTTTTCAGAATGAGGATGACTCAGGACTACTACTTACACATCACACTCAGATTAGTAAAATTTCTTTCTTCTTGCCTTTTCAGTCTTCCACATCGATTGATTCCAAACGGTCCTGCACATCACTGGCAAAATAGTTTTCCATGCTTGCCAATTTGACCCTGTCTTTTCATTGCCCACAGCCTCCCTATGGCTCCTCATTGCCATGGCAACCACGTGTCCTGGATTTTTCAGGACATTTTGATTTCAAATATTCTGTCATGTGGTCAGACCATGTGTCAGATCATATGCCAAAAGATATGTTCTGATTTTGGTTTTGAAAATATTGTCACTATACCCATTGCTCCCCAGATACGTCTACCCTTCCTTTTCTAGCAAACTGGAAAATAGTGCTTCTCTTTAATATACCTTTTATGTTTGCATAATATTTTTCAGAGTGCTTTCACATAATCATTTTGATGGATCCTTTCCTCCCTTTGAAGTAAGGCAAGATAGGAAACATTATTTCAGTTTTATAGATGAGAAAATTGGGGCACAGAATAGTAAATTTATTTTCTATTATATCTTTAGTGGCAAAATGATTAAAATTGCAGTCTCCTGAGTCTAATGTCTTTTATCTGTAACATGCTGCTTCCAAATATAAATATGATGCTTTATACTCTAGGTTTTTTTGCCTTTTTATCCCTGAAAGACTCTCTTTCAAGGGACCATGTGACTGTAAATGAACTCTATCCTGATTTATGCTGCAGATCAGCTCCCAAAGTTGAGTAAGAGTTGGGGGGGAAGGCTTTAAGGTGAAGAACTGAGGGCTGAGACGTTAATCACCAAAGTGAAATGTCACTTAGAAAATGAGAGAGAGAGAGAAAAAGAAGAAGGGAGGTGGAGAGAGAGAAAGAGAGGAAAGAAGGAAGGAAGGAAGGAAGGAAGGAAGGAAGGAAGGAAGGAAGGAAGGAAGGAAGGAAGGAAGGAAAAAAGGAAGGAAGAAAAAAAGGAATGAAGAAATGAAGGAAAGAATTCCAGAGATTCTACCCAACAGTTACACCAGCAATATTTCTAAAAAACAGACTTATCTAGCACACGACTAGTGATATTTGCAAATATCTGCTTCTTAATATTCTTTATTATTAAAATGTCTTAAAAATAGTATTGTGTTAAATTCTTTCTGGCTAATATATTGTATGGTAGTAGCCACTATATGAGAATAATGAAATTATTCTTATATGAATAAGAATATTCATAAAACTATAATGAAAAAAGGAGGGAAATGCATATTGTTAACCTAATTATGCATTCATGTACTCAATAATTAATTTGCAAATATCATGCACCTTCTATGTGCTATACTATATGGTAGAGATATAGTGGTGATATCTCAAAGCTTATAGTCTGGTGATAATTATTGATTGTGACAAGTGCTACAAAGAAGATAAACAGGATGATGTGATAAAGAGAACTGCAGGAGGCTGGGGATACTTAGAAGAGCCACTTCAGAAGCAGTGGTCAGGGAGAGCCTCTCTGAGGCGGTGGTATTTAAACTGACACTTGAAGGATGATAAGGAGCCAGAGTCTTGCAAGGAGCTAGGGGAGGAAGCATTTCAGTGGGCTGGGCTGGGAGTCAAAGGCTGAAAACCGTATTTGAACAACAATTAAAATTAAAAAAAATAAATCTGGTATTTTAAAAAAAAAGCATTTTAGAAAGTGGGAACAAGAAGCACAGAACCTTGTACTTGTGTCCCTCGTGTCTACAGCACAGTGACTATGCAGATAGGAGCTGGAGGGATGGTATGAGATGAGTGTGAGTTTCACTGGCCTTGAAGGCCATGGTAAGGCTTTGGGACTATACTCTAAGAGCAATAGAAAACATTGAAGAAGCCATTACAGAGAGAGACCTATAACTAAGATTTTTCTAGAGAAAACCTGCAATAGTATTTCTGAGTCCAACTGTTATCCTAAAGGCCCAATTCTACAAAGCAATGCTATAGGTAGAGTACCAGAAGTCTAGGGCACTATTTGTGCAGCATTATAATGTTCTTTACCCTCTAAAAATGTTCAAAGCAGAATTTTTATGCTAGATTTCAAAATGTGGGTTCATTAGCATCTCTTATATGCCAAGTTCTCTATCATCTAGGCATCTTAACTCAAGATCAATAACATTATCCAGAAATGGGAAGCCAACCAAGGTTAATTTGAGAAGAGAGGACATGAAAATAGGAATAAGCAGGCAGATTGTTTCTGGGTAGACAGGGATGGAGAGGATTTGTTCCTAAGCAGAGAAGAGGTTTAAATTCTAATTGTTGCTGATATCTTCAGCCTTAATGTTTTGCCAGAGAATGGACAGGAGGAAGCAGTGATATGTGACTGAAGCTTTTTTGCATAACAGTTTACTATGGAATCAGCTCAGCAGGCTGGGATTTTAATTTGGCTGTGACTCTGGTCAGGGCAGAACATGTGTGATGTGCATCTCTTTCTATTGTGATCCACAGTGATGTCTGCATAGCAACCATTTCAATGAAAAGTGAAAACTTTCAGTCAATTATCAGAGGCTTTGCAATGGCCAGACGTCGAGCACAATACACCACTCGTAGGTTTCGGTTTTCAGCTGGACGTGTTGGCGTCAAGTTGAGAGTATTCTCTAAGGACGGCCACAGTTTATGTGACCCTGAAGGAAGCTTGCCTGATGTCCAGAGGTGTAGTGTATGGCCAGGGATCTATTTAAACACAAAATAATGAAGTATATGACTCTCACTCTATATTCTTTATTTGTTGGGAGTAAAGTATCAAATCAATTTTACAAAAGGAGTCATTGTTGGATAATTTATATTTAATTTGCTACACTGTTGGAGAGAATAAGATTCAACACCAATTCAGGCTCTGATTGTGGCTTCTTTTATTCCTAAAGGTATATGCTCGTTGCTCAGAGCAGACATACAGCTAACCCAGACATACAAAAGCTTGTTGAGTGTATCTATTCAGAAGGGTCTGAAAAACGTGAGAGAGCTGGTTCATCTATGTTCTTATCTTTGTGCTACTTCCAGAATAAGCAACTTAGATCTAATAGCTTTACAATAACAGAGATTCTATGATACAAAGTGAGCCTTAAGATGCTATACTGTCAGGTGGGCTTGATGATTTATTCATGTAGCAACCATAAGTTCAAGTACCTAAACCACTCATTTATTAAAACACACCCAGCAAAAATAAATTTTATTTTTAAAAGACTGATTTTCCCATTTTGCTCTTTGGATTTGAGTCTTTCGGATCATATAGCATGAGGCAAACACTTAAAAGCCAAAACATGTAAAAATTACTTCACACTATCTTGTATTGCTTTTTAATTTATTTAATTTAGAAATAAAACTCTGTTTGCCCTGGCCAGGTAACTCAGTTGGTTAGAGCACTGTCCCAATAGGCCAAGGTTGCAGGTTCCCCAGCGAGGGCACATACAAGAAGCAACCAGTGAATGCAAAAATGAGTGGGACAACAAATCAGTGTTTCTCCCCCACCACCTCACTCTCTAAATAAATAAATAAAACTCTTTTGTATAGTTTATTAACTAAGAAAAACTATATAAATTAAAAATGTGGCAATGCTATTTTCCCCAGCTGTAGGGCTATATCTTAAAGTGTTTTTAAAATGAAAAATCAATTAAAATATATTTTAAATGGGTGACAGAAGTTTTCTTTATTTGTTAATAATTAGCTTTGAATACCTATTGTGTGCTAGGCACAGGGTTAGGATCTGGGGAACAGCCAGGAGAGCAACCCACTTTATTTTCTTGGGAGGGGATTTGAAGGTGCAGACCTGGGAGAGCAGGCAATCCAGAGAGGCACAGAAAGCTTCATAAAAACCAGCCCTTGAGTATTTCCGCCAGTGATTTTAAGCAGCAAGTAACTAAGCATGAACATTCTTTACGTCAATGGTTATGATGCTCTGTTATTAAAGGGATTGCTTCCAAATTGCCTCATTACATGTCTCACAATAAATGCTATTCAGACAGTCACAGTTGTCCATATATTGTGCCCCTGCATTAGACTCCCTCCACATTTTTATTCTCTGTGGATTGATTTTAACTAAGAGAATTTCATCATTTCTTCTGTCTTAAAATTTTGGCATGTTTGTTTACTCCTCAGAATATAACTTCCTTTGAGAACACCCTATGTCTGAAAGTTTTGGAGACAGAACTGGGTGGTGGTAGTAACAGAGATTGGAGGTGTGGCAGGGTTGAAAATTCTTTTGATAGTAACTTCTCTCCCTGGATGAATTTTTTCCCCTATTACTCTACATTCCCTTTGATCTGTTCTAGACCTGCCATTTAGTGAGAGCTCTGAGAATATGCTGGCTACCAATGCAGGGAGAAGGGAGAGTTTTGGTGACTCAGAAAATAATCATCTGGCATTAAAGCATCTTTATTCTCTCCAAAGGGAGCTCCCAATAATTCTGTCATGAAGTTCGTGCACTGAGATAAACCCCTCCATAATTGAGAACTACATTTAAATTTGTGGTTATTTTCTTTGCTTCCTATCCAAATGAATACGATAGTTTCTTTTAAGAAAATTCTCAACAATCCCATTTTGGGTGATTACTCTGCCAGATGTTTTGGAGACCTTCAGGAAGTGTGCGTGGACAGGGTTGCCGGATAATATACTGGATGCCTGGTTAAATTTGAATTTCAGATAAACAACAATTTTTTAGTATAAAAATATTTCATAAAATGATTGGGACGTGTTTATACTTTAAAAAGCTATTTATGCCACCTTGTATTTTCATTTGCTAATTTGGCAACTCTATGCCTGGGCAGTGGACACCAGAGTGTTCACTTTGTAGTATGAACAGGTAGGTCAGGCAATCATTGGAGGCACTACTGTCAGCAGAGTTTCGGTGCCATCAGCAGCAGCCCCATAAAGACAGTTTATGAAGCACCCACGTGCTCATCAAAGTTGTGCTGGTTGCCATGCTGAGTTACTCGGGTGGACATGGCCCTTCCAGTGCGGGAAGACAATAAAGAGGCAATATCAACAGTGAGGAACCAGATAAAAAGAAAAGGAAACCAGACATCAAAGGAGTATCTGCAATAAATAAAGCGCTTCTATTATGTGGACAGCTGGTTGTTAGGAACTGACACAAGACCACAAACATTTCATGGAGGTCACTGGGCAACTGTTGACATTTTTGGTTTGAAGGCAAAACAAGGACCCAGAAGTAAAAGAATCTCTGCATCGCATCCTCGAACTCCCAGAATTTCCTTAACTCCAGAATCACCTCAACTCCTCATATCTGCAAGACAGTTCGTGGGATTGACAAATTATATGAACATATAAAGAGATAAATAAACACACATTACTATACACAAATAAATATGGGACAGGAAACTTTTGGTGCAATCAGAATATTCCTGCATATTTATGTTCAACAGAACTGATCAGTTGCCATCGGTAATGAACGAGGCAGATAACTACCTGTAGACCAATGGGGCAGATGCTGCCAGTGGTGACTAGGATGACTGAAATGACCTAGTTCGTTGTGCCACGACCTAGTTTTACGGTGAATGTTCACCTGGCAGCCAGTTATCACCCTTTAGAAATTGGTTTTAAATGATCGATTTAGCATGTCCACATTTAGGATTGAGGTGGCCTGAGAGATCATCAAGGATTATCTGTTCATTTTCCTATATTCTTTTCTTATTATAAAAGTATGACAATATATGACAATTATACAGAGTTTAAGAAAAGAGATAAAAGTTAAAAAGCAATCATAATCTCACATCTCTGAACTTCTCTTAAAATTATTTATTAAGACACATCTCATACACCTCCGAAAGGTCAGAAAACAATGTATCAAATTTCTACCTATCCACCACCAACGTTAAATATATATTACTGTTATTATTATTATTTGATCTAGATATGCATTTTTAAAAGAATTTTCTATTTTTTAAAGGAAAAAAATAAAACAGATATTACTAAAGACCCACCTCCATCCCTTCGCCTCCTTCCTTCCTTTCCCAGGAGCAGCGACTACCCTGAAATTGTTGGGTGCTCGTACACCTTTGTGGTGGGGTGGGGCGGGTGAGGCCAGCAGAGTTTATCAGACCCAAACAGACATAGGTTTGGCCGTGTGGATGGAGGAATCTGCACTTCTCAGGCATGTGAGGAAAAAATGGTCCCCATGCTAGAGCCACACAACTCAGTCTGTCCCAGATTCTGCCCAGACTTCAGCAGGACAGAGCCACCAGAAGTCAGGAGTGTGGGGCCCCTGGAGGCCCAGGGAGTATGGCTATTGGATCTCCCCTGAGGGGAAGGTGCCAGTCAGGCTCATGGAAAAGTGGGGGGAATGGCACCCTCCCCAAAGTCACACAACTCAGTCACTGACACCCCCTGAGTCTGCCCGGACCTCTGCACCCAAGTCCAGGCAGCTGATTCCTCAGCAGGGCACAAACTCTGCAAGCTGGGGCTGCTTCATTTCCCCAAGCTCATGCAGTATGGAGGGGAGCGCTCTGCCCAGGAAAGGCAGTGTCTGTGGTGTCAGAGAGTAACCCAGCACAGGGGTCCTGGCTGCTGTCGCTGTGGCTTTTTCTCCAGAGCCACAAACTGCAGTCTGTCCTCCTGAGACTCTAGCCCACTCTGTCCTCCCTCCGCAGGAACCCAGGGTGAGTGGCTGTGAATAATATTTTGTGCACTGGCCCTTTAAGAGGGTGCCTGTGTTTCTAGAACACTCCCATCTCTCCCTCGTGGACAGAATCCCTGTTGATTTTCACAGCCAGATGTTATCTGGGTGCCTCTTCCCAGTTCTGGTGTTCTGGGCTGGGGACCCAAGCTTGGGGTTTAGACCCCACACTTCTCAGGGGAACCTTTTTTTTTCCACATTTTTTTTATTGGTGTTCAAATACAGTTGTCTCCACTTTCCCCTGACCAACTCCCCCCACCTTAGCCACCCCCACCTCCCACCTTTGATCCTATCCCTTTGGTTTTGTCCATGTGTCGTTTATACATGTTCCTGAAAACTCACGGGGAACCTTTGGAGCTGAGCTATCCTTCTGGAATCTCAGCCACTGCCTGTAGGAGAAGGCTCCAGCCCTTTTTGTGTCTCTGCCCTTCCTACCAGTCTTGATGGGTCTTCTTCTGTAAATCCTTGGTTATAAGCCTTCTCTTCAGCTAGTCTTCAGTTAGTTATTCCTCTCCTTTCTAAAGTTTTAGTTTGCTTGATTATTATGAAGTGAGAGGTGTTTAAATCTTCTATGATTGTGGATTGATCAAATTCGTCTTGCTATTCTGTCAATTTTTGCTTTATTTGGAGTCTGTATTATTGGGTACAATTTATAATTGTTATATGTTCTTTTCTTTATTTTTGCTTAAAGGTCTATTTTATATGATATATTTAAATATGTACCAGCTTTCTCTTAGTTATCTTTTAACTTTTATGTCTTTCTGTTAAGTTTGAAAAATAACATATACCAGTTTTATTTTTTTTAAATCAAATCTGGGAATACTTTTTAAGTTACTAGTTGGTCTAACTACATTTTTTTGTTTCTGTTTTTTTTTAATTTAATTTTAATTGTTGTTCAAGTTAATTACATTTTTTATGATATCATATTATGTTGTATTTGCTTTCACTATGATTTTTCTTTATATGTCTCTTCCTATGTCCAATCTTCTATTAGAATTGAGTGATTTTAAAAGAAATATTTCTTTCCTCCCTTTATTGGTATATAAGTTATGTGGTATCATTTTATTTTTTATATAGTTACTGTATTATCTATTACTATGTAGCAAACTACCTTAAAACTAGGAAGCTTAAAGCAACATTGAACATTTATTATCTGACACAGCTTTGGTGAGTCAGGAATTTGGGATTGGCTTAAGTGGGTCGTCCTGGCTTGGGGTCTCTCACGAGGAAAACCTCAAAACTTAGCAGGGACTGCAGCCATCTGAAAGCATGACTGGCAATGGAGGATCTGCTTGCAAGATGACTCGCTCATGTGGCTGGCAAGTTGGCATTGGCTCTTGATAGGGAGCCTCAGTGCCCCCTTACAGGGACCACTCCCCAAAGCTGCTTGAGTGTCCTCACAACATGGTGGCTGGTTTTCCTCAGATCAAGTCACCCAAGAGAGAGGAAGGCAAAATCTGATAATGCTTTTATGATTTAGCCTTGGAAGTCACATACCTTGCTTTTCACCACATTTTAGTAGTCACACAGACTAATGGGGATGGGACTACACAAAAGCATGAATACAAGGAGATAAGGTTTACTGAGGACCGTCTTGAATGTTACTGATTGCAATTACTTCAATATTTTTAACCAGCATACTCCATTTAACAAACTCTGAAGTTAATTAATATCCCTATCTCATCTTGGACAATGTGAGTCTTAGAACACTTCATGGTCATTTTATTCAAGACTTTCTGTTATTATTGTTGCTTTTGTTGTGTGTGTGTGTGCACGTTGCACGTTCCACAGTTGGTTTTGTTTAAACTCACCCCCTATACGTAGCACTTTATTGGTTCTCCTTTGTTTATTCCATCTTACTCACTTTATGGGTTGATTTACCTTTACTTCTGAAGTCTATCCCTGGAAAATTCTTTCAGTAAAAACCTATGAGTGATGAAGCCTTATACCCTTGTCTGAAAATGTTTTAATTGTGCTTCCAGTCCACATTATAGTTTAGCTGATTTTTGTTGCTGCTACTGAGTATTCCATTGTAAGTCTAAATATGATTTTTTAAGGTAACCTGTATTTTCTATGTAAAGGCTCTTAGGATCTCTTTTCTCTCTCTCTGGTATTCTGCAATTTTATTATAATATGTCCAGCCATACATTTAGTTTTACATGTTCTACTTGGGACTCTTTGTGGTTCATAAATGTTAAGATTCATATCTCTTAGTTTTGAAAATATTCTGCCATTTAATATTCAAATATTGCATCTCTCTTATTCTATCTTGTCTTTCCTTCCAGAATGCCTAATGATAAAAAGATGGGAAATATGAGAAATAAAGAAATGTCGAGAAGGTAGTAAGAAAGCCTAACACTCAACCATCTGTGCTCCGTTCTGAGAGACCCTCAGATCTACTTTGCAGCTCACCAATTCTCACTTCATCTGAGCCCAGTCTACTCTTTAACAAACTCATTTCTTTTTAATAAGTGAGGTTTTTATTTCTAGAAATATCATGTTTTTTCTCTATTCTGGCTTTATTTTTTTCATAGTGCTCTGTGTTTGTGATTTCAGTTCCTTCTCATATGATTTAAAATATACTTCTATCACTGCCAGTTCTGTTATCTGAATTTCTTGGGGCTCAAATACTGTGGAGATTCTGGTTTTGTTTGTCCATTATATCTGCTTGACTTGACAACATAGGACTGTTTATGATGTGCTTTGACTGTGAGTTCGTCTCCAGTGAGACTTTATCTGTGGGAAACCTGCGGGGCCTGGGTTGAGGTCCATCCACCCGGAGCAGCTGCTCTTGCCTGGCAGCTAAGTGGTGTCCCTGGACCATTGAGGGTCATCTCGAATGCTGGCTATCATTGGTCTGGAACCACTTTTAATGTTGGTTTCCAATTTTTGGCTTCCCTGACCTGTGCTGTGAATTCCAGAGGACATTATATTTCCCCTATAGTTGAGGTAGATTCAGATAAATTTCCTTATCATTTCTCAGTGTCATTGGTTAGATTTTTTTTTCAGTCCTTATTACTTTCATGGAAGGTCAGAGTCCTGGTTCTGTGCCACAGTCTTAGTTTCAACTCCTCACTTTGTTCTAACCCAAAGTCCTGTCTTCTGTTTTTGTTTGGGTGTTAAAAGTCAGGGTTCTGTGTCACAGAGGCTTATACTTTCCCTTTCTTCCTTTGATGCTTATCTATGTATTTTAGATATTTGGTTTTTATGTAGCTTTTCTAGGTGTTTGTAGAGGGAGAAATTGTAGGTTATCCAGTTTTCCCTCTTACCAGAACCTATCCTTGTCCACATCACTACTTCAAGAAACTTAAGTCAAGTTACCTGCTTGCCCCTGAGCTGTTCGGTCTATCTGCCACTCCTCACACAGGGAATGGGGCTCCCAGGTAAACCTTGAAAGTGGTAAAATTCATCTTGAGTACCTCCTTGTTCAGAGCTTTCTCTCCCACCTCTCCTGCCCTCTGCAGCACCTCATTTGTCCTTCCTCACTGGGCCCTTCCCTTCCGGGATGTTCCAAGCTCCTTCCGGGGCTTCTCATTGCTATGCTTTTCCCCTGCTTTGTTGTGGAAATGTGCCTCACCAGTATCTCTGCACTGTCCAAAGTGTCCAGGTGACAATTAGCTAATCTGATAAGCTCATTCATGCTAACGTGCTAATGAAAGAGGCCTACAGAAGATGGCTGTCCTTCCCTTACCTCCTAATCGGGGCGCCTCTCCTGCCAGGTAACATATGTGCATAGCAGCAGTGAGCTTCTAGAGACCGTGACCTGGCTGCAGTGGTCTAACCTGGAGGATTGACGTTAATGGAATGAGATTTTTAAGTCAAGTAGGAGGGACAGCTGAGTTGGGATAGGCAGGCAGGAGCGGGTTAGAGTCAGGCAAAAATGACCCTCAGATCATGCATGTGTTTCCTAGTGTGGGGGTTGCATTAACCCTTTTATACCTAAATTGCAACGAATAAGGAGGACTTCTCAGAACATCCCTTTGCTAATCACTATTATCCTCATTGAAAACCCCTCTACAAAATAAGAACCAGAACCAAATGGGGTTCATTGCTTTGCATGCTAACATTTTCATTTTACTGATTCCACAGAAGTCTACACCCCTTAAAGGGGATGGACCTGAAAGAAAAGGGTTCTTAAATTGGAGGCCAGAACTTGCAGGGTTTCTTTAGACAGAATAGACTAGTAACTGGTTTTTCTTGTTTGTTTGTTTGTTTTCCCTCCTTCTGGGCTTCATTGTATTAGGTCTCAATCTCTAAAGAGTTAGGTTGTCAGCTCCTGGGGAGAGGCACAGAGATGATACAAGCTCACGCGTAGCTGAAATAGGATTGTACCTGTGAGCCCCAGAGAAAGGGTATCCAAATACATGTATATGTCTACTTCATTCCCCCAAGTTTTCATAATGTCCGTGCTTTGGCCTAGTTGTTACTATGCTGTGGGGCCCAAGGAGAGGGTAGACTTTGGTAGCTGTGTGTTTGCTGTGGCTAATGGGCAAGTGTAACTGCTCTGTGGACGTTGCAGTAGGTAGAACACTATGGTGGTTGTCTTCCTTTCGCCCCTCTTAGCCACCCTCCATGCTCCCTCCTGGCTCTCTCCCATACATGTAGGGATGGCATCAGCAGAGTCTCTTGTCCTGTGGCTTCCAGGCTTGGCCAATGAGGACTTCTGGTAGAAGGCTGGAGAATGGGGGAGAGTGAAAGGGGGGAATTTACCCTCCTGGTGTCCTGCAGGTTTGTTACAGGCTGGCTCTGTGCTGAAAATCTGACTCCTCCAGGAGACTGTGCACAGAGCCTGTGCTTTCTTTGGCTTCTGGTTTCTACACCCTCCCTCCCAGCCCTGAGGTTCTGCTCTCCGCCTTGTGATTTTCTTATGATCTGCCCAAACCTTTGTAAAGAGTCCGTTCATTAAACTTTATTCAAATTGTCGTAATTTGACGGTGCCATCTGTTTCCTGCTGGGAGGCTGGATAAAACACCAAATTCTTCTTTTTATTTGTATTGTTTTTTTCTTAAAGTAGAAAGTATGTTTTTATTGTGGGAAAATATACAAAACACAAAATTTACCATTATAACCATTTATTGGTGCACTGTTCAGTGATACTAAGTAAATGTACAATGTTGTGCAACAGACACCATTATTCATCTTCAGAACTTTTTCATCACCTCAAACTAAAGCTCTGGACCCATTAAATAATAACTCTCCATCCCTCCTCCCCAGCTTCTGGCAACCACCATTCTACTTTCTGTCTAGGAATTTGACTAGTCTAAGTCACTCATATAAATAGAATCATAATGTTTTCAAGATTTATAAAAGGTATAAGTGCACTGATATGATAGTTAGAAACACAGGGGACAGTATTTGTTCCCTCTATAAGCTTGTAAGTCTTTCAGAGATTTGTGGACAACTTTTCATGGAAAGCAGCTGTGATAGAATCAATGTCCTGATTTTTTACTAGTAAAGAATCATTGGTTCTTTAGTGATAATAATCTAGTTTCATCCCAGGAAAAAAATTTTAATATTTAATTTATTTATTTTTAGAGAGGGAGAGGGAAGGGAGAAAGAGAGGGAGAGAAACATTGGTGTGTGAGAGAATCCAGCATTTGCCTCTCTCAGCCCCCAAATGGGGACCTGGCCTGCAGCGCAGACCTGTGCTCTGACTGGGAATCAAACCAGCGACTTTTCTGTTCACACGCCATGCTCAATCCACTGAGCCACACCAGCCAAGGCTAAGCAGAGATAGCATTTATAATAGATGCTCCTCTTTAAATTTACCTTAGGTGGCTGTTTCATAGATTTAGTGTCTAGAATTTTTTTTCTAGGCCCATATAAATATAAAACTTGAGTTGGCCAAGAGATATCATTAGAAGATTTCATCATGAATTATGAATTTATTATGAGTTTTCCATACTTCTTGGTGTTAGCTAAGTTTACAAACTAGCAGTGTTGAGCAGAGGTACATTTCTGAAATGGAAGGAGCCATGCTCTAACTGAGGTGCTGATTCCAGCTGTGAACTCCTGGACTGTAAGCCACAGTGGCTGACACTGGTGCCTTTTCCGAGAACTGATGTTCATCAAAGACTCTTTCTTTTTTTTTGTTTAACATATTTTATTGATAATGCTATTACATTTGTCCTACTATCCCCCCTTCGTTCCCCTCC
>CM052538.1:163272209-163345399 GCA_028533065.1 Trachops cirrhosus
CTGACTTCTCAAAAGAGACCTTACAGGCAAGAAGGGGCTGGAAAGAAGTATTCCAAGTCATGAAAGACAAGGACCTACATCCCAGATTGCTCTATCCAGCAAAGCTTTCATTTAGAATGGAAGGGCAGATAAAGTGCTTCTCAGATAAGGTCAAGTTAAAGAACTTCATCATCACCAAGCCTTTATTGTATGAAATGTTAAAGGGACTTATCTAAGAGAAAGAAGATAAAAAACATGTATAGTAAAATGACAGCAAACTCACAATTATTAACAATACACCTAAAACAGAAACAAAAGCAAACTAAGCAAACAACTAGAACAGGAACAGAACCACAGAAATGGAGATCACATGGAGGGTTATCAACAGGGGAGTGGGAGAGGGAGAGGGAGAGAGGGGGAAAGGTGCAGAGAATAAGTAGCATGGATGGTAGGTGGAAAATAGACAGGGGGAGGGTAAGAATAGTATAGGAAATGTAGAAGCCAAAGAACTTATATGTACGACCCATGGACATGAACTAAAGGGGAGGAATGTGGGTGGGAGAGGGTGAGCAGGGTGGAGGGGAGTGGAGGGGGAAAATGGGACAACTGTAATAGCATAATCAATCAAATATATTTTAAAAAGAAAAATAATAAAAACAAATTACAAAAAAACCCCCAAAAACTAAAACCAAAAAGAAAAATCCTTGGGACATTGACCTGACAGGATTCCTGGTCAGGAGGTGGGGAATGAAAGAACAGGTGATATCAAGCATGAATCAAAGAATCCTGCATGTGGGAGTATCATTTTCTAACATACAAAATAAAAGAGAGAGGAGCAAGTCTTTGATTTGGGACCTGTTGCTGTGAAGTGTCCACAAGGCATCCAGGTAGAGACACATTCTACTGAACAGCACCCATATGTCCGCTTCTCTGTGATGTGTGATATCAATTCCATAAGGGCAGAGATAACACAACTGCTTAGTATAAATCCTGGCACATGATAGGCTATTAACAAAGAGTGCTGAGCTCACTGAGCTAAATTAGATGGTTGAATCAGGAGACTAAGTGCTGGACAAGATCTAGATTAGAGGAAGAGACAAGTCATTGGCTTTTATGTGGTTACTGCAGTATAGGAGTTGATGGCATGTTTAATACACTCTTATTAGCATAATATTCAGTTTTATCTGTATATGCCTTTGTCTGCCCAGTGAAAAGTAAGCCCTTCCTGTGGCAGCTAGTATCACTTTTGGTTCTATTTGTGGAAAGATAGGAGAGCACAGCAATTAGGAGCCAGGGCTTATAGTGAGGCAACTTGAGTTCAATAATCCATTTCTTCTACTTTCTAGGTGTAACTTTGGGCAAGTCACTCAACTTCTTTGTGCTTTAGCTACTCATCTATAAGGTGGAGATAATAATAATACCTTTCTAGGGGTTTTTGTGAGACTTAATAATACATATATGTGTCTGGAAAGGATTACAGTATGTTCTTAACACTCACCCAGTTATTTTTTTAAAAAATAGGTCAAATCAGGTCACCACTAAGAAAACCTCCAATGGCTCAGAGTAAAGGCCCCAGTCCTTACCGAGGCATCCCACACCTTACTTCCCCAACCTTATCCCCTCACTCTGCTCTCCTACTCCAGACAGCCCAGTCTCCTTGCTGCCTCCTCAGACTCACCAGGTACAGGCCTGCCTCAGGGCCTTTGCACTTGCTTTCCTCCTGCCTGGAGCACTCTTCTCTAGGACATCACCATGTATAGCTGTCCCACCTCCTTTGAGTCTTCATTCAGATATCACCACACTTTTCTGAATAGTAAACACCCTCAGTCCTGGAGGTTTCTTTCCCCCTCCAATGCTTTATGTTGGTCTATAATGACTCATATGCTGATATGCCATATAACTTAGTTTATTTTCTACCTCCTCCCACTATGATGTTAACACTGAGACAGGAATACCGCTGTCTTCGCTGAATGAATGAATGGCATCTACTACATACTCAGTGCTCAGTCCAGGCTAGCTGTGGTGTGCCCCAAACATCTGGTGCTACGCGGATGACACGGCTGCCTCTGACTCCACACTGCCCCGGCAGTGCTGGGGGACAGGGGTAAGAGCGGGCACTCGTGTCTGTTCCTGGAATCCCTCCCTCCCTAAACTGCATGACGGGGCTTCTATTGCTCCCATCATGGACAGCCCGCTCGTTAAAGGCATACATTTGGGGAAATAGGAGAATGCTTTATGAGAAGGCAAAATCCATCTGTAGTCTTTGTGAACTGGTCTAACAACCCAAAGAAGAAAATTTGTGTATACACAGTAAGGCTGTTCTTTTGATATTAAATTAGTATTAAAGTGGGGTGGAAACTCCTCTTCTATTGGGCTCCTATGGAGAGGGACAAAGTAATATTAGAGAGAAAGCAGCTGCCCTCAGCAGGAGGCTCAGAAATGTCAATCTTAATTAAAACATTTATTTTCAAATACATTTCTTGGTTCATATGTAGTGATATGTGTCTACTTCATGCAATCATTCAAACTGCTGGGCTGAGGAAATTGGAGAAAGGCATTTGGATAAAGAACAAACCATATGATCAAAACAAAGAAATGCAAAGAAAAGACAAATCCGCATTGTGCTTCAGTTTTTCTTCAGTTCACATGTCAGATTGTTCCTCAGGGATGTGCCCCCTGCTGAGTAAAGGGCTGCGGACCCCCTGGTAGAAATCTGGTGTCAGTGGGCCACTGTGGGCGGTGGTGGGCCGAGCCCCCACTCGCAGGACAGGTCCGTTTGTGTGTGGATTTCTGTTTACATCACCATCAGAGGCCTTCTCCTGCGGCTTTTAGGTCTTAGCCAGAAATAAACTACCCAAACCACCAACTTCCAGTTCAAAATTCTCCCAAATTTTGTCATTCCCTGAGCACTATTTTGGTTTTGAGTTATTAAAGCTGCATAAAGGTGCCCAAAATTTTGCATTGACTTTCTGAGCTCTTTTCTCCTCTTGCTCTCTGCCCTGCAGAGCTTATGCACCTGCCAAACTTCTGTTGACTTCCCCGGGAAACCAGTCATGACTTCAAAGTGGCCAAAATAGCATTGAAATAAAAATGGAGCCAATTTAAATAAGCAGCAATTTCTGAAAATTCTGCTCAAATGTCTATGGTCTTCTATAAATACATTTTTATTTAGAATTAGAATATTAAGATAATCTCTATGTGTGCTATGCTGAAAAAATCACCATGGTTAGGTAAGAATCAAAGACAATTAGCAATATTTATTAGTGTGACAAGTGTCCTTTATCTTGTAATCTGGTGAATGCATTTCTGATTAGGGTATATCCTAATATTTGAGAAAATCACAACATATAAATACAGTTGCATCGATTGCTGCTCTCAATATGCTTTTAACCTCTTCAAAGGAGCCATTAACATCACAGTCAGAAACACATAGCGAAGTCCAGAGAACGTACGCAGTGCTGCCATTGGCTGTGGACAGCAGTGCTGAGCACGTTTACCAGGTATTGAATGCTTCCAATGATAAGTTTGGAGAATCTGACTTTGTATCTAATGACGATAGCATACTTCCCATTTTTTATTCCTGAGTTAATTTTAAAATGCTTTTATTTTATTTTTATTTCTAGAGAGATGGGAAGGGAGGGAGAAAGAAAAGGAGAGAAACAGTAATGTGTGGTTGCCTCTCACAAGGCCCCCACTGGGGACCTGGTCTGCAACCCAGACATGGACCCTGAATGGGAATTGAACTGGCGGCCCTTTGGTTCACAGGCCAGCACTCAATCCTCTGAGCCACATCAGCCAGGGCCCTATTTTCTTTCAGATTGCTAGTGGAAGGGCTATTTGGTGATAGAAGACGTATCCTGGCAGAGTGAACTGAGTGGTGCGTTGATGCCACAAAAAAGTACGTGGATAAAGCTTAAGAAGATCAGCACTGGGATACTTAACACCAGCAGAAGAAAACAAGACACAAAGTCTTGCTTATGTCAATCCAGGTGCTATTCTAAGAGTTTTTATATACCCGTTCATCTGATCCTACCAACCTCGCTTTGAGAGAATGGACTATTTTTACAATTATATTTTATTGTTTATGCTATTACAGTTGTCCCAAGTTTCCCCTTTTGCCCCCTCCACCCAGCCCCCCCACTCCCTCAGGCCATCCCCCCCACCATTGTCCATGTCCATCGGCCATGCATATAGAGAAGGGGCTATCACTGTCCCCATTTTTCAGATGAGGAAACTGCTACAGAAAGGTTAGGTTGCCCCCATCATAAAATTAGCAAAAGACTTGAACCCAGGCAGTTGAGCTTTATTGTCTGTGCTTTTTAAACCCTCATGTTTAATAAAAACAGGATGTGCCATTCTTGTTTTCCATAGGATGGCAGGTGGTCACTCACAGTGTACCAGTTAAAGAGCAGGGCTTTCATGCCAACAACTAATTTTAAGTCATAGCTGCTCCAGCTCATTTTGATGTAACCTACCACCTCTTATTAACTTTAGCCTTCCGATCACTCACTCCCAGGGTGGGGCTCAACAAAACCGTGTGCCACAGGAGAAACAAGAATCAGGTCACTAGGATGCCCAGATGAAGTAGTGCTTTTATCAAGGGAAAACTGCAGAATGTGTGGGTATTAAGCATACCTGGTCAAGTGTCTAAACACAAACACGAATGTGTGAAAAGAAAATGCATTATATACTTTATGTTTATGTTGCTCAGGTAAGCAAAGAAGAGACACGATCTTTAGAACCAAAGGAAATAAAAAAAGGGGACAGCTTTTCATTGCAGTTGGGCACCAGTGTGGAAGCCACTTATTACCAATATAGCAGATAGTCATTCTACGCATCAGTAGAACTCTTTACACCTTGTGGGAGGGGCACTGTGTACTATGAATAATTTAATCATGATGAGACCTTGGAGAAAGAGGCACCATTAGTAAGAGGGATTCTACCATCCCGCTGCTGGCTTGTCTTAAAATAAAGAAATGTCATGAGTTTGGGGGCAGAAGTTGAAAACCCTAGGTATATTTGCTTGCAATTTTTATTTTTTGTTAGTGGCAGATCACTTTTGCTTTCTGAAGCAGTCGATTAATTTAAAAGTAGCTCTTGTTATTAAGTAATCTTTAAATTAACCTTCAACTGTGTCAGCAGCTGTATGATAGAAGCAAATGCATTATGTATTACAGTTTTGGATATAAGTTCTGAAAAAGCCAACTATCATTCTCAACATCAAAGAGCACCCCTTATCAAGGGCTTGGCTGAGAGGATAAAGCACTGGCCATTTACCTTCTGACCTTGGTTCCAATCCAAATCGTATTGCCAAGGAAAGCGAGTTTTGTGATTTCAGCCCCACACAGGTAGACAGTAGTCCATATCACCAAAACACAGATAGGCAGAACTGGAATTTTCCTGCTTTGGAGAGACCCGAGGCTGACAGAAGTCCAGAGACAGGCAAGCGAGGAAGCATCCAGCTCATGCCATCCTAGGGATGGCGGTCTTCTCAGCTGGACAAGGTGGCTCAGAATAGCAGTCTGGGGATGCGCTCCAACCTGGCTTGCGGGTAAAGAAATCTGTTTGCAGAGCTTGCAACTCGTCCAAGTCTATTTTTCAAGCCAATACCTTCTCTCCAAACCCTCCCCTCCTCCAAACCCCTTTTTCCAGAAAAAAAAAAAAGCAGAAAGTCAACCAGAAGGATCTTTATTTTAGGATGCCATTTGTAGAACTATGGTGATGGTTTTAATCTTTTGAAAGGATGATTCCAATTGAGCTGTACATTTCAGACCTTGCTTTTAAAAATTAAGATTAAAGACAGTTGTTACTTTTGCAGTAGAGTTATTTAGATTACAGAGTTAACTATTATTACAACATGCAGTGTCGTATTTTCAGGAAGGAGAACCACTCCATCAACCAGTTTAAATTTTTTTTAATTAATTAAATTAATAAAAGACAATGTAGTTTGTATTTGACATTTGAATTTGTTTGATAATAGATATGAATATATACTCCAAATGTGTACTATCTTAAACAATTTCTTTTTGTTTCTGTACATTTGATCACTTCCTTTATTTTTTACTCTACTAGTTTGCAAATTCAGCCATTCCTAGGTCCTTTCAAGAAATATTTTAGTAATCGTGAAGTAAAACAGTTAATATAAAATAATCATATCCATTTAGTGTAGCAAGAAAGGAGCATTCCGACACCTGGTTATACACTATGTCCTTAATTTCCAAATACAGATAGATAGATAAGAATAATCTCTCTTCAGCTGTGAGAACACTCGGCCAGGCAAAAATGTGCACTTCCATGATAGAGCCATTAGAAGCGTTTAAGATCCTGTTCACTTTGTACAAACATTATGTAACTTCAGCTATTTTTAAAGCAAATGCTCATTTCCTACCTAGATGGGAGAGGGAACATTGCTCTGGGCTTAAGTTTCTACTACAGGAAAGCATCCCTCACCCGTAGGATTTAAAGATGACTATCACCACCCATGTGAGGCGAAGTCTCACGATTTTCCATGTATGGAAGCCGGTGTGACCTCGCCGGCGCTTCAGTCCAGCATGACCTGCTCACACGGCCCCCATGGTAGACTGGAAGGAAACCCAGACTGGGGTGGGGGTCGTCAGGGCGCGGAAAGCTGCGCAGGGAGCCAGACATTCCAGTGGGTCTGTTGGGGAAGCAGATCCCTGGATTTTCTAGGGGGTTTTCGTCCTTGGTGCCTACACCATTAGGCTAAATGGGCTTCTCCCACATGCACGGAGGGGAGAGCAGATGAAAGAACACAAATGCAACAGCCTTTTATTGTCAGCAAACAAAAAGGGGCGCACATGTGCCAGTTTATAAATTACTGTTTTCATTAAAAAGGAACTCAAAAATCACGTTCCACTTATCATTGGTAAAACCTTAAATTTTTTAGCTGTATGATTTCATTATATGAATTACAGAACCGTAATAGAGTAATATTACTCTTAAGCCAGCTCACTTAAATTTAAGACATTCAAGACCCAATAATGCACTAGGTTCTTTAGTTCAAGTTATGCAAATAATATACATTTTTTATTCGGCTTCCCACCAGGTTATACATGTATTATAAACACAACAAAGACCTCTTTCTTATACAATATGTTACTCAGAAGCTGGTGAAAAATAGAAGCCAAAATATTGTGAATTACATTCTTAAAATGGTTTGGCTTTGTATTGCTGGCTGACCTATTTCAAACGCTGAAGAGGGTTCAGGACTGGAAACAAATGTTGACTCACTGTTACCTGCTACTGTTGTCGTTCTTACTGATGTTCCTCAACGTCTAAATCAGATTGCTGTCTTTGTTTTCTTTAGAGTGGGGCTAGCAGGCCCAGCTTTGCTACATCTGGAAAATCAGCAGGGACAATGGCCATCTCAAAAAGACAAAAATAAAAGAAGGGACTGAAACTTAACAACAGTGCCACGGCTGTCCCTGAGCTCAGAACTGAACAGAACCTTTTTATTCTGTCATGCAAAGGTGATGATTGAAATCAATATGGATTATTCCACAAGCATTATTTCTTAAATATTTCATATAGTTTGATAATGTAATTCATACATTTTTAAAATAGAGCCACTGGCATATTAATTCCATTGAGGCTTTAAAAGAAAAAAAAGCTGAAGTTTAGAAAATCAGAAATACTGAATTCTATCTTGTGATGAAAACAATATTTACATTATTCATAGACTTAGCCCCAAAAATGATATGCTGGATGGTCACATGGCCCTGTGTCCTACCCAGGGTCACCATTTTTCCATTCATGCCCAATGTACTTCATTGATAACTTGCTCAATTTGATAAAACCAGCAAAAAAAAAATACAGATTTTTAAAAACAGTGAACACAAGTGTACTTATGTGTCTCAGAAATATACAGGTTAGTCTCATAAGCTCATACTTAACAAACATCCCTTTTCTAAGGGAACTTTACTTATTTATGCTGGGCCAATTGAAAACAAAATAAGTGGAAAATAAGAATTTCAGTCTTTTGGCCTCATGACGTAACGTGAGCCCTGTGGGAACAAGGGAGCATTCCTTTATACTCGTGTGCAACCTGAGCTCGGTGGCTCTGTAAGCGCTGAAGTCCTCCACAAAACTCTTTCCTTCCTTTCCCCCCTAAAAAAGCCCACCCCCACTAATTTATACAATCTCATCAGCGTTTCTAACAGAAATTCTCACCTCGGTTTCCTCCCTGTGACGGAGTGGGTAGAACCCGTCTGCTGAGTGTTTGGCCAATCACTCCCAGCCGCTTGTTACATTCAACAAGTGTCAGTTGCGTCTCTCCTGTTATCATATAGCTCTTTAGACAGGGCGCAAAGGGTGAGTGGATGGCAGGCAGGCACGGTTTGCGGGGCTGCATCATCTGCTCTGACGCTGCTACTCTGCCCCTGCATCTGTGCATGGCTACTTTCTTAGCAAGTGTAGGCAAGGCGTCCCATGCACTGCCACAAAACATGAGCAGTACTGATGGGAAAGACTCAAAATCGCCCTCCATCAGATTGCTATAAAGAAAAAAAAAGACCGTGAGGTCAGAATTATTTCTTAATTGCATTTCACACCTGGTTAAGATAGTGTCTACAGCTGCAAGGAGATGAAAGGAATGATTGATCCTTGAAAAGAGAATAGGTAGGGTAGGCATTGGGAGGCCTGAGAGCCAGGCACACTGGGGTGGAGTGAAAAGCAGAGTTCATTTTTGGTAGAATTAATTTCTTGCCAGCATTTGAAAAAGAGGAAGGTGGCTCTGGGAGCAGCCTTCATTCTGTGATGCTGACTGCAAACCCCCCACCAAAACAGCCTCACTGTCAACAGCAGATATTTTAGATGCAATTAGACTTCCCTGTGCCACGCACAACAGCTGGGAAGAGTTTCCAAAGTTTTCTCTTTTTAATTTGAGTGGAATACTAAAGAAATAAAATATCCTGACAACTTCTAGCGTTGTCTTGTGACTTTAAAAAAAATCAGCCTGTGAAGTATCACTGCTCTGTTTTAGTCTAATGCTACTTCTATCTTTTATCCTTTTTAATTAGAAGGCAAATTCTCAGACCGCCAGGCCTAATCCCTACACAGTGGAACAAAGCCCAGCAAAGCCTTTGAACACTGTTCAGCCGGGCAGCACAAACCGTAGTAACTGTTGGCAGTAGGGGCAGGACTCTGACCCTCATCTCAGCCATTCTCCTGCAGCTCCTGATGCTCCCTGCCCTTCAGAACCCTATCTGTTGTTCTTCTGTTTAGACTGAAAAGACAAAAGAGGAGACAATGTGGGAAACCTAGAGGATTGGCTAGGTAGGATGCGGGGAGCTAGTGATGGATAGGGACAAGTAAATGGAGTTTCACGGGAATGGACACAGTGGGGAGAATTGGATCACCAGATTAGGTCTTTAGGTTCAAGAAATTTCTTCATCCCTCACTAAATCTTTTCATGGACAATGCCACTTTTTAAACAATTGTTGCATTTCCAATTACTCCAGGAGTGTTCAAACAAATGCCCCACACCCTCCATGAAAAGTTTGCTCATATATTAAACTCGCCAGATGAAAATCAATAAAACAAACACCCCCAAATCAGCGGCAGACACTTACATCTCCAAAGTATTTACACTTGTAATAATATTTGAGTCAAGAGCATAATTTGAGCTCACTCAAGCAAAACATGCAACTAGACAGAAACATGAATTTTCAAAGCTAATGGGAACAATCATGAATCAAAAAGCCAAATTCCAAGTATGCAAATATGTAAAAGGATTGTTTGCATTTCCTACTCCGGCTAACTGTGAATTATTGAACAGTGAAACAACAGATGCTACTGCCACGCTGCAAACTCTTCCAAATTGTTCTTAGACTGAGCTACGTGTGTGTGGGAATTACTGTCTGTCACCAGGATGCTTGAGAGTTGTATTGGGATTTCTGAGAAAGATATGCATTTTCTGTTTTTCGGGTGTTTTTTTTTTTTTTTGAGATACCTAGGGTAGACATTTCAGGGGGTCGGAAAGGAAAGAAAAAACAAAACCTCTTATTGGAAACATTTTTGACAGCCTCTCAGACTCTTAAACACAGCAGGTTTCAGAAAGTCACTTTCAGTCCCCCCCCACCACACGTCTACTGCCTACAGAAACACTAATATATGTGCCCAATACTTAACCCAATCATCAGGGTTGTCTTTGTAACCAAATGTGAAATGTGTCACCGACCTGACTTTAGGTGATTAAGGGGTTAATTTAAACCATAGGGAAGGGTTCAATCAGGGGTTTAGATGAATGATGTCCAAAAATTTGTGCATTTTATCATGTAATCTTAAATTCAAAGTTAGGGCTGAGCCATTTTTAAAGGAAGCTTCCATTTTTAAAGCTCTTAGTGCCGGGTTTTATGGAACTTCTTACATGTGAGTTTTACATGCATCTCTAGAATGTGTATTTTGAGAATATATTTTTATCTTATTAAATGGATAGCAATATATGTAATTATAGTCCACTTCCATCTAATATCCATTATTCAAATGAGAGAATTCAATATCTTCCTCAATATCCTCTGTCCTTGCACTGCAAAAGCAAATCTATTCTCCGGGGCGAACAGTGGTAAAATAGGTGAAATGCGCAAAAATAATCAAATAGTATTTTATAAAGAAGGATGTGGCATTAGTGACAGTCTTCTCTCATTTTGCTTGTGTTTGCTTTTACCTTTGATATCTTCAAAACATATACAAAATATAGCTAGCTACCTACATGGATGCTCTTTAAACGCATCTCATGTTTACACTTTTTTTCTTTGTTTTAATTGAAAACTGTCTGAAAAATGAGGATATGCTCATTATTTCAGGAGCTCCCAGTAGTGATCCCAATTTGCAAATAAAAGTATTTTAAATTTTTAAAAAGTACTCTTTGCAAAAATAGAAGCCTTTTAAAGAAATTGTCTAAATGTTTGCACACATTTCACTGTCTAATGCTCCAATGGAAATGATCAATACACATTTGCATAAAAAAGAGCAAATTCATTATGCATGTGTGTTTTAATAATCACTGGAAATCTTTACCTGCTGGGAAATTACTCCTTGTTGCCCCCCCACCCCCACACACACACGTGCTGTCTTTGGCAGGTATGTATGTGATGAAGTGCTACCGACAACAGGCTGTAGTGATGATATTTGATGCTACATTTCCCCAAAATAAAAGGTTCTAGAGACTCAGAGAGAGTCCCAGAAATGCATACAAACCACTGCGTAACACAGTTCCCACAAATCCAACCTGGAGTCATTTCTATCAGGGAATGGCTTTGTGTTTGTTCTTGTCTCCACGTCACTGTCATCTACCTAGTCATCTTCATCATGTGTATGAATTATTTTTATTAGAATGGAATAGAAAAGAATCCAGATCAGAGGAATCCAAAGCTTTTGAAAACTGCTTTTTCTTTTAAGAAAGTAAGACTGGTACGAACATTGACAATGCAGTGCCCCTTGTTATCTAACACGGCTGGACATACTCATTAATACCTATTAGAATGACAACATTAGAATAACTGCTGTATAAAATTGCCAAGGTTAAAATATTTTTTGCACAGGTTGGTTTTTGTTTTCATTACTCACTTTCTTCCAGAGAAGTATGCTCTCTTTACTAAGAATAAAACCTTAGAGGGTTTCTGAAGCTTATAATGTAAGTGACCAAAAATACTAAGCTTAATCAAACCAAATACAAAAAAAAAAAAAAGCCAACCCTTATTCTGTATTCTGATCCATCAGTGACTGTATAACTATATCATTAACGATGTTCTCTAACTGGGGAAGTCCCTACCCTAGAGTGTAAAGGATCAAAGAAAACATTCTTTTCTGTCTGGTACACTTAGTGGTCCTGCCTCCCAACAGTGGGATAAAAGGAACTTGCTAAACTGTTGCCATTTTGCAACATCTGCTATAATTCCCCTAAATCCAGATTTGTCTGACACAGAGAGGCCTGTTCTTACATCATTGCCATGTGACAGTATAACACCAGTCACATCAAGCTTGAGGATTGCAGCTTCGGGCTATGATAATATGAAGAAAACCTTTTTGCCTAGGGCAAAACACTTGTAACAAAGTATTATTCATCTGGCCAATTTAAATCTTCTCTCAAAAAGGTACCCAGAAACATATGCAGTATGCCTTTGTAAAAGGCTCGAGCAGCTCATAGGCAAATGACCTGAACCAGGAGTACAAAACCTAATGTCCTGATTAATTACTGCTAAGCGGCTCTGATACACAGAAAAGAGAAGGCTGGTCCTAATCCTTAACCCTGTCCTACATTCTCAAAATAGCCAAAACATTGCTGACAGTTACAAAAACAAACCTGTCCATTTTTTTTTAAGTTTTACATTATCGCTTGGTGTCTGTCTAATAAAACCAGGATGCAGACAGATTAGGGAGTTACCAGTCCAGGGGGGCTTCTTGGGAAAAGGCCAGAGGCTCATAGAAAAAAAAAATTGAAGGAGAGAAAGAAAACACACAGCAAGAACACACAACTCCCAAACATTTTGGGTATTTTAGGTGTTCTTCTTTTCAAGGTTCAGCTTTCAAGAGATTGAACTTTTCTGGCAATTGTTCCCTAACACAGAAATGCTTTGCTGATTAGCCTGGAGCAGTAATATTGCTGTGCTTAGAATTATATTAGGAAAAGATCTTTGGCTTTCTTTTACCTGTAAACGTAAGAAGATGCTTATATTTTACTATAGTTATTGGACATATTAGAATCTCAAACTATGTGAACTGAAAAGCTATGTCGGTTTCATCAGTCTCTCAAGCTACACCTCCCTTCATTAATAAGCAGACATCCGCAGCCCGTGCCACTTCTGCCGAGCAAGAAATACATGGCTAAAAGCAGAAAGGTCCTGAATATGGGAGAAGGAAGTTGCTTATCATAGCAAATTTCTTTCATTAAAAAAAATCAAAAGGTTACTAAATGCAGCTCCTCTCACCATTAGCCATAACACTATTTAGCATTACAGGTAAATCAAAATACGTCTCTTGTACTTCATGTAAAACACGACACTTCAATAGCACTAATTCAAAGCAAATAATGATTTTACCTGTTTTGAAGGCTGTCCTTAATTTGACATTATTCTATAGGCACATCCTACCCTACAGTTCTAGGAAATAATAGTAAGGAACAGGGAAGCCAACAATTGCTGGGCTTCTGAAGGGCCCGCCTAACTACTAGAGTGAGGGTCATTTTACCCACAAGCCTGCCCCAAATGCAAAGGGGAAGAGACCTATTTTCACCCACAATGCACTCATTATCAAGTCTAATTCCATGTTAGATTTTCAAGAATTTCTCTGTGTGAGCACATTATTTGTAGACACAAGCATTTTTCACAGGCCACAGCTACCCACCCAGTTAAGAGACTGCCCAGGAAATGCATTTTCCACCTGTTTGGATGCAATGCTGATGCTGGCTGCCTGTGCAAATGTGGGATGCTGGTTCAGCATCACAGGCTGAGTTTTGATGATTTGTGCTGCTTTTAAAAGCACCAAGTCCTTGGTTCTCTTTGTACAAACCTTTTCCTCCCTTCCACTACCCATTCTCTCTGCCTCTCCCTCAATTGGTCCCCAAGCGCTGCACTTTGGTTTCCCATCATTCCTCAAGTCCCTTCTTTTTGAATTGGTGTGATTCACCTTCTCATCAATGAGGGTGTAGCTTTGGAGTCAATTCACCTCAGTTAACAGCATCCCCATGATTCTGAGCACCCTCTGCTTTTAGATAGAACGACCTTTGATGAAGATTGTCCTTTTCTGGAACTTGAAGACCCGACTCTATTCGGAGGCAGCGTAAAGAACCAAATCTTGCTGCTTCTCCTGTCTGGACACCAACTTGGTAATCCTGCAGAGGTGAAAGAACTGCTGTGTGATCTGCCAAAATTGAAACCATTTAGGGGGAAATTTCTCCTTTCTTCGTTAGTTGCAGATTTTTTGCAGATTAAAAAAGAGAAGTTTGAAAATCACTGTCCTTCCTGCAATGTGAACTGGAATGTTATTAAGGATTGGAAAATGCCAAAGTATTTCCCATTATCTGGTTTCCCTTTCACTTATCAGTGCCCTACGGCACAGGAGGTACATTGGAGAGCACAAAGATTTTAGATTGGAGAGATTGAGACTTAAAACCTGACTCTCTCTGCCATCAGCTGCGTGACCCTTAGTGAAACACTTGACATCTGGACCTCAGTGTCTTCAGCTATAAAATGGGGCCAGACGAGGCCTATTTCTCTGGGCTGTTGGGAGAATTCAGTGAGATAATGAATGTAAAGCGACCTCTTTAACCAACCTCCACAATCCTATTAGGCATTATAATCTCCATTTCACAGAGCGGGGTGAACGGTTCACGAAGGTTAAAGCACTTGCCAAATGTCACAGTCACATCGTAGGTGTTTAATAAGCAGGGACTATTTATAATCATCAACCCGAGGAGACTGGATTCTCACCTACGTCCAAATAAACTCATTTTTAAGTTAGAAGGCCTTTGCTCTGGGGCGAGACAGCCAAGCTTCTTTTTTGATTAGCTCTTCAGAGGCCTTGCCAGGAAAGCACAGAGGAAGGGAGCCCCCACTACCAACCTCCCGCTTTGCAGGAGGTGTTTCTGAAATTCTTCAATCAACCCAACAACCTTTCGCGTTATCATCTCCTTTTCACAGCAGGCTGCTGAACCCGAGAAACATTAAATCGCCTGCCAAAGGTCACAGGCATTCTGTATGGGGGAACCAGCTTTGTGAATCCAGGTCTCTCTGTCCTCGGGGTGTGCTCTTTCCACTTAGGGCGCTCACTCGCCGCCCTTCAGCTCAGGGACAGGGGCGGGGCTGTCCGGTGTTGGCGAAAGAATGGCTGAACCTCTGCCGGGGGCGTGCTCGGCCGCACGGGCCAGAAATCCCCCTTCAGTTTTCTAGAAACTCAGGAAAACTGTAAAGTTTTTGAGAACGAAGCCTACATATAAACCAATCTTAAGTAAAAATAGAAATCAGGGCTAAAATGCTAGTTCACTAAACCACAAAGTCCAATTCAGTAGAGGGTGTTTCAGGGTGCTTTTGTAAAAAAAAAAAAAAAAAAAAAAGGAGAGAAAATGTAGATAAAACTTCAAATTATTTCTAGAAAAAATAGGGACTTAGCATCTATTTTTAATTGTGTATGTGCTAAAGTAATTTTTAAATTCTGCAATTAGAAAGCCATGTTAGTAACAATGGAGCATAATCCCCACTCTTCCTTTCCCCTCCAACCCACTAGGGACTGTGATTAGGAGACCAAAGATAAATTGAAAGAACCCAGAAGAGTACTCTGTATCCCTCCCTTCCCAAAATCCTCAGGTGATTAGAGAAATGCGCATACGAATCACCTGGGGAACTTGTTGAAATGCAGATTTTGGTTCAATGGGTCTTGGGATGAGGCCTGTCATTCTGCATTTTAACTGGAAGCAGAGTTCAGATAATGTAATGCAGACTCTCAGGGTGTGGATCAACTCAGTTCGAGTTCTCCAAGATGTCAGGGCAGCCCTTCGAACTCGAGAGATCCTGGTTGAAGCTGGGCTTCGAACTCGAAAGTACTCCCCATTCCCAGAGCTCAGAGGAATCCCAGCAGAAGGCCATCTCTCTCTGTGGTCAGAGCAGACTCCGCTTGCCAGGAAGAACAGGCACTCACACTAGAGAAGGTAGGCGACCGGTTGTATGGATTCCCATCCCAAGACCTACTCAACCAAAACGGCCAGGAAAAGAAAGATTTGTCAGTGACCTAACAAGTCTGACTTATAACTTCTAAATAGAGACCAGACTCTGATTGTCTTAAAAACCAAACTTATTGTTTAATTTGAATGTAAAAGGTGGACAATTGGCTACTGGTGGTACTTGGTGGGTCGGTGTTGGGGAGAAAGGTACTGTGGGTTATCAGGAAAGGCAAAACTGGATCTACTGAGCACAGAACGGGGGTAAGGGAGGTGTTGGTGGTCTTTCCCTCCTCTCCCCTCACCTCTCCCTCCTTTCGAGTGGTTTTTCTGGCTCTAGTACAGGGAAAGGGAGTCAGGTTGGTGTGTTACAAAACTGGCTAACATGAAGGACAAGAGTTTAGCTGGAGATAGCCAGAGATAACTGGAAGGAGAAAACGGCCCAATGAGAGGTAAAGAAAGGTTCTCAGAGCTGTATGGGGGCTGAAAACTGGCTGTCTGCAGGCAAGAGATCTCATGTTAAGAAAAAAAAAAATTTTTTTTGAGGACCCAGCTACATCCCAGCAGCGGGGCCATATGTGTTGACATACATCACATCGATTTCCTAGTCGCAGGTTCAGGTTGAAGTTGAGTTGAGAATTTGACTGAGAACTCCTAGAATCTGGGTTTCATCACCCATTCCCCTGGAAGACTGAAGTACACATTAGATTGAAATGCCCCTGCCTCCACCCCCACTCCTACATTTTCCAATCCCAGGTACCTAACAAGGTCAAGACTGTCATGAAATTATAGCTTGTTCTGTTGGGAAATTTGATGGGGGAGTGCCAGCGTGAATTGGTTTCTCTTATCTCCTAACAAGATTGTCTCTTTCATAACAGTTTCTAAAAGTGCTTTTGGCAGGATGAGGGTATGGGACTATGAAAAAGGACTATGCTTAAGTGTTTTGTTAAATAACAACTAATTCTTTTCAATTCTTGTAGAGAAAAGGAAAATCATTCCCCTTGGGCTATTCGAATAGATGCTGTTTTAAAAGACTGGCAGACCTGCTTCCTGTTTTCAGGAGCTGGACAGAGGGGTGGCTGGAGAGGAGGGTCATTGTAAAGCCTGGCAATTCACCTACCATTTCACGTTGCTAACGCCTCCTTGAATCTGTTAACACTTTTTTTTTTTTCTGAAAACCTTCTTAGTGGATGTGAAGGAAAAAACCGGGAGGGGGATAAAGGCTACTGTCAAATTGATTAAGTGAATGCTCATTAGAGAAAGTAACAAGAGGTGAAATCTGCATATGCATTGCAGAAACATGTCTAATCTTGCTAAGTTGTAAGAAGACAGAAAGAGCTGAAAACCTTCCTAGCTGGAAGTACTTGAGGGGGAGCAGGGGGAGTAGAAAGTTCTCTCATAGGAACTGTCCTTTATAAGTCCATGTCACAGCATCCACGGTCTGCAACACTTTGGGACGTATCTGGAATTTTGTCCTCTAGAAATGTGTACTACAAATGCCAAATTTCTGGTAATTTGAGGTTTACTGTCTACTTTTCCTCTGCTCACTTTCAAGACCCTTTGCCCCACTATACATGACAACTATGTCATTGCACACAAGAAGCTAAAGCAGCTGATTTTGTGTCTCTGGTGCATAAACTTTCTGTCCAGTGTAGAACTGGTGTTTTTCTTTCTTAGTTTAAAAAGATAAGTGAGTCCAGAATTAACTATTTTTGTGGTTGGCGGAGGTGGGTGGGGGCCATCCTTACCAAAGTTCTCCTAGCTTTTTGCCCTGAACAAAAACAATCTAAAATGAGGATCCAGGTTCAAGGTAACAGCATCGATTTTGGAGCAGATGACCCTGTTCCTGTAAAAAGGAGCAGCTCCATAGTGTAATTCTAATGCACAGTTAAGCTGGTAACTTTGGTTACACTTTGAAGAGGACAGTAGTATTTCCTGCTATCTTCTATCTGTGGGAAAGGCCTAATAACACAACCACAGGGTAACACTGATGGCTTTTTTAAAAACAAGTATTTCATACATAATGTTAAATCTGATGGTTCTGTTAACACTCATGCTCCCACATTTCCTGAGATTAGCTTTCAAATGATCGATCTATGGATACCTCTAACTTATCTCCTCCTCCCCTGAAACCTAACTGGAAAATTCCTTACTGAAAGAGGTGATGGTATTGACATTAACCTACAGAGTGAAGATACTTGAGGACTTAGCCTGAAAAGGTGAGGTAGACAGTGACATCAAATATACCTCAGTTGACACAAACCCTTAATTTCAAAAAGTTAAAAATAAGAAAAGGCCAAACTTGATATATCTTAGGGTTAGAAAAAAGACTACATGCATGCCTGAAGTGTGCACCAGATTATCCTGAAGATTTGAAAGGAAATGAATAATAATAATAATAATAATAATAATAATAGTAGTAGTAGTGCTGTGCCAGAGGATGTCCTTGGAAATATCTGCAGATTGCAACAAAACGGTTCTTCCCCTATGTGGGGTAGTCTAGGCTCTTTTGCACCATTATGTGCTTTGGAGATGCTGGTAATTACAAATTTAAGACTTAAATCCTCATTTCTTCTTTATATTTCTAAACAACCCCCATAGGTACATTTACTTCTTTCTTTTGTCAAGCTTAAACATTTCCAATTACCTCAGACTCTAAAGGGAAATGTGATGGTTAAATTCCTGCACTTGTAATGACATTTATTAATCTGGCACTGGTGAGAAATGTTGAATCTCTTGCCTCCCCAAATCATACATTTTAATTCTGAACACACCTCCAAAGAACACTGACATTGTTTAATTAAAGTGAGGGTGCACATTAATAAGAAAGGATATCATTTTGTTATTTATATATAATTTTATTTTGTTAAAAAATGAACAGAGACTGGTAAGTTCCATAATTGCCCTCCATGGTGAAGGAATAAGTGTAGGAGAGAAGAATAGCACAGTAAGACACATATGTTAGTAAAACACTCCTTAATACTACACAAGCTGTAGAAAATGCTACTTTGCATTTGGTCCTCAACATGGCTAACTGCAAGCCACTGAGTAGAAAGTACACCTTTTAAACTAATTCCTTGGTCAGAAGATAGAGCCACATTTAGAAGCTTCCTTATTAATATGCTATAATGGTCAAGGAAGAGATTAATAGCAAAGTCACCTGCAAAAGCAACCAGGAACCTGTTGATTAACAATAAGCTCCCAAAAATAAGATACCAGATTGCAAAGCAAAATCAAATCCCAGGGCAACAAGTGCTTCTGTAATTTATTCCTTCTTTATATGAGGGCATAAAGCTTCCTTTATAAACGTGTTTTGCAGGCCCTGCTGTGAGCTGTAGGTGTGAGCTTTTCAGCTGATTTATTAATTTTAGTTTCAATCAACGTGTCACCTGCAGACACAAAAATGTAGGCCTCGCCACAGAAAATACAATTTAAGAGAGAAAAAAAGAAAGAAAGAAAGAAAAAAAAAAAAACCCAGGGCTTTAACTCAAAAAACTCTGCCAGGTTTTTTTTTTTTTTTTTTTTTAGATGAACACTGAAACACCTATCCTTTGAGATCTAAAATAATCCCCAGCAACATAATTTTTTAAAAAATCAAAATTAAACATTTTTGTCATACTTCAAAAGTCAGTCTTAGACCCAGGGAAGAGTAACACGAGACTGCCAAAACAATCAGTTCCTCTTGTCAGTAGGGGTACATTCTCCCCAAAGAATCGAATGAACAACACGTCCCCTGGGCAAAATGTGCAAAAAATTCTCAATTAGTTGTCTTTATTTAGTGAGCACTATGGGGTCCTCAACCACACTATAGAATTATGGCGAGAAAGCTGAGCTCTTCACTAGCTTATTAGCATTCTCAGAGGGTTAGAGTGCTGCTGATAGCAGACTGTTGCCTCCAAGAACTGTGGGTGGGACCCCTACACTCCCCGGCTTTGTCCTTTTGTCCTTCCAAGCCAGCAGGAAGTACTGCCCCATGTTCAAGGCATTCTGGGATACCTTCATTCCATTCACAGTTTGCATAACCAACGGGGCTGAAGTCTTTGTTATTGACTATGACCATCACTGTTGCAGGGTTAAATGAAAAGCAAAAGCGATCTGTATCAGTCAGTGCTAAATGCAGGTTGAGGAAGTAGCCCCCTTCCAAATGAACATCATTGGAGGGCTGGAGTAGCCTCACTTGGCCAAAGCCCCATAGGAAATCCACGTCCCAGGTTACAATCTGCCTGCATTCTTTTCATCCCAAAATTACAACATTAGGCTAGGGGACAGATAATGGGGGTGGGTTAATGAATGTTCTAGACTGACTCCTCAGCATATACATTTTTAGGGCACTCCCTTGCCTATCGGACCCCCGCTCCCAACTAACCCACTTACCCCTAACTACAACCCTTCCCAGAAACAGAAAAGGAGAAAGGTGAAAACAGTAAAAACAACTGGCAGCAAGTATTAGAAATGCCTTTTCTAAAAAAGAGGGTATTTACTGCTTTAGGGAAAGCACTATCATTGACTAAATTAACAAGTTGTCTTATCAACTGCTGTAAGCCTGGGAGTCTAATTAATTTAGTACCGATCAATAGTCCTGAATGAGGCATCGATTTCTGCCTGCTTGACAGGCCTGCCACTGAAATCACTTTCTCTGTACGACACACACACAGGCACCCAAAGCCTATTTGTTATCACGTTAAGATTTTGTTTCACTTCTCCTGTATGGGCAGGAATTTCGTGAACCAAGGACACGTGAGAAAATGGGGTAAAAAGCAACTTTGGAAGTACGAACAGTTTCACCAGCTAGTGTGAACAGAGCTCGAGCAATCAGTCCCTGCCAAGGTTCTGCTTTCTTGGAAAACGGCCTTGAGTGAGAGGGAGCATTTAAAAAGAGGGGAAAAAACTGAAGTTCTTCACTTAGAAAAGATAGTAAATGTTTCGCTTGCCGTCAAATGTGAAAAGAGGGCTTGAGTTATTTTTCTCTCTTATTTTTAGAATGTTGATGATACTTTTGCTGAAAGTGTTCTTATCCCAAGTAATAATAACAGCAATGCTATCTGGCCAAGGGCAGAAGGGGATGGCGAGCCTCTGATAAGAATGAGAACCTGTGACGGTGGGCTAGGACTGGGGGCAGGGTAGGGAGGACTTCCTACTCCCTCAGCCCCACCCCCCAAAATCAAAGACAAGGTATTGGGATGAAAATAACTGAAACATTTGACTTTTTAATTCTTTACTGGACTATCAAGATATTCATTCCCTTAAGACATACAGCCTAAGAAAGGGCTGGGTTTGAATTCGTGTTTTCAAATTCTCCTAGGACACACCCTTGCATTTTTTTCTGGCTCCTTCCTACTTCTGTACTTTCTCACTTGCAACCTGCCAGCCAGCTGCCTGACACTCCTGAGAATCTCAACGATTTTCTCCTTAGGCCTGACTGCTGGGCGATTGTTCCTCCCGTAGTTCAAATGGTACTTGAGATAAGAAGTACAGCAAAACTTTTAAAATATTTTAAAGATGCTGCTTCCATTTCAACCACAGGGAAACAGCTAACTAAGAAATCTGCCTATCTCAGAACTGATTTTCGACTCGATAAAAACAAGGGGTGGGGGAGGCGGGGGGAGACGGGGGGCGGGGAGAGGACAGCTGAAAGCACGTGTGACGGCCTTCTTCAGGGTTAGAGAAACTACCCAAAATGATCAAAACAAAACAATTCATGTTCTTTCCTGGGCATTTATTTAATATAATTTGGCTTATTGAAACTTGCAATTATATGTATACATATATTTTCAAAGTCCCAGAAAAGTCCTCCCCTTAATCTCTTTGGGGCCTCTGAGTTTCCATAGCACTTTACAAAAGATCTTTATTGAGGAAAGGATTGGACAAACTTTCCTTATATGTGTGGCCGCACCATTAATTGCCCCATCTCCTTTAATAAGGCCTTATTCCTATGTAAATACCCTTGCATAATGTTACAGGCTATTGTTAGGCCAGCGCCAGTCAGTCGCCACTTATATGCATTTTTATTTCAATCCGCTGCTCAGAGAATGAAAAGATGTCTGGACTTAAGCTGTTTACCAACTGGGCTGAAGCTGCAGAGCAGCAAAACTGAAGAGAGCCCCGACCAACTGGGGAACAAGCTTTTACAATGCGAGCAGCCATTTTCAGTTGAGTTATTAACCCACCCTGAAACTCTTCTAATCTATGCTTTTTTAAAAGAACAAATGTGCTGAATCAAACATGAATGAGCCAGAACTATTTAGAGAGAAATCCTCTAAAGAACTATTGAGCACAACATAGGTTTGTAATCATTTTGTCTCTGTTGCCTGCTACCAACATTATCAAGGATGATAATGCTGGCTCAGTTGTGGATTGGCTCATAATTAAACAGTAGTGTGGTACAGTAAAACCACACACGCAAGTACACGCACCCAGAATCAGAAAACAGTCTTCAAGAGATGAGAAGACTGAGTTAATAGCTCACCACCAGGACCTTATGTTAATTTGGTCACTAAAACACAGTGGTCATCTTTAATGGAAACATTGAAAAACATGCTTCAAATCCAAGTCTGTCTCTCAACTCTATGTGGCCTCATGCATACTTACATTGAAAAAATAAAATTAGTTTTACTTTCCAGTTGTAAAGATCTGCTGGAATGAGACAACATGGAAATAAAGGAGCAAAATTCTACTAAAGAGAGCTAGCTTTTTTTTTGCAAGGCAAAATGTCCTGCAGGCAATGACCATCATACTTATTTAATGGCACCACAGTCTGAGGAGTGTGGCATTAGCCTAAAGAAATTCTTGACTATTTGCATGCATATTAGATCCAATGAGTGCTTAATAAGTGCATATATATGTCAGAGGAAACATCTCATTGCATAGTTGGTGCTACAGGAAAGACACCACACACACGCACACACGCACGCACATGGAGGAAAGCAGTCTTGAGTTAATTACCATCACAATGCAATCAAGTACAACAGTCATAGCTGAACAGCTTTCCTATTAAAGCTGCTAGACTCAACCTTGCCTCTGCAGGTCAGCCTCAGCACTGATAACCTTTCCAGCAGACAAACACATGTAACATTGCCTCATCTAATTAAAAGCTCAGGGAGGTGTAGAAAAATACCAGCACATTGACTCCAAAGCAAATGAGTGCTGCCTTTGGCTGAGGATGCTACCATATGCTGCTGCTGTTTACTCTGGAAGGAAACTGAGTCACTTAACATTTCAATAGGTTAATCAATTGGCAATTAAATGAAGAAATTGGTTAACTCTGAAAACAATTAGCATGACACTCCATTAAGTACACTTTCTAATTGCCCCAGCTGTGAGTGGAAATTAACATGCATGTTGAAGCATCTAACTGGGGTGGCACTGTTTTTTGTGTTTGAGAAAACGGAATTAGCTGAAAACTCGGGTTTTATTTTTATAGATTAGACATTAGGACTTTGATCATCCAATGTTGTTTTAGCAGAGGGGAACTATGTATATTTTTATATTCTTTTAAGGGCTCACTTCAAGTTGTTGAAATATTTGATTTGCAATAATTCACTAAAATAGTCATAACCCTCCTACCAAGTTACCAGTTGGTGAAAAAAAATGAGAAATCCCTCCCTTGACCCACTTGTGGACTGAATTACTTTGCAAGATCAGGTATATTTCAAGATTTCCTTTCCAATTAAACAACTCGATGCACAAGTCTTAACATCCGAGTTTTTGCTGAGCATTTCCCTGAATGGTTTTGACTGTTGGCTGAGTCTCTAATTTCACTGTCAAATAGTAACAATAGTGTTTGCTAATAACAATTTTAAATTGGAAGCCCTGAGTTTGGATTTTTACAGACTATTACAAATGCCTATTATAGGCAGCTATTAAGACAAGGAATATTAATTTACAGAAGAGGTGACACTTAATCATACATATTTCATACATAAATCATAAGTGTTTCTGATAATGTTAAGTGCCAAATAAATATGTTTTGAATGAGTGAGAATGGCACTCATTCTTTTATCTTTAAAAGCTGACTACTAAATTCTATTATCTTCTTCCTCCCCCATTCCTTTTGGTAACTTTACTATCCCTGGACACACAACAATAAATCCACTTTGAGGGACTGATGGTCTGGCAGCAGAGCGGGAGAATGGCACCGAAAAAGAGGCTAAAGGAGTGTATTGGTCCCATCAGGCCGACTTCAACCAATGAGAGATGGGGAACAGCAGGGAGTTCCATGCAGCGTGCCTGGAGGATGTCACCATCACTAAGCTGAGGGGTTATGATGCTGTGGTCAATTCAGAGTGGACCACATTTTATCTACTTTTCTTTTTTCTCTGCCTCACTTCTCCTTTTCCCTCACTTTGAATACCCTGGCATCATACCTCTTAATAAAGCCTTAGATCGTCACTTTTGCCTTAGGTCTGTTTTCTAGGGAAATAGTGTACCAGAAATGTGATAGAGATGGTAAAGATAGTGTCATCATTGAGATTTCAGCCCATCCTTTCAAAAGAGAATGGGAGATAGGAAGAAAAGGAGAGTCCCATGATGGCCACTGCTGATCCATATAAACTATTGTGTGGATTTAAAAAAGCAGACTCTTCTGCATGTCTATAGTTCACAGGCACATAGTTTATTGTACAGCATTCAGGCTGGATTTGAGCCTCCATTTGTGCCCTTAGCTGGATGTCCCTGTGTAATGAACCACCCATGCAAACACAATGGAAATATACAATTTATGAAGGAGTAAATCTAGGGGTTTTTTTGCGGGGGGGGCATTTTTATTTTAGGCTGCAAAAACAAAAACAAGCAAGCAAACAATAGCAAAAAAAACTTAAAATCAACTTGTCCAATGATGAAAATCCAGCCTTTCCAGGGGAGCAGAAGGCAGGCCATCCTGCTTTGCTGCTGCTTGCACTCTGCTGGGTTTTGATCCTTCTTTGAGTCATAGTCTGGATCACTTTCCTCATCTTCCCCTTCCTCAATTGCTTCTTCATCTTCTTCATCATAACTATCATTATCTTCTTCAATAGCTTCTCCAGTAAAGTACAACACTGATTTGGGGATTATACGCTCACGTAAAAAGTGAACAGTTTCAAAGTCTGCAGCAAGGAGAGCTTCAGCAGAAGCATCCAGATCACCGCTCTCAGGAACTTCAGGAGAGGTAAAAAAATTTTTTTAAATCATCAAAAGCTGTTTTGGTCACAGTACAAACTGTCCCACATCCCTTGTCTTTCTGCTTCTTTTTAATGGCTTTCAAAGTGACATTCTTCCCTTTTTTCCAATCTATCTGGCGCCCTGTACAACCCATAATTTCTGGTCCATCAAAAGAAAAGGGATCAGAATCATCTTGTTCCGACCTCATCCTATAGGTCTTTGTCAACACTTCAGCTGTGAAATTTTCACTGGGTTCAAGGTGAAATTCTAAAACAAAGCTCATAGGCTGGCCAGCACCTAAGAACTTTAATATCTTTCAAGTGCTTTGGAATAGGCTCATCATGTTCCTGAACCATATCACTGAGCAAGTCAACATTCTTAAAAACAGTCAACCACAATTCAGGCATTCCCTTGGGGTCTTCTTTTTCTTCATCCTTTTTCTCATCTTCAATCCTGGCCTTTTCTTTCAGTTCCTCCGAAATTTCATAATCTGGTTTCCATTCATATTCTTCTTCCATAGGTTCATAAATTGCATTAATGATTTTGAATCACTTATCAAGTAAAGGCTGATAGAGAGCAGCATACTTTCTTTCAAGATCATGAACTTCCTTATAGAGCTTGGCTTCTATCTGTGCGCATTTAACTTGACAGTTTTTGAGAGCATTCACTTGCCTTTTAACTCCGTTGGGCAAGTTCTCAATGTGTCCTGTTGGTGTTTCTTGTCTTGTCCATCAAGTCTTTGTTGGACAGCGGCAAGAATCTGAAGGTTTTGCATCATCCAAACAGGCAACTGATGTGCTTTTATTGTTATTTATTTGCCAGTTTCTTCTTCTACTTCTTTAACATCGTCCAAATCTTGATCAAGTTCAGACAGTTCTTTGTTGTCAGTGTCTGCCATGTTGTAAGAACTCCAAATACCGATGCCCAGCATGGGGAGCCAGGTGGCCAGACCTGTACAGTCAGTGACTCATTGTGGCGGCACCACAAGCAAATGGCGCTAAAAAGCTAGAGCTTTTCAAAGCCCTTCTATAGTGCTTTGCTTCTATATGTGGTTATATCCAATTCTAAACAAAAATTAAATTTTATACATATTGCTTACAGTTCTGATTGTATGACAGTTTGTCTTTCTTAGGAAATAACTTAAATAGGTCTTTTCTTTAGTAGGTGGGTAGAGGGAGATGAGTTGGATTGAAATATAACTAACCAATTCAATTCACATTTAAAGTTAGGGTTTAAAACGAGGGCTGGGAATCATCTTACAGGTGGAGCTACAATGAGGAATCAACACTAGGATGAAAAGCAGCAAAAGAGGAGGACTGCATTTATATGAGATCAGGAATGCCCTTTCTTTAGCTTCTTACCTCTCACCTATCACTCAAACGCTACACCACTCAGGCCTTCAGTAATCTCCTATCCCTCAACCCTCCACCACACCATGGAAACACTTAGATTTCCTGCTTCTTCATTTTCATCCAAAGGAATGGATAAAAACAGCTATTCTCTTTAATATACCTACTGTGGACAAAACCTCCTTTCAAAATCTTGGGGTACTCAGAGACTTCAAGATGGAAGGTAAGTCCCCAGAAACCTGGCAGAATGATGGGAGAGAAGAAAGAGGGGGAGAAGAAGAAAGCAAAGCCAGCACCTCTGCTTAGGCAGGGCTGAACAGGCTGGCTGGAAACCTCCTCATTACACTTACTGTAATAGGAAGACCTCCTCCATTTCCCTCTATTCAGCAAACATTTATTCATCATTTACCCTATGTCGAACCAAGTGCTACTGCAAAATGAAATAAGAGTTTCTGCCTTTGGTGAGTGTATAGTCTAGCAGGAAAGTTGAAAACATGAGCAGATAATTTCAACACAATGAAGTAATGACTATGATAAAACTTCATAAGAGCCCTGGCTGGTGTGGCGTGGTGAGTTGAGCACCAGCCTATAGACTGGAAGGTCACCAGTTCGATTCCCAGTCAGGGCACATGCCCGGGTTGCAGGCCAGGACCCCGGTTTGGAGGTGTGGAAGAGGCAACCAATTGATGTATCTCTCACACATGCACAATGATGTTTCTCTCCCTTTCTCCCTCCCTTCCCTTCTCTCTAAAAACAAATAAATAAAACATTTTTTTAAAAAGGTACAAAGAGTGTACTATGGAAGCCTGGGGCAGAGGCTGTTCACCCCACCTTGGGGGTTATAGAAGGCTTCCCGGAGAAGAAAGCCTGTGAGGTGGCTCTTCTAAGCCTGTCGTCCAGGGACCACATACCAACTGGGTCTCTACATAATCTACCTCTCTAGCTTTCTCCCTGCTCAGTCTCTAACCTGGCGCTCCTTGATTTCCTGTGCAATTGTATACTCATCTCTCACTAATTTTCAAACACTGCATGTTTATACAAGCTAGACTTTTGTTTGAATGCTATTCTCCCATTTATAAATCTGGAAACCCTTTATTCATTTTTTTTTTTAAATTCCTCTAGAGAGAGGGGGTGGGGAGACAAAGAGAGAAACATTGGTGTGTTTCACTTGTTTATGCATTCATTCATTGGTTCTCACATGTGCCCTGACCTGGGGACAGAACCCACAACCTTGGTGCATCAGGATGATAGTGTAACCAACTGAGCTACCTGGCCAGGGCTCTTCTATTATTGTTATTTTTAACTTTTTTATTGAATTTATTGGGCTGACATTGGTTAGTAAAATTAGGTAGGTTTCAAGGGTACAGTTCTGTAGTATATCATCTGTATATTGTATTGTGTGTTCACCACCCCTCCTGTATTCATTTTTTAATACCCATCTCAAAAGTTGCTTCTGCGAAGCTTTCCCTGAAACTCTTGGGTAGAGTTGCCTCCTTCCTCCTTCCTGCTTCTGCCCTACCATTTAATGTCTGTATTCCCCATGTTGTACTTCTAAGATAATATTTACCACTGTTTTTCTGTGTACCTGTCTGTTTTCCTCATTAGACTGTGAACTCATAGGGCTGGAGTCATCCCCCTTGTTTCCCCAGGCACTAGCATTCCCCATGGCCCTTAGCTCTGTAACTTAATATTTGAAGGATGAATGATTGTATGTAATATACTGTGGAAACACTGATGATAGAGATGTTTACCATGCTGTTCACACTGAATAAAACCTTTGGACATCGTGTCAACATAGCAAATAGGCCTGTGTGATGTGTGAGATTTGAGATGGCCCAGGACACAACCCCCACTTAGAAGGTGCTGCCGGAATCTCAGATCTGGTGTGTTTGTTTGGCCATCACCTCCATGTGGGTCATGAGTTGTCGAGTACTTTGTGGGTGATTGAATGGAGTCAGGGGAAGTTTGTTTTAGTTAAGGCTTTTTTGGATTAAGTGTTCATTTATTAATTTGTCAGATATTCATTCAGTACCTGTTACGTTAGTGAACACTGTTCCAAATGCCGGCAGATACAGTGATCAGACCATAAGATTTAGGACAGGGTCCTTGGAGAACTCTAGGACAGTGGTTCTCAAAGTGTGATCCACAGATCAATGTGTTAGGAATGACAGCTCTTGGACCCCACCTGACATCTACCAGTTCAGTAACTCTGGGGGTTGGGACCCTGCAATCTAATTTAACGAGCTCTCCAGGTGATTCTGATGCCGAGATCCGGTGCTGAGTCTAGTCCAAGTCCATGCTAGAGAGGCCATCTGTGTTCATAGCGAATGGTCCAAAGTCTTGCCACCCCAAACTGTGCCTTTTAAGATACCGATTTTAACCTGGTTATTAAAAAACAAAAACCTCAGAACATTGGACCCTCCCCCTTTCCTGCCTAGGAGATTCAAATGGAAAGGCATGGAATCTTAATACATTCACCTCGGCATTAGACAAAAGGGCTCCAGGGAGGGGCCTGGTGCCTGGTAGTTAGGTCCCCTTGCCTTGTGTCATATTGTTTTGGGGGTACCTTTACTCACTTTTTATCATCAATGCCTTTCTTTATTTCCATTATTGCCAGAAAAAAACAAACATTCTCAAGGTGCAGATTTTTACTGCATATCAATTTTTCCTGCATTTATGTTCTTTCACTTTTTTAGATTCTGAGGCCATCTGCCTGATAACCACATTTCTACACTTTCTTGTCAGTTCCTCTGTGACAAACAGTTTTACTCACTCTGTGTGGAACATATTTACACTCAATGGTCAATAGGTATTTGTTTAAACTACTACCCATTTGAAATACTCTCTTCTCCCCAGTTTTTCAAATGTCAACTTTCCTGCCTACTCAAGTTAAATATGTCATTTTCTCTTTTGAACCTCCGTTTGAACTAACCTATTCAAATAATAGACTTGGTAATTAGTAATTTTTACTATTTTGAAAGTCATTTAAATCTTTTTGATTACTGAGTTCTAAATATATTACTATCACTTCCAACCTGATTATTAAATTTTTGACAAGAATTATTTTCTTATATTACTTCATCTCATATAGGGACTTTCTTATGATAATTGCTTAATAAATATGCATTAATCTGAAAAATGGAGGCCCGCATATAAAAGATTGACTTTCAAAATCCTTGGTAGGTTTATGTGATGGAAGTTGAGTTCTCTGTCCATTTCTATGTCACAAGTGGTAACTTTATCACACGATTCTTGAATTCCCAATACTCTTTGGAGATATTATTGTTCTTAAGTGTCACTAGGAGGGGAAATGCTTTAGAAGTGTTTACTGCTCTCTAAGCCAAAGATGGCACATGCATGAGAAAGCACCTCAGCAGTATAGACTTAGAGGGAAGAGCCAAGGCAGTAATAATAATGGTAATAACTCAGCTTCTCATTGCTAATAGAGATCCTCAGTCATTCTGCAACAGATTTCCCTGTTTAACTTTCGTCATAGCATCTATCACCTCCACGTATATTTCTCATTGATTTTACTATTTGCAACAATAAAGAACCTTTACTCCAACTAAGGTATATGCTACATGAAAGTAAGGACTTTTTTGTTCTTGTGCTCTGTACTCTATTCCCAGTCCTAGAAGAGGTCTAGCATAGAGTATGCACTCAATAAACATTTGCTGAATACATGAATGAACGACCACTTAATGCTATTTCACGATATCCCAGATGGTGCTCTAAGTGCTTTACACAGCATCCTACTAAATAGGTACCAGGTCTGTTTACAGAGGAGGACACTGCAGCTCAGAGAAGTCAAGGGACTTTCACATCTAGTAGCTGGAGGTAGTGGGACTTAAATCCAGCCTGGCTCTGGAGACCACAATTTTAGCTAACATGTTAAATCTTAATTAATAAAATATTGTAAAAATAACAACTAGCATTTGCTATGTGCTTCTATAATGTTCGAACTATTTTCCATGTATTCCCGCTTTGATAACATTCAATGATCATGAGCTAATATTATCATTATCCCTACTTTACATTGGGAAAACTGAGAAATGAAGTGGCCTGTCAAAGGTCACAGTGCCAGTAAGTGGCAGTCCTGGAAATTAAACTCAGATCTTCTGAGTCCAAACTCCATCTCTCTCCCACTCTTTGCTCACTACACGTACCATGTTGCAGTTTAAATGTGACTAGATATTACAATGAAGTAATGACTAATAAAACCATTGTTTGCAGTCACCAATAAAGAGGTCTATGTTTATATTCATTAATTCTGTTTTAGTAGTTACTAACTTGTTACTAATAAAACAGTTACACAAGAGTTATAAATTGTGTGTGTGTCTGGCAGGGGAGAGGGAGCAATCACCAAGCATTTATCTTAGAAGGTTATGAGGAAGAACCCTCTAAAATCCCTGGCATTTATTTATACAAAGTTGTATATTCATTCTCACATGTTTAAACTTCAGTCACTTTCAAAGTACTCTCCATTTGATGCAATACACCCATCAAGACATGTTTTTCCATTGTGCAAAAACAGTTTTTGAACTCATTGGTTTTGATGCCTTTTAGTGTTTCTGCCACTTTTTTTGCCTGTTTGTTTCACTTCTTCCTTCCCTTTGAGGACATTTTTTCATTTGGAGAAACAAAAAATAACAATTCCATTGTTCTGGGTGAGATCAGATAAATAGGGAGGGTGGGTCATGGGTGGGGCTGTTTTTGGTCTAAAACTGCTGACCACTCAGTTCAGTATGGAAAGATGTATTTGTGAATCACCAATCATGAAATGAGCAAATGCACTGAAAGAGTTTTAAAAAAAATCACTGAGAGGCTGAACACAGCCTCTCACAACACCACCACCTAGTACACTGATACAGATGGTTTCCTAGAACACTCATGCAGTGGGGAAGCCTGTACTAGAAGGGGCCTGCCCTCCAGAAGATAATTCTGTACTTTTTTGGATCCCTGTTCATATATCAGTAACAATTTGCTCAGGAATGCTCTATGGTATGGATTTGTTTCATACATCAAAAAGAGGCACTTACTTACCCTTCTTCTCCTAGATATTTAGTCCTACAATGGTGATGGCAAATGACTCCAAGTTGTATTTTCTTGACAAGGTAATACAAATTATAAACATGATTTTGACAGTTAGGACTCATCGCATGAATGTAAAGGGAAGAAAGGAGTAGCAAGAAGTCAATAAGCTCCATGAGTCACTGAGGAATGGTGGGGGAAGAGATAGAGAGATCCTTGGAACAAAGTGCTGGAGGGGGTCTATGGCAATGACAACGGGAAAATAAAGCAACCAACAATCTGATTCCAGCCGTGACTTCACAAGCTTAAGTGGAGGGATAATGACAGAGTTGAATTAGAAGTAAATTAAGGTACATATCAACCTTCTCTTCAGGGAAATGGATGAAGAGGCATTCTGCACTCATGGAAGGCAGAAAAGGAACATTGTCACTTTATGTCCTGGAAAATGCAGAATCATTAGCTCTATAAGGAGGGGTCTGAAGACTAGCTGAAAATGACTTGGAAATCTTAGGGGACCAGGAACTGAATATGATTTAACACAGAGGTAATATCATTGAGTAGAAAGATATTGTACTTTAAAATTAGTAAAGAAGTATTGCTGTTGTCCACTCAAAATTTTACTTTTCATAAAGCATTACGTTTACTTTTCATTGTGTGCATTGGCCAATTTCACGTTCGGATTGATCCAAGACTCCTCTCAGCGCATGGGGACCTGCTCACCTGCTCCTGCAGAGATTTCTCTCTTTATGAACATGTCTCGCTCTTCCTTTCCATACTACTCTTTGGGAATTTATCACACTTAGACATGTAATGGCAGTGACATTGTATATGCATACATGCATGTAATCTCACCAGTTCAGTGTACATGTTTATTTGCAGGAACACAGGTTCTGTACTTTTTCTTAGAGCCACCATGCTTAGTTCAGGGCCTGACATAGTAGTTACTCAGTTATTATTTGCTAAATGACTATTTTAATTTAGGCTGTTGTTTTCTTCACAGCCAGCAAAAGTTACAGTAAAAACCATGTAGTACAATTCATGAGAATTCGTGGGTTGCAATGTACTTCCATGTTTACTTCTTGATGCGATGCAGCGCATGTCTCTTTGAGTGAAAAATTTGATAATGTGTGGGTTTTGAGGAAGCATCTCCTGCCCCCACCAGCGGGCTTCCTTCCACAGGCGATCCCGGCCACAGAGCTGCCAAGGTTGCTGGGGCAAACCTTTGCATATACAAATTTGGGTCACCTGGGCTTTCTTCCACAGGAGATCCCTGTAGATAGCTGCCAAGGTTGCTAGGGCAAATCTTTGCAAATACAAATTTGGGTCAATGTGTTGACAGGATGTCAGATTTGTGTAGCTAATGGAGCTTCAGCATGAATATTGAGCTTTATGCCACTCCATTGTTGCCCAAATGAACCTGTCTCTATTGGAATAGAAAATAGAGGCCCTTCTTGTGAAAACCTGACCAAGGTCCACAACCCATCCTTGATTCACAGTCACTGGTTTTTAGCCAAAACTGAAAAGTAAATTCAAAAAGATCCAAATGGCAGAGCACTGGTATCTTTCCATCAACATAGTCTGTAATTTCATGTTCAGGAATTTTTAGCATGGCATGGATCAGCGAAAAGTGGGGTATCAAAGAACAAATCTGGTCAGCTGATTGGGAGGGGCTGAGTCTTTTACCGAGTTTTTGTATCACAAAAGACCTCAAATACTAATTCATTTCATTGAAACAAATCTCAGTGAAGATGATGGGTATGTGACAACTCTTCTTTTTTTCATAAAACTACTCTTTGAAATTATATTTCAGGACCATGGAAATTTCATTTGAATTGAAAATAGTAAACTGCAGACAACTTTTATATTCTTTGAGAGATGGGAGTGTGAATTAAGTGGCATTTACCATAAGCCCCCATTTTAATGTCCTAATGTTCTATCACCTATTATCGTATTGCCTAGTGCTTCTACTAATGAGCATTTCTGCATATGTATACAATGAAGATCTACTACAAAACCTTTGGCCAGATCATTTGTTCAAGCAGAAGACCTTATATTCCACTTATTCAGATGATATATTTTCTTCACTTCAGTTGAGTGCCTCATGTATTTGATAACTGGAACAAATCATTTTTAACACTTCCCTTGTCTTATGCAGCAAATTATTTTTTTGTAAAAATCATGAAATCAAACTAATAATAATAATGTCCTGAAAACAAATACAATACACTAAATATTTTTTATTGCACTGTGTATTTTACTTGTACAAATAAAGGAAAAAATAATTATAAATGAAGTAGGCATTACAGTACAAAAAATGAAAAAAATGCATTAATAGTTTTAAAATACATTAATGCATTTGTTGACAAAAGGGGAAATATTATACCTACATATTTGTCTGGTGCAGTAACGAGTGTACATAGCTGAGCTTATGTGGGTTCAGGACAGAGCACCTCTTCATTTTCCAACTGAACTTGAGTGTAGAAAACAATGTCTATAAAGCCTAAGTGCTAAAAATGTGACAGCTTGAAGGGGACACTTACAGCATTAAAATTTAACAGTAACCACGGAAATTGTTTAGAACTTATACAAACAGTACTTTTTGCAGAGAGGAGTATTTCATTTCTAACATTGTTCAGAATGTCAGTGCGTGATGATGCTAAAAGGCAGACTGGATCTTAGCTGATTGTAGCACTGGGCGTGGACCATGCCGTGGTGCTCGCATCAGGGCCCACTGGTTGCACTCGGGGCCCCCACACTGCATAAAGCCACATTTCTATTTTCTTCTTGCATACTTTGAAGTGCAGCTTTCAAAAATAATTTTTTCTGTGCATTCTTTTACCATGCCTCCTCTCAGTATATCAGAAATCTTATTTTTGTTTACCATTTCTAAACTATTAACTGTTGCTCAGAAAGCTGTACACTGTTTGAGGAGAACTAGACCTATAGATAAATACTGATTTGTATTAGTGTGTTTTGTACATTAGTTTAAAAGGAATAATGCCTTTTTAAAAATAAGAATGAAAGGGATTAAATAAGGAACGTAGAAACAGTCTGACAATTTTTTTGTACGTGTTTGTATTTGCCATCTGTAGAAACCACCTTTTCATATCTTATCTCTTTCATGGAGGCACAAAATAAGAATCCTTCACCAGAGAGCTCTTCTCCTCTCCTCTCATCATCTCGATATATAAGTGCACATGGATATTTTTCATACATTTATCAGGGTTTGCTTTTTCCTAGCTGGTACTACAAATAATATTCAGGCCGCATCATACTATGTATGAGGCTGTTTTGTTTTGTTTTTGACACTATTGTATTTTTTCCCTTTCTAAAATTAATTCCTCTACACTGTCTAAATGGGTTTTTTATCAATTAGCTTTTGCTGGGAAAATCTTTTCCTGTCTAATATAGAATAATGATTTTTTTCATCTGTCAAGGGGGTTATTAATAAATGCCACCAGTGGGGTTAGAACATTCTCTGGTGTTTGCTTTAGGGGAACAAGGGGATTGTCGGAAATCCTCGCCAAACTGAACCATAATTAGAGGGAAAATGTTAGCAATTAGAACTATACATTAGGCTTTAATTTACTACCATGGAAAAGTCAAGGGTGGCATTTTTATTCCATTTTTAGGTACAGCCAGATGGATTGCTCATTACAGAATAATTTCCGCCGACCCTCTGCATTTCTCCGGGTAACAAAGCTGCCGAGAGCACTGTGCAGTTAGTGGCTTAGATTTTATTTCATTTTTTTGGGGGGTGGCAAGCGGAGTGGGAGGTTGAGGAGTTATCAGTTTCCTACATAGTCAGTGACATGATTGGGAATCTTTTTATATGTTGAATAATTTCAGGCCAAGAAAAATAGTTTGGGAACACAAACACATTAATGTGATTTACGTTCCTCCCCTCGCCTAAATGGATTGTCCTGACATGGTGTAACAACCTTCATGTTAAACAGTGCCCCTTTTCAGCGTTTCCACTTGTGATTTTTCTTCATGACTGAAATGAACATTTTACGTTATTGAAACAAAAAGTGTCTTCTCAACCCAAAGATAATATAGCTCCAATCTAATGCCAGTCTAATTCCTGAAAAGCTCCTGAAGCCACAGAGGGGAACTTTGTTGAAGATGTGGGGTACACATGATCATTTTTTCTTCTTATCTCACACTTGAATGGCATTTTCAAAAAATGAATAATATTGGGCCAACATGTTAATGACCATTTTGATGCAACAATATTTTTTGTGACGAAAAAGTTTTCTAGTTACTTTATATTATAACAAGGCAAAATCAGCCACAGTTTCCTTTGCTTTTGAAAATATAGCTGAAGATACCTTTATTTTATTTTATTTTATCTTATTTATATTGTGGTAAAACATATAAACATAAAATTTACTATTTTAACCCTTTTTAAAAATCCTCACCTGAGGATATGTTTATTGACTTTAGAGAGAGAGGAAGGGAGAGAGAAAGAGAGAAAATTATCTATGTGAGAGATAAACATCAATTGGTTGCCTCCTGTATGTGCCCCAACCAGGGATCGAAACTACAACTTAGATATGTGCCCTGAACAGGAATTGAGCCTGCAGTGGTTTTGGTATGTGGGATGATTCTCCAACCAACTGAGACACCCAGCCAGAGCATTATTTTAACCATTTTTGGATGTTCAGTTCAGTGGCATTAATACCTTCACACTGCTATGAATCACCACCATTCATTTTCAAAACTTTTTAATCTTCCCAAACTGAAACTGAGTTTATTAAACAATAAATCCCCATTCTTCTTCCCCTCACCATTCTACTTTCTGTCTTTATAGATTTGATTACTCTAGGTCTCTCAGATATGTAGATTCACACAATATGTGACCTTTTGTGTCTGGTTTATTTTACTTAGCATACTGTCTTCAAGTTTTATTCACGTTGTTACAGGATTTCGTTTTTTAAAGCCTGAATAGTATTTCATTATTTGTGCATACCATTAAGGTGCCTTATTTTATTTTATTTTATTTTATTTTGTTGATTTTAAGAGAAAGAGAGAGAGGAGGAAACATCAGTTTGTTGTTTCACTTATTTATGCATGCATTCATTGATGCTTGCATGTGCCCTGATCAGGGATCCATCCAAAACGCTGGCACATCAGGACGGTGCTCTAACCAACTGAGGTACCTGGCCAGGGCATAGGTAACTTTATTTGAAATACTTTACACATATTTCTTAAAGATGTTCCTCCCCACTCAAGTGTTGTTGAGTTGACATCTATAAACAAGCTATATTCTGCCACCAGCGAGGTGACTTGTCAGTTGGCAAGTTTTGCTCCATGACCATTCACTGTAGACAGTTTGGACAACAAACAGACAAACAAAAATCCGTCCAATCTTTCCATAAAGGACCAGTTAGAGAACAACCACATTAGACTAACTCAAGTCATGACATGGAGAGAAAAGCAGTTAACTGATATTATTTTCAGGAAAATGTTAAGCCATTACTAAAAACATTTGCAGCCATAATTATTACAGAATTTTCAATGGTTGAGAAATTCAGACAACTAGGTATCCTCAATCTTCTCTTTAAATTAAAGATCAGAAAAATGAGAAATATTTTCCCTGTATTCCAAATTGTACCAGAATTTAGGTAAAGTGGTTCAGGCTTCTTATGGAAACATCAATACAAAATTTCCATACTTTGTCAACTAACAATTCCATAGTTCTATTAACAGTGTGATGGAAGGCATTTTTACTAATAAAAATCTATATTCTGTGAACAAAACATTACTGAAGTTTTGAGTTTTAAATGTTTAGACGGCAAAAGTTTATTTAAGACTACTCTGCCTGAAGCTAAAGTTCAACTATAACGTATCACCTTCCATAAGCTCCCATAGAAGGAAAACTCTGCAGGAAAGGGATGGGAAGACTTCTGTGGGTGCTAAAAATAATATATTCCCTCCCACTTTCTAAGTTCTTCTAGCTGGGTTAATAATCAGTTTAACAGAGGCAGACTAACAGGAGAAAATGTACAAAGTTTATTACACATGTACATGTAGGGGGTATCATAAGACATGAGACACCAAATGCACTGGGCCATTGAGATTTATATGCCATTATGGACAAAGGAGAAAGGAAGAAGGGGTCCAAGATTTCAGAGGAAATAGGCAATTTATAGGGATGTAACTGGGCAAAGAATTTGTCCACTTGTCACTGCAGATAGCCAATTATGTGGATACCAGGGTGCAGGGAAAGGAAGTGGCATTTGTTGTATAGCACTGCACACAGTGCTATACCTGGGGAATGGGCAGGTTGTGCTAGAGAAACTCAAATGCCCTGATGCAGGGTTTAGGGTGGGTTTTTAAGGCTTTATGAGGGACAGGTATGTGGAAGCATTGGTAGGGCGAGTTTTCATTGGGAGACCTCAGAGCAAGGCCATTCATGGTGAGGGGGCATCAGTACCAGATCTTCCTGGACAACAAACCCTTCACTTCTTAAAGTGTTCTGGTGTTAAAGTTCTGGTTATGTTCAGGTCCTTTGGTTCCAGGTGGAGCTGGAGGTCAAAGTTTTCTTCTCTGCTCATGCTTCAGCCATAGGACTTGAGACTTTGGTCTGCTGTTCTGGAAAGCAACTCAGTATCTCATTGAACAGCATAGGACCATTTTGAGCTGGTTCTGTGGTTACAGGTAGTTTACTTGTGGCACAGAAATTCTTGCTATAAAACCCAGAAACAATGGGAACAAGGCAGCATCTAGCTATCAGATCCCTGTCTAAAGACTTCCTATCTAATGCTAAGGTGAATACAGGTCTGTCCACAAAGTATCCAGCCATGTACTGTTAAAAAAAAAGACACTTACTGAAGACAATGCAATACACAAGAAACACGCTGTACACAGGACAAGGTCGCTTCAGTTGTTTTCAAGATATGCACCCTGGGACCTCACACAGTTCTCCCAATCACCCCGTCATATTTTCCTTAATCTTATCAGGTTTGAAATCTATTTCCTTTCAAAGGTGATTTTAGTTTTGGGGAAAGCCAGAAGTCACAGGGCACCAAATCTGGGCTGTAGGGGACTGAGTCACCTGGGCGATTTGATGTTCCACCAAAAGACTGCACAAGACGTGATGCATGAGCCGATGTGTTGTCGTGATGAAGCCACCAATCAGTCACCAGTTGCCCATAGCTGCAGCCTTCCAAATCATCTGAATAGTTTCCACAAAGGAATATTCAAGCTTAACGCAAATTTGATGCAGATTTGTTGCTCTACTTGCGCAGTCATTTTGAATGTGATGGCCAGGCAGTACACGTGCTCACTCAGTGGCATTTACCGCCTTTACTGACTAGTGTAGTGAAGTGGTCATTGTTCACTCATGTGCATTCCAGTCCACTCTCCTTGGCTGCCAGGTTACATCGATGTCAGGCAAACCGTTCTCATTATATTAACAACAGTTGGACTTTTTCCAGACAGACCTCATATGTTAAGATTCCCTTTCTGGAACAGGCCTCTTCATTCAAATCTCTTAGGCAGGACAGGTTGAGGGTCAAAGGTTCTTTATGAGTCTTTTATTTCTTAATAACCAGCTTAAAATCAGTATCCCCAAAAGGCACAGTTTCAGGTTGGCAAACTTTGGTCTGCTTCACTTTACCAAAGAAAATTTAGAGTTAGGGTTTAACAACTATTTTGTATCTTTTTCATTCTTTGCAAGAGGCAAACCTATCTTTTTTTTTTTTTTTTTTTTTTTTTTTTTTTACTACTTGAAACAGTTTCACCTCAAAGACTAACAGCTTGGAGCTCCCCATTCTGTCCCTAGTCTGACCTTCTCTTGCTTTCCCTTTTCTTTCATTTCTCCTGACCCTGTTCTCTATTTTCATTCTCTCCCTCCCTTTCTCCTTCCTCCTTCTCTTCCTTCTATCCATAATTATTTATTGAGTGAGAGCTTTCTATGTGCCAGGCACAGCACTTAGAGATTAATATGACAAGATCACTGCCTTGCAGGGGCTCACTGTCTGGTGCAGGTACATCCAGTACGTTTCACATGGTGTGTCCATTCTAAGCAATTGGGACTGGATCCCTGGAGTACTGAAAGCCGGAGACTTCTGAGCTCAAGCCTAAAGTAAGAAAGGGTGCTGAGATCAATTAGTAATGTCTGCCAATGGTCTGAGGACCACATGCTTGCCATCTAGCCACTCGGTGGTGGCAGTGCAGATGACAAACTAGGAACAATTATGTTGGGTTCAGCATTTGCCATGGACAAGATGCCAGGACCTGTGTGCTTCAGGATGAAATTCTCATCACCAAATTTCTCCCCGTAGATGGACTTGCCGCCTGTGCCACTGTGGTGTGTGAAGTCACCAGCCTGGCACATAAATCCTGGAATAGTCTGTGAAAGCAGGAATGTTTACAACCAAATCCTTTCTCCCAAGTGCTCAGAACATGAAAGTTTTCTGCTGTCTTTAGAACTTTGTCTGCAAACAGCTTGAAGGAGACGTGACCCAAGGGCCCACCAGCAGCAGCGAGGTCAAAGACCATGGTGGGGTTGACCACGGCTGGGCATGGGAAGCGCCAGGGCAGCAGCATCTGCAAGGCACTTGGCTTATCTCTTTTCTAATGAAAAAGAAAAATTACAGATAAAGTTAAATTCCCTTTGACCCACATCGTCAGTCCTATTACCTTTTTTTCTTTCCTAGAAGCAAATCTTCTGATTTTTGAATGTGTTCTATAAGGTCATTCAAATACTTTTACTCTATATACATAAATAACATGTAAGATTGCTTAGTGGGTAATTTTAGAGGTAACATGTTTCATATATCATAGCCTATGTTTTTCCCCCCACCTGTTTTGCCCTCTATCCACACAGTCCACCCAGGTCTAGTAGTAAGGTCCCTGAGAGCAGGGTCTTGGTTTGCTCAGTGCTGAATCCCAGAACCTAGCAAAGCATTTGGCATATAGTAGGCACCCAAAATTTTTCTTATATAAAAAGTCGACTGCTATGTAATAGTTAACTATATGAATGTCCCACATATCACATTTATTTGTTCACTCTCCTACTGGTCAACAGTTTTGGTTGTTTCTAATTTTCATGTTTCTTAATACAAAGTTGTGGAACATTCTTTCACAAGTCTCCTCATGCCTATGCTTTAAGATTTTACCAGGAGTGCTTACCTAGAATTGAAGTTGTTAGGTTGTAGGAAATAAACTTAAAACTTCATCTACAGAGATGTAGCCAAATCGCTCTGCAAGGTTTCCTAGTTTTAAAACATGTTTAAGAATTTCGCTCCATGTTTTTTTCCCCGAGTGATCTAGACTAGACCATAGTAATCTATGGCCCCAGGAACCATTTATTTTTCTTGCTTCAAAGAGCTAACCTTTAATTTTTTTAAAGATTTTATTTATTTATTTTTAGAGAGAGGAGAAGAGAAAGAGAGGGGGAGAAGAACATCAATGTGTGGTTGCCTCTTGCACACCCCCAACAGGGGACCTGGCCTGCAACCCAGCCACGTGCCCTGACTGGGAATCAAACTGGTGACCCTTTGGTTTGCAGGCCGGTGTTCAATCTACTGAGTCACACCAGCCAGGGCTAACCTTTGATTATTAAGTTATAATAGTCCACTAGCCTTCCTCCTTAAGATAATTATAATATGAGAAAACTAGGTTTGACAAAATCTGGCTCCTAAAATATTGTTTTTAAGGAACTTATGGTGAACCATCTTATTCTATAATTATTTGGATATATATCTTTATATTGGGTTGGCCAAAAAGCCATATGGTTTTTTTCTGTAAAATAAAGTACACATCTTTAATTTTCACCTATAACTTTATTGATTTAGATATTTTGAGTATGTTGGCTATCTCCCATGTGGTATAATGTTGATTGTTCTTAATTTAACATCTCCATTTGATTGCTATCACCTTCAACTGGTCTACCCTACCATGGAGCATCATCCAGTGAGAAATCTCCAGCACGAAACTTCACAAACCACTTTGACATGTTAGATCTGTTTAGATTCAATTGTTAACAGGTATGTATTTATTGCCATTTTATTGTTCATAGTTTGGATCTTAGTTCTTAAATAAGTCCTTTTAACATTTCATATAATAATGATTTGGTGATGTTGAACTCCTTTAGTTTTTTCTTGTCTGGGAAGCTCTTTATCTGCCCTTCAATTCTAAATGATAGCTTTGCAAAGTAGAGCAATCTTGGCTATAGGTTCCGCTTTTCGTGACTTTGAATAGTTCTTGCCAATCCCTTCTAGCCTGAAAGGTTTCTTTTGAGAAATTAGCTGATAGCCTTATGGGAACACCCCTGTAGATACTTAACTGCTTTTCTCTTGGTACTTTTAAGAGTCTTTATCTGTAACCTTTGGCATTTTAATTATGATGTGTTTTAGAGTGGGCCTCTTCACATCCATCTTGTTTGAGACTCTCTGTGCTTTCTGGACTTGCATGTCTATTTCCTTCACCAAATTGGGGAAATTTTCTTTCATTATTTTTCCAAATAGATCTCCAATTTCTTGTTCTTTCTCTTCTCCTTTTAGCACCCCTATGATGCAACTGTTGGAATGCTTGAAGTTGTCCCAGAGGTTGCTGACACTGTCCTCATTTTTTTGGATTCTTCTTTCTTCTTCTTATTCCCATTGGTTAATTTTTGCTTCTTTATGTTCCAGATCATTGATTTGATTCTTGGATTCATCCACTCTACTGTTGTTTCCCTGTTAATTGTTTTTTATATTAGTGTATCCTTTGTTTCTAACTGTATCTTTTTTATGCTGTTGGAGTCCTCACTAAATTTCTTGAGCATCCTTACAACCAGTGTTTTGAACTCTACATCTGATAGATCACTTCTCTCCATTTTGTTTAGGTCTTTTTTTCTGGAGTTTTGATCTGTTCTTTCATTTGAGCTGTTTCCTTGTTTCCCCATTTTGGTAGCTTCCCTGTGTTTGTTTCTATGTATAGGTAGAGCTGCTATGACTTGCTGTCTTGATAGCATGGCCTAATGTAGTAAATGTCCTATAGAGTCCCATGGCACAGCCTTCCCTATCACCCAAGCTGGATACTTGAGGTTCACCTTTCATGTTAGCTGAGTACACCTTCTCTTGTAGTTGAGAATTGATTGCTATTGGCAGGTCAATGGGAAGGATTTGTCCAGGCCAGTCAGCTGCAAGGACTGACTGTGACCCATGACCACTAACCTTTGTGAAGGATTAGCTGTACAGACACATGGTGGTGGTACTCTCACATGGTCTATAGCTGTCTACTGGGTACACTGGTTCTGGGGTTTCCTGGGTGGTGCAGGCCAATGTCAGCCCTCACCTGTGTTTTGCCTGGGACCACTCTGCCTGAGCTATAAAACAATCTGAGATGGCTACTACTTGTGCAGGGCTTGGGGATTCCCAGGCCAAGCCAAGTTGCAAACGTAGGCTGGCTGTTGCTAGTACTGGGCCTGGGGCCATTTAGCAAGAGATATGGGGCACTGGGGCTCACTGAGGCCAGCTGTTGCTTGTTTGATAAGATTTAGGAAGTTGTGAAGCATGAGACAAGATAAGCCATTCATATAGAAAAGTCACTGTTAACAGATTGGGTGGGTCCATATGTTGGGTGGGACAGAGCCTCAGGGGATCTCCAGGGCAGGGCAAAGAATGTTAGCCAGGTTGATGGAATCTCAGATATGGCACTCATCTGCCAGCTCTGTGGCTCTGTGGGGTGAATTTTCAGAAAAGGGACAATGTTTTCTGCCCGCCTTTCTGTCTGGCAGAAAGCTGTCCCCCAGTTCTTGCCTTGATGCCAGGCACTTCAGTTCCTCCCTGTGTGCCACTGGTGTCTTTCAAGCTGCGACCTCGGTGCTGGAGCTCAGAAGGAGTGAGTCTGAGTAAGTTTGTTTGTGGGTTCTTTAAGAGGAACTGCTTGGAACTCCTGAAGTTTCTTTCACCAACTCAATCCCTGCTGGTTTTTGCAACCAGAAGTTATGGGAACTTATCTTCCTGGCACTGGAACCCTGGGTGGGGGGCCTGGTATGGGACTGGGATTCCTCGAACAAGAGATGTCTTTCCCAAATTTTTATCCACCATACATGGATGTGCAACCAGTCCATTCCATGTTTCTCCCCCTGCTACCAGTGTGGATGAATGTAATATCTTTAATTCTATAGCTGTCAGACTTCCACTAAACTCTATTTCTGATGGTTCTGAGAGATGGTTGTTCTATAGTTTAGTAAAATTTTGATGTGGTTGTGGGAGGAGGTAAGGCATGTTAGCCTAAGCCACTATCTTGACTGGATTCCCATACTGTTATTTCTAATTCAAATTTAGGGCTGTAAGTTTTGATATTCAAATTCTTGTCTCTTCTATATCTCCTCTTTCTCTCACTAAGACTTCTGATTATCAAGAACACCACAGATAATAGAATTAGAATATCAAAAATTTTCTCATTTTCTTTTTCCACATTCCACAAGATAACAGTACTAAAGCTAACACTCACAACATGATTATTGTAAAGAGTTTTAAATTCTTTCTGCTGCTCTTTTTGTTCTACTAAATACTGGATATGCATTTCAATTCCTTTATTTTATGTTATCTTTTAGGGGTTGCTTTTAAATTTTACATTTTGCATGTTTCCCAAGCCACATCATAAAACATACGAGCACAGCAAGGAAGACTAGTTGTTATTTCTCTTACCTCTTTCCTATTCCTTCCCTCCTCTAGTACAGAACCATTTACATAATTTCCTGGTTTACCTTTTCATTGTTTGCTTTATTACTATTAGCAAGTTATAAACAAGCACACACACACTCTGAGAACTGCAGACATGCTATGTTATCCATTTGATGAATATATACAGGATCTGGCATAAATAACACCCCTTTTTATCACAAAATCTTTTATTACAAAATCATAAGCATTTAATTCTGTAACATAACAATATCACAACTCAAGCACACCATATGACATTTTGGGTGAAATGTTCAAATTAAAACTATAAATTGTTACACCCATAATATTTCCCTACCAACCACATTCACGCAGGTGTGACTTCTGCTGGACCCTGAGTCAGTGTATATTTATATTTAGTTATAGATATATAACTTTCTCCACCTGCCTGCAAAAATTAATAATAATCCTTGAGATCAATCCATGGGAGTGGAAGGATGTAAGGTTATCCCTCATTTTTTCCCATAGAAATTAGCATTTTATTAGATGGATATAACAAAATTTATAGATAGGAAATTAATGCCTTTTATATTTTTTATTTTGTGAATCATGTGACTGATATCCCTTGAAGGATTTTCTAATTCAACATTTTTTTTTCCTCCCATAATTCTCTTTAACTTCCTCTGCCAAGCTACAGATTTACTTTATATTCCCCAGATGGAAACATTTTCTCGTTTCTTGTTTCTCTCTTCCATAGTTTTACTTTGTTCATACTGCTGTGCTTTGACCATGCTTCCACCTTGAGGGCTTCCATCTGTGTCCACGAGGCAGTGAGCGGTCTCACCCTCTCCCTCCCTGTTAAGCGCCCGCACTGTGTGTGCCTCTGCCCTCAGACTCATGGAGCTAATGGAGCTCCGTGGACGTCATCTTGCTTAGCCCTTTTTCTCACCACTTCCCTATCTAGTGAAAGCTATTTTGGGAAACCTATTTCAAAAGCTTTTATAATAAAAAAAAATTCAAAATATTATCACAGGTGGCTTATTTTTTAAATTAAACTCTTGGCAATTTCTGTCCCATTAGGAAAAAGTAATCAATAAAAGCCCAAGTTGATTTCTCTAGATTTTCACTAGATAGTTGTCCTCAACACTCCAAAAGTGTATCTGGTTAACATTCGATATTCTTATAATGCTGTGCATCCATGAGTACTTACATTGACTCCATGATCCCGGGTCCTAAGACAAAAGTGTGCTATTCATTAACTGTACATAGCGATAATCTCTGTGAAGTGCAGCCTTTACTAAGGTTTTTGACCCCAATAGGATATTAGGGACATCTCTTAGGAAGTTACAAAACACACACATATATTCTCTGTGAATCCATTTCTTTGAATGTTAACATAGCAACTTTAGTTTAGGTATAGTCCAAGGGCTTTGGTCTAGAATAGCACTGGCCAGTAAGGTAGCTGTTAGCTACATGTGACTATTTAAATGTAACTTGTACTGAAATTAAAAAAAATATTTAGTTCCTCTGTCATACTAATCAAATTTCAAGTACTCACTGGTCACATTTGTCTAGTGACCCCTGTATTGGAGAGCACATATTATGAAACAGCACTTGTTCTAAAAAGCTATAAACATCTGTTAAAAAAGGCAACATAATTCATTGATTTCCATGATCCTCTATGGTCTATGATTAGCAACCATATTCTTTTTTTTTTTAGCAACCATATTCTTAAGACATTCTTGAGCATGACATAAAATGAATTTCGTGATTCCTTCAGATTCCTGATCACACCTCATTTTCAATGCTGTGTTCATACTTACATGCAGCAATAATAAACCACCGGTGGTTTCTTAAACAGGCCAACTCCAAGCCTACCGCCATGTCTTTGCATGTGATATCCTCTCTACTTGGAAAAGCAGCCCTCTTCATCTCTCTTTGTTCTTACGCATTCTTCAAGTTCCATCTCAAAAGCTACCTGCTCTAGGAAGTCTTCCCGAACTCCGTCATAAAGCCTTAATTCCCTTCTTATATTCCCATTGTGTACTTCACATGCCTGCAATATAGAGATCACTTCATTGTAATTTAATTATTTAAATAAATACCTGTTTCTTCATGAGACTATGAGACTGTTGAGGACAGAAGCTGTGAGGGCCCAATGGCGGATACACAGCGTGTTGTCGAGTGAGCAGGTGCTCAGTACAAGTTTGCTGGTTGTTGACTGAACTGCAATATTGACTCTTCCATTTAATATAAATTGCCATAAACCAAACAGCAGTGCAGAATCTCTCTCTCACACACACCCCTTGATGGAAATTAAATGATAGTTCTATGCAAATTTTTCATCTCCAGAAAATAGTATGTTTGTTTGTTATCACAAGAACAGCCCTCAAAACTAGATATAAAAGCAACATAAAGTATCATTAATTTTCTGTCTTTTGTAAGCAAACTTGAAAAATTAGAATTATGTCTCTCAAAGTTAGATTTTTCCCCCTTTATTATTAGTGATTGTGTCTCTGTTTAGAAAATGTTGATAAAAACTTTCGTGCTATGTATCTTAATCAGAGCTTTTGTATTAATCTCCTCAGTTATGCTTCTAACAAGGGTATTTTGATAACTACACATAGCTATTTTAAAAACTATAACTCAAAACTTTTTTATGGTATCAGGTTTCCTAAAGAAATATGCAACACATTTCTTCTGTGTATCTGAGAACTGCACTTGGCTTAGACTGATGCCAAAGTGTAATGTTTTTCTTTCATGAGCAAGAGTTACTGCATTTAATGTCATTGTCTCCTGTCTGTGAGTCGTCCTCCTTGATAATGCTAATGATTACTGGATAAAGTTATTTGGAAAAGAGATTTCATGCTACTCTGAGGAATGTCAGAGTTGAAAAATCAGCCAGAAGTAAAGACAATAATACCCTAAGCCTAAAAATCTGGTCATTCTATCACACTGTTAGGACCTGTGCCTTCCAGACTCTGAAATGGGGGAGAGAAAACTAAGCTGCTTTCTTAGCTCTGGAGGGTGGTGCGGGGATTAGGGAGATAAGAGTTAGACCGCACAGCTCACCAGTAGAGAGATGGGGTCTCTCTCCTTTAATGGCTAGTGCAGAACATTTTGGCGAAAACAGTATAGTTCTTACTGGGCTGCTGAGACTTTGTCCTCTGATGCAGTTTGGAGGCCACAGAGAACTGGGGGAAGTTCTCCTTGAGACAGACCTGTCACTGTCACCAGTTTCACAACTTGTTACCATGACATTGTGAGAGTAAAAAAAGAACTGCTTTCCTCTAACTAAATTAATCACTCTACTGGACCCATGTGGAGAGAGTATGAGTGAAAAACATGAGAGAAAAGAAAGAGAAGAATGAGAAGAAAGGGGTAAAGAGAATTCCAAAGATGGAAGGAAGAATGAAAAGGGTGGTCCTGACTGGTGTGGCTCAGTGGGGCGGGCGTCATTCCACAAACCTAAAGGTCCCCACCCGTTCACTTCCCGGTCAGGGCACATGCCTGGGGTGTGGGCCAGGTCCCCAGTTGGAGGAGTTCGAGAGGCAACTGATCAATGTTTCTCTCTCACATCAATGTTTCTCTCCCTCTCTCTAAAATAAATAAATGAATAAAATCTTTAAAACAAAAAGAATGAAAGGGATAGAGGAAGAGGAAATGGAGAGAAAGGGCAGAAAAAAGAAAATGTGTGTGTGTGTATAAGTAAGAGAGAGAGAGATGGGTGGGGGTTAGAGAGAGACAGAGGGAGAGAAAAACGAGAAAGACAATAGGAGATATGGAGATATGCTGTGGATTCTCTCTAGCAGCTTTTACTTAATTAAAACAACTGGGGACAAATGAAAGCCTTCCCCATAAAGTTCTCTCAATTTATTTTTCCTTGAAAATGAGGTCAAATGTCAACATTTCTCCTAAGAAATACAATACACAAGACAGAGTATATATTGTTACTTGTCTTTTACTTATTCATAATGACTTCAAAAATTGAGAAGAAAAATAATTTTATTTGAAAGTCATTAGACCATAACACTTTCCCCTGAGCAGAACCAATTCAAAGCAAAGCTCATTTAATTTTCAGCGTGTGATGCCATTTTCTAAAGAGAGGGAGGAAGTCCACATCTTTTCCTTTTCCTCTTACTGATAGGAATGAGTGATCCTATTCTGAGGAGGCAGGCTTCACAGACTAAGGCCGCCCAGGACCTTATACAGCCAACATTTGTCAAATGCTTTGCCAGCCACCATTTCCCCCTCTTTCCTTCCCACCGGTTCCCAGTGTCCTTTTGGGATCCATGTGATTTTGTGGAAGCTGACCTTACTGCCTCCCAGTAGGGCAGAATGTGCCAAGCCAACCGGCATATTCCATCCTCTCGACTGCCTCAATTGTACACAGCCAGGGTCAGCGTGGGAACTGAGCAGGCCACTCCGGGAGCATAGAGGGCTTGAAACAAAGGTATTCTCTCTGACACACACACGAAAGCATATGGTGCCAGAAGCCACATTGGGACTAGGAAGGATGCTACCCTCAGGATGAAGCTGACAAGGAGAGGTGGAAAGAGCCCAGGTGCTCTGGACATCCTTGAGGCATTGGACCAAGCCTCCTCTAAAACATCCCTATCTCTGGATTTTACAGTTGCGTGTGCTGATAGTTTCTTTACTGTATTACTCACTTTCAACCTGTGCACTTAAATGTTTTCCTTTCAGTAAAGGGATTATGCTTCCAAAAAGAGCCATTAGGACACTTTCAGTTCTAAGTTATGATAACTGTTCTTTTTGACAAGATCATGGGACAAGCAGAAGCAGAAAATTTTTATGTTGAGAAGTTACTTTCAAATATTACAGAAAACAAAACATTTTCAAATGTTGATCAAGGAATTTCAATCTGGGATTCTTCCAAGAATATCTTTTTTGCCACAGGATGTTAAAGCTTTTTTCATGATAAAATTCTGTCTATTGTAACTTGCTTCTTATTTATTCATCATCTATTATATGTGAAAGAAATTGATGTATATAAATTCACTAACTAAAGAAATAATCTAACATGTGAAGAGTTAGAGACAGTCATATGAATCAGGGTAAATTTTTTTAATATTCAGAGTCTAATAAAAGAGTGAGATTTATCTCTACTCTACAGATATTCCTGGAGCCCTTAGTTTGTGCCTGGATCCCCACCAGGTCCTGCAGGTATGACAGAGGAAGGAAGATATAGATCTTACCTGCGAGAAGTTTGTAGCCCAGATGGCAAAGGTTAGGCAAGGGCCTACCTTAGACTCACATGAACAGCTAATAATAGCTATTAGCATCCGTTATTCTTACAAGTAAAAAGAAAAAGTAAAGCAAACGTCATAATAAAGTTATTCTTTGGAATAAGGTTTGAATGAAGGAGAAGGGCCATATAATTGAGGGACAAGGACAAGTTGCATAGAGTTGTTGTCTTTTGAGCTGGGTTATGAAGAATAACTTCTCCTGCAAATCCCTGCCCCTTGTCGCACCTTCTCATAGCACACCGTCTCTCCCTTCTCAGCAGTTCCCCACAGTCAATACTTACATATTGACTGGCATGCTTATTATTTATTTATTTATAGAGAGAGGGAAGGGAGAGAGAAAGAGAGAGAGAAAAACATCAGTGTGTGGTTGCTTCTCACATGCCACCCACTGGGGACCTGGCCTGCAACCCAAGCATGTGCCCTGACTGGGAATTGAACCGGTGGCCCTTTGTATCACAGGCATGTGCTCAATCCACTGAGCTACACCAGACATGGTGGCATGCTTATTTATTCAATGATCTGCCTTACCAGGCTGTAGATTTCATGAGGTGGGCCCCATGGTCCACTCTAATTTGTTTCCCATTGTACTCTCAGCACATAGCCTGGTGCCTGGCACATAGTAGGCAGTCAATAAAACCTGTTGAATAAATAAATGAACAATTAGATGACTGATGTATAGCAATAGATACCATTACTGAATGCCTATAGGTAACACACTGTGGTAGGCACATAGATGATCAAATTTAATACATTAAATAATAATGCTAGGTAAATTTTATTACCTCAGCTTTTAAAAAAAGATTGTATTTATTTGTTTTTAGAGAAGGGAGAAAGAGAGAGAGAGATACATTAATGTGTGGAAGATATATCAATTGGTTGTCTCTCGCACACCTCCAGCTGGGGATCTGGCCCACAACCCAGGCATGTGCCATGATTGGGAAGTGAACTGGTGGTGACCTTTAGGTTTGTGGAATGACGCCCACCCCACTGGGTCACACCAGCCAGGGTTATTGTCTCAGCCTCATAGAGGAAGAAACTGAGGACTAGAAAGAGATAAGTAACTTGCTCTATGTCATACAACGAGTCTCTGGCTAAAACCATACCCAAGTGGACATAACTCTACAGTTCGTGTTGTGAATCACCAGACAATATTGCCTCCCATCTATTAAGTATGTACTATGTGCCAGTCTTTTGACACACTTTACCTCATTTTATTTTTCACATTTCTAGCAACAACCTTGTGAGTTGGATATTATTAGTCTCCTTGAGTAGATGAGAAAATAGACTCAGAGCCTTTTTTTCATTCACTCAACAAATATTTAGTATCTGTCTACCAATTGCCAGGCACCGTGCTCCTCCTAGAGATAAAATGGGGAGACAAATAGACATCATGCCCGCCTCTGTGGAGCTACGGTCCAGTAGGGGAGGCAGAAAGTGACCAAACAATGGTCAATGACAGGCTGTAAGAAGTACTATGAGGACAAGTCAGAATGCGTCATATGGGGACCCCATGGCTTCCAGCCAGGCCCACTTAATTCCAAAGCCCTCCATGTTTTATATAGCTCTTAAAAAAAATAATCTGATAGATGAGACTTATACAGGCAGATAGGAAGGACAGGCAAGGCCCTCAAGGGCAACTCTCCAACAGGACCAGAGAGGTTGGGAGGTGTGCGTAGAGAGGACTGTGCGTAGCTGAAGCTAGAGAAATTGTGGAGTGTTGAATGTCCTTAATTCAGAAGGCAATGGGGTTTTGAATGGTTCTATCAAAAGTGCATTTCATGAAGACTAATTTAAAAAGTAGAAACTGCTATTATTTATAGATAAAGGAAGACACATTAATTTAATGTGGCGCACGCAATAGGTAAGTTTGAATTTATTTTGTGTCTGTTTTTACTCCGTGTACTAGGATATAGATTTAGCTGAAAACACAGGGACTTAAGGTAGAAGCTTATTTCTCTCTCACATGGACATTGAGTTGAAATGGCAGCTCTGTTCCAGGAAGCCATTAAGGGCTCTTTTTATTTTGATTTGAAGAGGGAAAAGGGGAAGAGGTAGACCTGCCTTTTAAGGACCTAACCAGAGGTCACATATATCCCTCTGGCTCACCTCACCTTGGCTGGAGCAGAGTCTTAATGGCTGTAGTCAGCAGTTATAAGGAGGCTAGTAAATGTCACCCATAATTTGTCTATGTCCTAGGGCAGAAGTCTATGACTATGGACAAAGGGATGTAACTAGTAGGGGGTGGCCAGGAGTCGTTGCCCCACTCAGTGTGTTTCTCTTCTGAGAAGGAGAGAATTTTGATAACTCATTTACTCCTATTAGAAAAATGAAACCCTTGAATTTCAAAATAATGTTAAAATATTGTTACTACTGGTCAAACTTTTAAAAATTTGTTTCAATTCTATAGGAGGCTAAACCAAATTTAAGAACTTTTAACTATCAGCCCTGGCTGGCATAGTTCAGTGGATTGAGTGCAGGCTGCGAACCAAAGGGTCCCAGGTTCAATTCCCAGTCAGGGCACATGCCTGGGTTGTGGGCCAGGTCCCCAGTGGGGGCCACGTGAGAAGCAACCACACATTGATATTTCTCTCCCTCTCTTTCTTCCTTACTTCCCCTCTCTAAAAATAAATAAATAAAATCTAAAAAAAAGAACTTTTAACTATCAATAAGCAAAAAAGCAGAATACATTCTAATCCCATAGATAGCTATCTAAAAACACTGTATTTTAAAATAAGTTACGTGAAAAATAATAGGTATCCATGATACACTTTTTGTCCCTAAGTCTGGAAAAAATAGAATTTGACACTGACATTAATATTGCTATTATTAATATTGCTACTATTGATATTAGTATTTTATATTAGTATTGAATATATCTTTATGTTTCCTTTAATTTCCTATTAAAATGACAACCTACTCCCAAGTCAAAGATTTATAATTTTTTAGCCAAACTTAAAGAACCAGCAATCAAAATAAAATGCCTCTGAGTGTGTAGGGGGTGTTTCCATCTGGGAAACACCATCTTTCGACGGTGTGAGTTGTTCCCGCCATGAGTTATGGCAGAAAGGAGGCTGGTGGGGTGAGGACTGAACTGAGACTGTGTCGTGGTTGACCATGACATGCAGTACCCACTCCATGGCTTAAAGCACACTTGCTGTCCTGGGCAGCTCTTGTAGTTCATTTTCCTGTACCTATTTATTTGATAGCTCATTAATTGCCTCCGAGCAGAGAAAATGTTTCCTTTAAGAAGGTTAAACAAAGAGTTTATTGACATAGTGAATTGGTTGAAGAAAACATTATTAAATAAAAGACACTTATTTAAACACCAAATTAATTATTAAAAGGCAAATTAGAGGTCATATCTCCTCCTAACTAAATAATGTTAACCAGTAATGAGATATTCATTTTAGATATATGCACACTGTCTCAGGCTCGGGCTGCTGGCAGAACTGTGCCTCAGTTTTTCAAGTTTATTAAGTCCATAATTACATCAGTGTTTCACATTTCAATATTTTAAATTATATTCCACCCGTAATGTGATGTTTTTCATTATATGATTTTTCTTTTTTAAATTAAAGCTTCTCTCTCATCCCAGCAGAAGAGAAGACGTGCTCTGAGAGAAGACTCCCGCAGTAGAAATGAATTCGCCTCAGGTTCTGGCTCCAGTTAGGAACTTCTCCCACAGCCTGGTACATGAGTGCCCTTGGCATTGCCCTGGTTGGTCTGGCTGGGCCACAGGTAACTTTCGCACATGCTAGCTGGGGCCGTGTGCACGGACCTCTTTCAGAAGCCCTCAGAGCAAGCTCCAGAGACTGAGGAGAAGGGCACAGCAGTTTTTGCTGGGGTAGCGGTAGTGCCATCACCAAGGATATCTGGTATTTTAGCTTATTTTCCCCTTCCAGCTGGAGGGTGTCCCAGCTGCCTGCCACACCCAGCCACACACACCTTCCTCATGCAGCCATGGGGGCAATGTCCCGTTCAGGGCTCCACTGCTGGGCTCTCATTAGCGGGCCTCCCAGCCACGATGACTGTGGCGTGTTGACAGGTACCATAGATTCACCCTCCTGGCTCTTCCACTGCAAAACCCAAGCTGGTGCCAGGAGCTTTGTTCCAAGCAGAACTGAAGTTTCATTTGTAGCCAGACAGGAGTCAGGAAATTTAAGGTTCATCAACTCAGACGTTAGGCCATGCCTATTGGGTAGGACCGCCAGATAGGCCAGCTAATTCCACTTTTTATCAAAAATTTTTATTGTGCATATATGGAGGAGATGGAGAAAAGGCGCCTGATAGACGATAATTTGATTTGATGCCTATTTTTTGAGTGCCAGTTCCTGACTGATTTTCAACTCTATTCAAGTGAATATTCTTAAGTGTCCTTGCTTTTATCATAATGGACTTGAGTCAGCATGTATCAATCAATGAGTGCTGCTTACCTGAACTCATCGCTGCTCTGGTTTGGGTAAGCTGTGCTGTTTGAAGGCATGGGACTAGAGTTAGGCTTTAAAGTCCTGAGATGACTCTTGGAAATGTCACCCAGTAATCTAAGCCTCACTCAGTGTTTCCAACACATATTAACTGGATTTACGGTCACATTCAAATCTCATTCTCCCACCACATTCTTCTTTCTTTTTTTTTTTCAGCAGAGATGAGAGACTCTGCTCATCACAAGTTGCATATCAGAAAAGGTCTGTCTGTATGATGTGGGTGGGTAATATAATTTAAGATTCTACAGGTTTATTCCCAACCCATTATTTTAAGAAACAGTAAAAGGAAAAATTGGTTCAAACAATTCTGAGACCACTCATTAACTGAGAGAAAAAAAGGAATAAAATAGGACTTGTCTGATTATTTCAGGTCCTATCTCCCACTTCCCCACTTCCCTCGCCCCCCATCAGACATTTAGACAGGAAGAAAGGCACTCTGTGTTTAAGGTTAATCAAGTTTCAGTACTTTTTTTTTTTCAAACTAGAATCACACTAATCTTTTTTTCTTGCTCTAATGTGTGTGGCTGTTGAAATCCTCAGCTGTGATAAATTAAGCTACTTATTAATCTAATTATCGTACATTCATCCTAGAAACTTTCATGTGACTTGAAAAGGCTATTCAACCTTTTCCCTCCCCTCCTAGAAAGGGCTCAACCTTGCACCAATTAAGATCATTCTGAAGTAAGGCTTTAAAAAAGCTTTCTCTAATCACCCAATGAGACATGGACCAGTGGAAACCAAACTCAGAGCTCTGGGAAAAAGTTTAGCATTCCTTTCTGTCTGCCAACTTTTATGGTTTCATTGCACAAGGGAGGAAGACTTCATTTTCCTATTTAGTTGTTCTTTCACTGACCTCCAAATAAAGTCCATGTAATTACTGAGCAAATAAAGTTGCAGCATGTGTTTTAAAAATCAATTGCTATTCTTGGACTATAGAAGCGTAACAATACACAGATTTGCAGGAAAATGCCCAGCACCAACCATATGAACTAAACCCTGTACTGTATCTGTACAATGGAGTAGTTTTGACCCCTAAAGCACATATTTACTATGCAGATTTTTAAAAGGGCTTCTTTTGTGACTTATCTATTGATATTAAAATGTCCCAATCCTAATATAGGTTCAATTTAGGATTAAAAATATGTTGCTAATGTATCATATCTTAAACATCCATTCATTGCCAAATGCCTTACTTATTTTTTTTTAAAAACCATGGCATAAATGGAGCTATTTTACATTCAAATTAAACTAGCTATTAATTTGAATGCAAAGTAGCTCAAAGTAGCTCATAGTACAGGATGCAATTTCAATGACAGGTTTCCCCCAAGACAGAATGCAGGAGCGAGTCAACATGGGTGCGTCCAGCCGGATTGGCCTGACTCGTGCTGCCTGGCAAACTTGCTCACTGCGAATAGTTTTTGAAGTGAAGGTTAAAAGAGTGGAATTATAAAGTATAATTACATTTTAGTGAAACTCTAGAAATCAGAAAAAAATCAGCAGGAAACTTTTAGTGAAACATGATGTGTTGTCATTATCATTAAAAGATAAAAGTTTCATACTGTTTTTATCTGTTTATTTGGAAGAAATCCAGCCTTTACAGTTATGCAGGAAACAAAAACCGGGAATGCAGGAGTAATTATTAAAACTGTGTGATTTGTTATCTCAGCTACTGTCTTTCCAAATGGTAATGCGATATCAGCAGCTGCAGACGGGCCTGATTTCCGCTATTAGTAAACAAGTGCTTTGGAGACCTGTGTGAGGCACTTTAAGCTCGCTACTCCCCGAAGTGCTGTCAGGCTTAGCCACTAATCCATGGTATTTCAGAGCACTGGAAATTCATCTTTATAAAACCTGAACAAAAAAGGGAAAAAAGCCTGGAGGGCATGAGCTCCCTCTGGTGAGACAAATGACATGTTCATTTATTAATGAAACAATAACCCTGGAAAGAGGATCAAAGCACATTCCATCCTCACTTTACAATCCCCAATTTTCTCAGGCCAAACCATTTAATTGAGCCATGACAATGGAATACTTAATTGTTGCCTTAAAGTTTTGAAGAAGCAACTTCAGCATCAATGTGCATTTCAGGATTATTATCTAAACATAATGTAGCTGGATTGAAGCTGGAGGAATTTGATTCATTCCACATTGGGGGTCTTGCGCCAGCAGTAAAGGGGTTTCCTTGAACTTCCAACACTCACCACAAATGCTTCTTGCCCAGTCACCGCCCGTTCCAGCCCCTGGATCAGTCCTGATGGGTTCTTTCTCAGGATGAAATATCCGTCCTCATTTGTGGGTGGTTGAGTAAGATGAGGGTTCTTTTAGCATGTCCCCTGCATCTGGGACATGAATGAGGAACAGGAGTTCCCACTCCCAGAACCCAGAAATGTAAGGAGTCTGGGAGCACCCAGTGAGGAGCCCAAGAATTTCCCGATAGGCCCAGGCATGTGTAGTACAGAGGGTGGACTTGCCTGCCCGCCCTGAGGTTTCTTCACCAACTCTGTTTTGAGAGTGATCCTCGTGATTCCATCCCTCCAACACTAGCAAACATGTCGTCTGTGTTTACATTCCACAAAGTAACACTGAATGTCAACACGGCATTCTAACTTGCTATGTTTTTCTTTATACTTATACAACAAATTTTCTAGGATTTCCTTGACTATTCTATTTTTCAAATTAAACCAAACTTTCAGGAGAGTCTTAAAGCTCAGAAGTGAAGAGTTCAGGAAATGTTTGTTGATTTATTGGGGAAGGAGGTCCCTGAAGATTTTATATGTAATCTCTAGGACTCACCTGTCTTGGACTGAAGACATTCTAGGCCGCTTTGACTCTGTGTCCAGTTTTCTATCACACGGCGTGATTTGGACTTTATAGAAAGACTTGCCTTCACTTTGCACCTGCTCATACTTACTCCTTGAAAGATCCGTGAAGCCAATGAAAACCAATAGTCAGAACTGAAGGTTAGGAGCAATAAAACCACTCATGTTTCTATGTTCTTGATTGTCATTTATTTTATTAAGCCTTATGTGAGGTGGAGAGTGTATTTTGAGATGATTTTTGTTATCTATACTTAGGATCTTTCTCTCTGATCTGCTTTTGAATAGGATCCTTATAAAAGTCTTTCTTTTTGCTCTAGGTTATTAGACTTAAAAGTAAATATTAGACTTAGGAGTATTTTTATATTAAGTTTTAGGAAAATACTTTGGAAAATTTTTATAAAGAAATTTTTATAATAAGCCCATCAATTTGAAAGTGTTCCATTTAGTTTGAGCTCTCCATAATGTTTTCTGCAGTGTAATTGTCTGAGTCCCACACAGGGGAGAGACAGCGATTCAAAGCATGTTGGGAAGCTTCCACACAAGCCCTTTGGAAGAACACGGAACCCTCTAAGTCAACAATCAGAGCAGGGACTGGCCTGAGAGCCAGAAGGTAGTGTCAAATGGAATGTCTGTATCTGCAGGAAACAATTATGTTCCCAGTTCCCCCCTTTTGGTTATCTTTTATCCCTAAATATCAAACATTTATTTAAAAAAAAATACACCTAGAAAGACTTCATGAGAGTGGCATATGTGTATTCCAACTGCCCTGGCACTGAAGGCCACACCACACATTTTACACAAGCCAAAGCTGAGACAGAATAAGGACACCTCCTTTTGCTGAAAAAGGGTACTTCTATACTCTATGAGCACATTCAATTAATATTTACAGTATTTATTCACTCACTCACTCATTCTTTCATTTTTTAGCTTGTCAGTCATTCACTAAGTACTGGCTAAAGTCCTACTGCACATCTGTCAGAAACACGACTGTGAGTAGGTCTGCGGTTGGGTGTGTTCTGTGAGATACGTGGAAGCTGAGACTACGGGTAGGGAAGGGAAGCAAGGAGCGGGTTGGGGACAAACAATATGGAGACATAAACATAGTTCTCCCTCAACACTGTTTTGAAAAGGTTCAAACACCCTTCGGTATGTGTGTCTGTTAAATGTGTGATGGAAATATACATCCAACAGTATATATCAAGCAATTTCCATATCCTAGGTACCATGTAGAACACTTACAAAGAAAGGACCCTGTCCCTGGATCCCAGAATCTTCCATTCTGTAGTCTGGTCGGGGGCCCATGGTATGTATACAGTCTGTCCAGAAAGAACCCATCTATTAATATGAAAACTAGAGATATTTATTGAAGAAGATACAAGATACAAGAAACATTGTACGAAGGACAGTGACGCCTCAGTCCACTTCAAAGCAGGTACCTTGGGACCTCACACAGTTCTCCTAATCACCATTAGCTGCCCCGCCATATTTTTCTGAATGTCACTGATAGTCTGAAATCTCTTCCCTTTCACAGGTGATTTTAGTTGGGGAAAAGCCAGAAGTTACAGAGCACCAAATCTGGGCTATAAGTGGGCTGAGTCACCTGGGTGATTTGATGTTTTGCTAAAAAAGTGCAGGAGATGTGATGCATGAGTGAGTGTGCTATTGTGATGAAGCTGCCCATCAGTCAGCAGTTACCTGTAGCTGCAGCCTTCTGAATCATCCAAATAGTTTTCACAGAGTAATGTTCAAGCTTAATGCAAAATTTGGTGCAGATTCATTGCACTTCTCAGTCAATTTGAATGCAATGGCCACACAGTGCACATGCTCACTCAATGGGCGCCTACTACCCCCACTGATTAGTACAGTGAAGTCATCATTGTTTACACATGTGCATTCCAGTCCACTCTCCTTGGCTGCTAAGTTACATCAGTGTTGTGCAGACTATTCTCATTATATTACCAATGGTTGGACTTTTTCTGGACAGAACTCATATACATATAAGACAATGAGCTTGAGGTAGATGACAAAGCTCCACTTTGAAAGATACCAATAACAACTCAAGGTGAATTGTAAATTTTGAATAATTATAATTTTCATGATGTGGTCTGAGTTGGCGCTTGGTCTTCCTATTTCCCTTTTGCTAAGAAAATTATACTTTGGGAAGGAAGAATGGCAAGAGGCTTACAAACAGGTGCATGCATTCACCTTTGGCCCTTCACATCTCTTTTTTATGAACTGTGTTCCTTGAAGAGAGAAACAAGCTCATTACTAAGAGTTAGTATAATGTTTGATCATTTTTACTGTCATAGCAGATACATAAACTGATAACTTTTACTACAACAGTGAATAACGCCATATTCTTTAAATCTGCAAGGTGGAAGATTACTGACATACTTAATAGGAATTTAAATCAGATGAAATACATATGTACATATGGTTACATGAACAAGTCTAATGAGCACTAAGAATTGAGAAAAGACTATGGCCCTCTTTGCCCCTTCTGCAGCTCAAGTAAGTAAAATTTAAAGCAATACTAAACTTCAAACAAGTGTAAGAAGAAATAAATATTAATTGTTCCTATGATGACTACTTAGAATTATTTTGTAATTACTAGAATTTCTTAAAATAGCAATTGTAAAATCTAAAATATTTTTCTAGCTCTCTTTTTCCCTGGTGCCTCTGATATGCTGATAATGGATAACCCTGCACAGCTTTTGAATTAGAGCTTAAGGTGTGACTTCTACCTTTTTCTCATTTACCTTTTACTAATAAGTTAATTATCAGAATCCCTGCTATGAATTCAAATTCTATTTTCTTTCTATCCCAAAATTCTGCTGGTAGCATACCAATGGGAACCTTAATAATATGCTTAACCAGCTACACTTCTGAGCAATTATTTCTTTTCAGTATTCTGAGCTACAGTTAAATTATCCCAAATAGGAGCAAGAAACACAGGAACAAGAAACATATATCGTCTCCCTGGGTTCTCTGTGTTCCATATCCATTATATCACATGCCAAAAGGAGCTTATAATGCAGACTACTTAGAAAATAAGGAGATAGTTCAGAATAAACTGTTCAAGATAGGGTCATGGTTCTTTACGTGAAAAAAAAACAAGATGGTATGCTTACTGTTTGATATTCATTTCTTGAACTTAGTAAGGAAATGAATGGTAGTTAAGTAATTGCTGAAATAATTAGTTGCAAATATTTAATAAAGTCAAATCACAAAACCTAACCGAAGCCATTAATTTTCTTACTCTCTGAGGTTCATGCTTATATTTAATATTATTACAAATTACGTAAAAAGTATAATAAAAGGGACATTTTAAGTAATAAGGAAATTCTAAATTAACATTCAATACATTTTTCTACTTAAAATTTATATTTCTTTAATATCTAAGGTGTTAAAAATAATAATTTTCAAAGTCACCATCATAATTTTTATAAAATCAGTAACTAATAAGAAACAAGTACTGTTCATCCCAATTACCCTGCACTCTCCACTCCCAAAGGACACATAATTTTATTATATAAAATAAATTAATTTTGTTGAGTATATACACACAACATAAGAGTATCAGTATATGAAAGTAACACACAAAATAGACACAAAATAATTGCTATGTCCTGCTTAAGTAATTTCTGATTGCATCACAAAGGTCCTGAGTTTATATTGGGGTGAACAATAGGCAGTAATCTAACCAGTGGCCACAGACATAGAGGTCTTCTCAGCTTTGAGGAAACAAAATGTCTCCCCTTATCTGTGGGAAATACAGAGGATAGTCTATATCACTTTAGTTAGACGTAATCCCACAAATAATAAGCCTTTTGAGATTTGTTGCTGTGTTTCTACGGTAAAATTTGAGAAGTGTATTAATATGGTAAATACTGGATGCTGTTTAATTAATTATACATCGCCTGAAGGCTCATGTTAACATCTAGGTCTATCTTAGTGATTACAAAGAAAAGCTCTTATAATGCCTTCTAACAGAGAACACATTCTGGCAGAGAAGCAGGCATAACACATTTGTACCACCAAATGCAGACCTAGCCACGGAGGTAGACAGGCCTCAAAGATGTGTCCCAAAGCCCTCTGGATCTCGGGATGGCCTCAGGGGCATAAGTCTTAGAAAGGCGAAGAGTGGTTCAGGAGCGTCCCTGCTCAATTTAACAGCAAGGGAAGGAAAGGAGGGCTCGGAAACGAAATGGGAAATAACTTTCCCAGACGGAACAGAACACTTGGCATTCCTGAGGAACAGCTGCTTGCTGGTAGAAGTTTATGATAATAAACTAAACTGGGTGAACATTTCCTAAGAAGAAATATTTAATTATCCTGCTCACCATTATGAGGAACTTCTGCCACTCTTCAGGTTATTATACAGTAAATAACCATTTTTCTAAAGGACAGAGCTGTTTTAATTATATGACAATGAATGCATAATTATTGTTTGTTAGGAATGAATCACAAGACAACAGACTTGATATTGCTGCTCTGGTTAGTGCATCTTAATTACTTTTTCATTTATTTTGCATATAAAAGCTATTTGCTAATTGTCTTTGCTGTAAATATGCAAAATATAATTAGTCATTCATAATTCTTTATGTGTTATCTAACTGTACATTTGTTTCTGAGGAACATATATTAAAGTGTGAATATTTAATGGGCTTTTTTGTGTTCATGAATTTTTTTTACAAAGTTTTAAGTAAATATTAGGCACATAACAGTTTTAACCCTACTCTTAGGAAAACTTGCTGTGGAAAACACAAAGACTGAAAAGTACAGAGATATGGAGTAAATGCCAAACTATGTGGAATTTTTTAAATCTTCCACGTGAAGACACTGATGACATGAAGCATCGTACTGTGTTTTTAAATTGACCTTTTAGATGCTCCCCCCTGCTACTCAGACAGGTCTGTAAGTATTAACGGCTTCAATTTAAGTTTTTACGCATTTGTGTGGATACTCAGCCAAAGGAGAAAAGGAACTCATGGATATGCTTAAACATGCATTTCTAAGTGCTCCAAATTGATTGCTTTTATCTGTTTAAATCTTTGGGTGAACACTCTCAAAATTTTAAAATTAACTCTGAGTACTTCATAAAACCTATGTAAATGGAAATATGAAGGGATATATATTGTGTGTATAACATATATGTTAATTCAGCGAATTGTGTGGATATTATGACAGGAGCCCACAGTGAGGTTCTGGCAGATACGTTGGCATCTCAGAAGCGAACCATATCGGCCAGTCTTCCCACCTCAAGCCCAGTTAATGGGAAACGGAACTTGGGCTAGTTTCTCCTGTGGGTGTCACTTCAGTATGAACTCATATTGCTGGTAACATCTTAATGCCCTCAGATTCACTGCAGTGAATAATTGGTTAAACAGACCACATGCTTTCAAAGTAGTACCGATATTAGGAGCATCGACAAATGATTAAAAATTTTTTCCCCTTGTCTCCTTGAAATCCTGTCAGTCCATCCTGCTGATGCATGTCACATTTCACTTTCTTCACCTCGAACATTTGATTTACTAACCGGTTGTACTGTTAATCCCATGTCATGACACTTCTATTCACTTCTGCTTTTCAACTGAAAGCAGCTTCTTATGAAGATAAAGCTAGGTAAAATCTATTGTAAAGAGGAGAATAACTTGAATGCAGCTATCATATCAAAATGAAAACACACTTCTGCTCTCTTCACCCACTAGACATCCTGAATACTTTTCTTAATGATGAAGTCAAATAGAATAGCTGATGAGAATACAACTGATGATCATTTTTTTCTTCAGAAGTAATCCTACTCTGTAATTCCATAATTATTCTTCGTTATGTGTGCCAAATCTTTTTAAATGAACTTCTATAAAAACACAGTGATGGTAGGGTGTGAATTAGAAAAGAACTCGTAAACATGCTTAAGAAAATTGTGATGTGAATAAATTATATTGATTTCTGTTTATCACAAAAACATTCCAAAGCTGCTTTAAATAAAGCTTTCTAAACGTGCAATTGCAAAACACAAAGCAATTATATAGATGTTTTTGGTTTTGTTTTTATTGTGGGACTGTCTTTTTGCTTCCCTGAATATTTTTTTCTTTTACCTTCAGAATAGCCAAAAGAAAATGAAATATATATATTTCAAATAGCATTTCACCTATTGAGGGAAGTTGTAGGGATAATACTCTGTCTACTAAAGTCACAATCTTAAAAACCTACTGTTCTATAGTGAAATAATTTTAGCTGGAGGGGGTTATAAAATGCAGAATATTGTGTAAAAAGGTAATTTCACTCTATAATGTGAAATAGTGAAATGCACATCAATGAATTCTGTAAAGAGAACATTTCATACCTTTTATATATGTGTTGATAACACGAAGTAGGCTTGAAGATTAAATTTTCATTTAAAGTATTTTCAGATACTTCCATTATTATAAGAAGAAACATAAGAATGATTATGTAACATAATTTTTGTAAACCTATAGCATTGTCCACTGACTCAAATATATAGAAATGATCAGAAAATTCAAGGTTTAAAAGAGGCAACAGGCCTCAGGTAGAAAAAAAAATCTAATTTCTCACCTTAGCAAAAAACAACATTGATTACATTTTGTGGCATGTAGGTATTGAAAACGTTGAAAAGTCTAGGTTTCCCTTCCGAGATGACGAGCACCACAGTCTGCTGCGGTTTACAAGAAGTTTGAGAGGGCAATTGAGGGGCTCTTGGCTTTTTAAAAATAATCCTTATCAAGCACCTATTTCACAAAGAATCATGTTAGAATAATAAACACGATCTTCCCAGTAGCATTAGGCAGAATGAAATTCAGAAGAATGTAAATGTAAAGAGTGACCGATGTTGAACAGATGACAGGAAAGAGCTATAAAAGCTTCCTAATCATCTCTTGACTGAAAAATTTATAGTTTTTTGTATCTTTCAAGATCATAGGTATTTTCACATAGAGATTTCCAAAATGTACTTTAATGAAACATCTTTTTTATAAGATCTATGAAAGAAACGATCCTAGTCCTGTGGGCTCTGAGTTGCATGTAGTGGGAAGAAGCCATCCCATTGGCCTTAGTTAACTATAGATCTCAACGCCGATTTCTAATGTTAGAGCACTCAAAGGGGAGATGGCAAATGGCCCATGGAGATGTCTTAATTACATTTATAAACTAGTACAGATGATAGTAAATAAAATTTTTTGCAATGAAAATACCTAAGACATTGCTGGAGGAAATAGTGGTCATCTAATGCTATCTGACTGCCAAAAGGACAGGTGTGTGTGTGATACACAGCTCATACAGGGTGGAGAAGAAGTAGGTTTACAGTTGTTTCTATGGAAAATAATACAATAATTAATAAATAGTAATACAAGAATAAATTGTGTTTTGTGTACTTGCAACTGTAAACCTACTTTTGCCCCACTCTGTATATATGTATACATATTTATATATCACATTTTATATATGCATTATACTATATACATACACATCTGTTTATTCTAACCTTCCTTATAGGGAACTGGGTTTGATCTAAATCTACCAAATGATGAAATATCTCAAGGGCAATCCGTATGACCTCCATGAATTCCTGTCTCTTTATTTTAACTTTGTCTGTTAATTAGATTTGAAGTCGAGAGAGTGATGAGTTCATTTATCATTCTTTTAATGTCCAAGCTCTACTTTCTTTCTCTCCCTCATCAAAAATTTTGTAAACTTTTAGAGTCTCATCAGTTTCTATCACATGGTGCCATTATTCATCCCCTGAAAAATGGCCTCAGATGATCATCTGAAAAGCCAAACCTAAAATATCCTACTTCCTAGAAATAAAAACAGCATCTTCTTCTCTGGCTTTAGACAAAGTCTTGGGTTGGGGGAAAATTATCCGCCTCAGGAAAAACAAACACTCCTTCCACCTTGTGTTTGTGTTTGCATGGATCAATTGTGAGACAGACAACACTCGCTGACAGTTGCTGGCCATGAGTCTGCCCGTTTGAAATACCTTAGTCAGGAGAAGTATCACAAACTGCACCAAACAATCTCTCACAAAACATCTGCAACCATCTGACCCTGGCCTTAACCTTTAAATCTATCTTTTCATATTCATCTCAAAAGACCTTGTCAATGGCCAAGGAGACTCAAGAAAAGGATTCTTCAACAAACAAAAAAGATACAGAGGAAATTCAACCCAGATTAGGTGGCAGAAGATAATACAGTTTGCTCATTTTTATTCTGCTGCTCAAACTGGAGTTGAATTCATTTTCACTTTATCTTTATTCATGTTATTTAAACATAACATTCATTAGGATTGTGAACTGCAACAGATAGAAGAGAACAAAACTACTCGCCAAATTTGTCGGGCATCTGTTCCCACTAGAGGCGGCCCTTTGCCAGCTCTGCATCATGTCGTTTTTTTCTCCTGAATTCATTTCAAAGTCAATCCAACAGTTTATGAACTGTTTGATCAAACTTGTCATTAACCAAGTGAAACATTTAATTTGTATTAACAAAAATGGGACAAATAATTAGTACAGGGATTAACCATTTTACTTTTTTTTTTTGCATTCTTATTTATCAAATGTGTTCATTGTTGATATAATTTTTTTCGTGTTCTGACACTATCTGGTTTCACTGGAAATAATGGGAAACATTTTTTTAATGAAACTACTTATCAACTGGCTACTTTTAAAACTCTACAAATATCTGGGTCTTACAGCTACCACCAGTAACTGCCAATTTCTAGTCGCCATTTTCATTCAGATAGAACCATTGGTTCCCCGAAGGGAAAGAGACTGAACGAGCCAATTGGCCAAAGACAGGAGAAAACAACCACAGCTATCTCAAGCATCAAAGGAGAGTTTGCCTTCATTTTTGAATAAAACTAACATTTCATTTTAGCATCAAACCATACTCTAATAGCACAGGTAACTCACCAAAAGGGCTCTCCTTCTCTTGCCTCCAATGCAAATAAATACTCGCCTACAGTATTTATTTCAGCTTCTCCATGATAAATTGCTATTTATATAACACATGAATTAGAAATAGAACCACTGCTGTTGGTGGGGATTTTTGCTCTTGGGACGACTTAGTCATCGTCTCATGCAATTGCTGTGACCGTGACCTCATTGGACACTTGTCGGCCTAGCTATGACAATTTGTTAATGAACTAGTTTTATTTTTAATTGCTTACTTAATTATGAAGCACCAACATAATAGCATTCCTAATTTGTATCATAATTGCATGCCGAGATGAAATGTTGGTGTCTATCACACGCTTGCTTCTAGTCGTATCTTGTCCATGGAAAATTTTCCGAAGTGATGGCTTCTTTAGTGCAATGATGTGGCACCAGTTACTTGAAATGTGCTCCCCTTCAATGCAATTGTGTCTGTCAACTAATTTCAATCTCTCTCCAAGTGCACATAAAAACATATGTATATGAAATTACTTAAATGTTTTTTAATTGTCAATAAGATAAATGTACATACAAACAAGAAAATACATATCATTTCCTAAATCATAAATATTGGCATTTTGACAGTGATGCCTATGACCATAATAGTTTTAAAGAATTCTTTCTAAAAATAGTTCATTGAAACTGTAGAGAGCTCCCTTCATTCTTGCAACAGTGTTACTGCTGCTGTGTAGAATGTTTAAAATTCACAACTGGTGTATGCTGTGTGAACCAGTGTTCAGCACGTTTCAAATCCACCAAGAGAAAATGAGGGGCCATATTTGAAATGAAATCACTAATCTAATAACACGTCTTTCTTGTCATGATCTAAATTTGAAAAATTCATAGAATTAACCCAAGTCTCTTGTAGGATAAAGTGGAAACTAGGCTTCAGAAAGGAAGTCGTGGGAGAGGCCAATGAAGTCACCACTGACCTATGTCCCTCTCAGTGAATTTTGTTCTTCACAGTTAGGTCCCCGTGGAAAAACATGTTCAATGCAAAACATTAGTTATGGGCCCAACAGCACAGTTCAAAACATGTGTAGCTGATGTATGTTTCCCCCCAAAAATACAAGTATTTGCCTGTTCATTGTCATCCACACAAAGAACTGAGTCCTAAAATCCTTTACTCAACTAAATTCTTAATAAGTAAACTGAGACTAACCCTCTAATACCAGATTTGTTAAACAACATGATTTAGGTCCTTGCTATTCATGCACCTTGTACAATTAAAATGACTGGTAAAGCTAGAATCATGAAAGAGTCATTTTATGTAGCTGCTAAATTCCTCTCAAATCTCCTTGCAACTTAACGAGTAAAGAAAGCTCAATGTGTAATGCCGGCTAATGTGGTTTATGGTAGAAAATAGTATCAACCTATCTTTGTAGCTTATCTAAGCCAGGATAATACTTTTAGCCTTTATAGTACATCCAACTCCATTTTTTCAACTCTTGACTATGTATTTCCTGAAATCCTTTTCCAAAGAGTTAAATTGGATGTGAAATCTGTACTAGGCTATGGAGCGGTCTTTGTTCTAAGTCTCGCCAGCAAAGCCTCGCCTCTGTATCACTTTCATTGCGTTCTGATTGAGCTTGACAGTGTGACAGGAAAGCAAAGGGAGGCAATTCCACACTGAATGAGAGTCTTTTTCAGCCACACAGCAGCCTCCTCCTCAGCCCCTAAGAGAAAGAGGTAGCAGATGCCGACAGCAAGGCATCCCTCACGAAGCCCTAACTTTGATGCAGGCAGAAGAAGAAAAACATGTAAAAGATTGTCTCAGTGCAGGCAAACCTTGAATGGAACGCAAAGGAAGCAAAATGAAAAAAAAAATGTGGCGCAGAAAATGGCTGGGAGAGTTATGTCGCTCCAGCGCATTTAAGGGATGATTTTTCCTCTGAAAAGAGGTTAGGATCTTCAAACTGCACTGCCAAGAATGGTGCAGTTGGAATAGTTACATTAGATGGGCCTCGAGCACAGGGTGATTAACAGTGCTGTGATTGCTTGGAGGATGCTCCTGGGAACTAGCAATGCTCTCTTCCTTGTGTGGAAAGTAAAACTCTGTTGAAAAGTCAACTTTAGTATAGCCATTACCTTTGTACTCTGAGGAATAGATTTTTTTTCTGATGGAAAAAAGAAACATATTAGTTAATATAATTTACTTCACTATGTTCTATAATTAAATGGATTGGAGCATCACTTACTTTCCACCGTTTTATACAATCTAAGGATCAGAAGCTGGCCTCTTCAAAGTGTGGCTTCCGAGGGTACATTGATCTCTGAATGGGAACTATGTTTAGTGGCATAAAAAAATTTATTGTAAGATATAAGCACTTAGGAAGCTTATGCTAGTCTATCTTACTTATTAAGAAATTGATTTAAAATATTAATATATGTACAATCTGCCTTAATCCTTGTGGCAAGATCATGAATCAAAGTAGACCAGGTCTATCCAATGGGACCTGGACATCATGAATGCCCATGTAATGCTGAGCCCATTGCTAAGATAAAGCCTGGGAAACACAAACGATCACCTCATACCCACATACGAGCCTGGGGTTAGAACACCAGGTCCTGAGAGTTTGTGGAAATAACTCATCCATTTGATGGGAGGCATGGGAGACACAGAGGAAAACCAGAGTCTCATGGTACTCCAGCCTGTATTTGTCTTCATTTACTTCCAGAGACTAAACAATAAAATCAATATGATGTAAAGATTGCTATACTCTATTGTGTAAAATAGTGGGGAGCATTTAAAAGAATTTCTTCCTTGATAATCCTTAGTGGCCAATGTGCTTGGTAAAGCTCTGTGAATTCAAACCCCTGTGACATGACTAACATCCCCTAAGGAGTCCTTATTGGCTGTCGTGATATCTATATGCTGGTAGCATAGCAGGATAAGTAGTACAAGCATTAGTCCTTGTTACAGGCTAAACCTAGCTGAGGCCTTGGTTTACTGTGCCAAACACATTATTATTATTATTATTAGTGCTATTATTATTATTATTATTATTATTATATTGGATGCAGATATCACAGAGAATTTTTTTAAATAGGCTTTTTTTTAAAAGAATGGTTTTCAGTTCACAGCAAAATTGAACAGAAAGTGAAGCAAGTTCTCACATACCCACTGCCACCACACACGCGTGATCTCCACCACTGTTGACATGCTTCACCAGAGGGATGTTTAAAGTACAACCGGGTAGCATTTTTTCCCTTTGGAAATTTTATGACCGCTTTTTTTTCTCTGATATATGATAATGCTGCTTTGTCTCAAGTCGGTGTGTTTCAACTGCACTCTTACACTAAATTGAAGGTTAGTCAGAGTCTGTGAAAATAAAGTCTGGACCAGGAACATGGTTGAAGCAAGACAAGTGGGGCAGCATTAATGCTGTCTGCACATTTTGCTGGGATTATGGTTGAAAATGTATTAAAGATAAAAGACGATGAAAACCTGAGAATAACCTGAAGCTCTAGAACTCGAACTTTAACTTACAAATGGTTATCTATCTATGCTAAAATAAAGTGTGTGTATATTTCATTGATAGTTGTATGTTGAATATATAATATTGACATGCATGGATACATAATTCACATGTGATTCTATTTTGTAGGTTAACATGTATGTATATATGAGTTCTCATATACTTAAAATGTTAGGAAAGTAGCAGCGACTTAAATTCTCTCTCTCATACTCACACTCACATACAGACAATCAATGTCCTCTGTCTACACTTAACATGCTTTGATTCCCTTTAAAGACAGCTAATGAGATAAAACAGGCACTATGAACAAGTTAAATCAAGCACCTAGTAGTGCGCGTGAAACATTAAATAGAAAGAAAGCATCTGCTGTTAGCAAATTGCTTTGATGTGACCAAATACCTGGCTCTCTGTATCAGCACCACGCTGGGTCTGAGTCCCAGGTGAAGCTGCTGAGCCGGACGTGCCGAATGGCAATAGGATGAGCACACCTTTACTCCCGCAGCTCGCTTCTTGGCGACGGAGTCAGGAGAGCTCAGGGGCTGTGGACGTGGTGTGGAGATGGAAGAGGACAGGAGGACACGATCCGTGGTCCATCTGGAAGGTTTTTATTTCCTTTCTGAAAAAGTGAAACAGAGCACATTTCCCCAGTGCATTAGGGTATTGCATTACCTTAAAAGCTGCTGGAAATGCAGAACAGGTTCGGGAACAGTGAGGATTCAGATCTTGTTCTAAGGGTGGCCCTGGCCACCGGGACAATCTGACATGGATCTGATGGACTCAGAAAAACTCACATATAGACTCTCTCACTGTCTGCATGAGAAAATCCCAGGATTTACCCAGGATATGGATGGAAGAACACACCTTCTCTTTCCCATCTTCAGTAATCGAAACATGTGGAGGGATACTTTTTTTATCATTCTCAACTCAAGATGAGGAAACAGATGCCGAGAAAGTTCTGACAACTTGCCCAAGGTCACTCAGTCCCTTGGTAGATGGCGGAGCTGTGATAATTGTGCAGGGAATCTGGCTCCTGCACCCACGCTTGTCTCCACTACACCACAGCTGCCATGAGGATTCCTAACACAGAACTCCTGGGTAAAGAAGACAAGAAAATCCCTGGCCAGTGGGTAGCTTGGTTGGAGCATCATCTGGATACACCAAGGTCGTGGGTTCTATCCACTCTCAGGGCACCTACAAGAACCAACTAATCAATGCATAATTAAGGGGAACAACAATTTAATGTCTCTCTCTTCCTCTCTCTCAAAAACCAACTAAAAAAAAAAGACAAAAAGGAGTGACATGATGAGAAAGAATGACAATTAAGACGTGTGCATTTTGAAAACCAGCTGCATTTATGAGGGAACTGATCATGATGTCCAGATACTGAAGATGAAGAGTTCTAGGTGTGATCACTACCAGGAAAGGAGACTTCTTTAAATTATTGGGAAGGGGAAGGAAAGGGGGCGCAGCTGGAGCCATGGACATTTGACTGGCTGAACACTACGCAGGAGTGGCTAGGAGCCAGGAATGCTCCTGAGCATCATCTTCTTTAGAGCCTTGACAATGCTGAGAGGTAGAAGTTAAAGCCCCATTAAAAATTTAATAGACTATGTTTATTAGAGAAGTTTTAGGTTTATAGAAAAATGGCGCATACAGTTCCCACAGTTCCTATATAACAACGCTTCTCCCCAGTTTCCCTTACTGTTAACGTCTTGCATTAGCACAGTGTAGTTACAATTGGTGAACCCGTATTGATACAGTATTAGTACCTAAAGCCATAGTTTGCATTAGGGTTCAGTCTTTGTGTTGTACAGTTCTGCAAGTCTTAACAAATGCATAACGTCATGTATCTACCATTGCAATATGATACAAAGTAGTTTACTGCCCTAAAAATCCCCTATATTTCATTTATTCATTCTTTTCTTTATACCCTCTGTCAACTGATTTTTTTTTTACTGTCTCTATAATTTTACCTTTTCAGGAATGTCATTTAGTCAGAACCACACTGTATGTCACCTTTTCAGAATGGTTTCTTTAATGAAGCAGTATGCACCTCAGGTTCCTCTGTGTTTTTTCAAAGCTTGATAGCTCATTTGTTTTTATCATGGACTAACATCCCATTGCATGGTGTCTTATTCATTCACTTATTGAAGGGCATCTTGAATGTAAAGCCTCATTTTTGAATGTGGAAATGGAGACTCAGAGAGGTTATCACGTATCTACATTCCTGAAGCTGGAAAGTGGTAGAGCCAGACCTTCCGGTCCAAGGTGAGGTCTTTCCTCCTACATGTCAGGATTAGGTAATAGGATGGGAGTCAGGTAATAGTGTAAATTGAGGCACTTGATTAGTCAAACCACATGTCTCATTTTTCTCCTCAGGTTGTGCAACTGTATTTTCAGTGTGCAGAATGTACGCTCTGGAAGAGCTAGCCCCAGCAGAGTCGTGTCTCCCTCAAAGTGAGAGCTTTGCGTATGCCAGCAAAATTGCTTTAGGGAAGACAAATATGCTACACAAGTTCCTGGGTCGACAAAGTGCAATATCTTGGTAGCACTGGCCAGTAGATTACCACCCAGGATGGCAATGTTTTCAGGAGCCCTACAAAGGCTTTTTTTTGACCACACAAATTACCACACTCAGTTCCACTACAGGGCCTTTATTCCTCTCATTTAAGGGTTTTGAATTCCAGTTAAGGATCTGACCACATGGAGAAGGAAGCAGCTATATTGTGCTGTGCATAAGGTGCTGACAGCCAAGTGGGCAGTGAGAGATGGGGTGAAAGAAGGTGACCAGGACAGCAGGGTGGGGCTGGATGCTAAGTGGGAGTCACTATTCCCTGAACTGAGCTGGCCATTTCCTTCTTTGTGGCCGGAACTGCACTCATGTACATACTAGTGGACTCACTCATGGACGCAGAGTGATGGCTGATTGGGAACCTTGGAACCCAGCTCTTTCCCCTCCTTTTCTCTTAGGAGTGCATGCCCCACACAGAACTCTTCCATCCTTCATTCTGGACTCTGTGTGACAGGAGGCCTGTCCCCTGGGGAAGGTCATCGGCCGTCCAGCAGGGACTGTGACTATGGGGGGGGGGCGGTAGGATAGAGGTCTACTTGTCTCTGTTTCCTGTAGTAGTAAGTATGGTCTGCAGAAAAACCCATATTCTCGAAAATCATGTTTGCCAGTGATAAAAGGTGACATTTCATCTTTATGTGCTTTACTATTCTATTTCTTTTTAGTTGGTTCAGAATTAGTGAAGAGTAGAGAAATGATGTTTTTAGGTGCTCATCAAACTCAATTCATAGGAAATCAGAGACCACCTTTATCCCTCTGTAAATTTCCTTATTTATGGCTTCCCCCGCTGCAAGGGATTCCTTGAAGTTTGACAGCAAGAGATGGGGTAAGGAGACAGAGAGTGACAGACAAGCTTTGAAGTCAGTCATCAGTAATAATCATAACTACTATTGTTTCATTGAAACCTTATGAAAATTATACCTTATAGTGTTATACCCATTGTGTAGATGAAAAGCAGAGGGACTTGCCCAAGGTCACAGAACTAGTAAGAGGCTCACTTAGGTTGATTCTGGTTGATTTCAAACCTCTGCTTTTCTACTGTGTTTCTCCAAGAGTTTCAATGCCTTCCTTCTCGATGTTCCTTTTATTTCCCCTTTCCTTCCATTCCTGCTGTTCCTTTTCCCACCTCTGGCCCATATCTGGCCTATGACCACAAGCCCCCTCAACCTCTCACCTTCCACTGAGTCCGTTCTGCACATGACTACAAGGATATCCTTCCTAAAACTGGATTTAGTAATGCCTTCCCCAATCTAAGATCATTCTCATTTGTTCTATCACCTCCTAAAAGATGACTATTCCTTGAAGAAACAGAATACTCATCAACAGCTCCAATTTAGAGCCTGAATCTGACCCGGCGTGAACTATTTACATTGAAGTCTACGTAGGTCGTCTCACCCTTCTTGGGATAACAGCACCCATCTTTCTCCCTCCTGGTGACAGTTATTACAATCCACTCAATTACCCTTTTTCTTAATGTGGAACTATAAACCCTCCCCCTGTGGGAGCGCTACACCCCCTGCAATGTTCACTTGTCCTTGGACTTCTCTCTAAACTGAAGGACGATCACAAGTATCCCCTGAGACCAGCAGACAGCAGGGAGGATAGAAGTGGCCCCATAGACATCTGTTAAATGGATTAAATGAGTTCCCTTTTGCATTTCTTACAGTTTTAGGCATGAATGTTTCAACTTAATATGGGCTCCTTAAGTACTTTTGGATAAATGAAAGAATACTTACTTAATTACTTTAAATAGATAAACTATTGATTGTGTCTCTTCCCTAAATACTTCGCCCAAGCCATGCAAATATGATTTAAAATATTATAACTTTTTTTT
>CM052538.1:163345899-163374378 GCA_028533065.1 Trachops cirrhosus
TTTTTTTCTTTTGTGAATGGGAAATTACTTTATCTGTCATACTTTCTAACTAGCTATTGCAGGCAAGTGAGAAAGTTATTACTTTTGCATATTTGTATTTTAGCCAGATAACCTACTAAAATCTCTCATGTTTCTTACAGTTTTTCAGTTGATTCATTTGGGTTTTTCAAGAGTATAATCTTTATAATCTGCAAATGATGATACTTCTGTCTCTTCCTACCCAATATTTCTGCTTCTTATCTCATTTTCTCATCTAATTACATTGGTGAGCACTTCAAGAACAGTCATTAAATAATTGTGCTGCTAACAAGGACCCTTGTCTTGTTCCTCATTTTACTGAGACTACTCCTAGCTTTTCACCAGCAAGTGTTGTGCTGGCTGTTAGTTTGTTGTGTACAAGGTACATGTGACTTTTAAAATATATGACTTATATGGCTTCAAATTTGTGTTCTAGTACCACAATATTAAAATATTTTAATAAGTCATTCCTTGAGGGAGCGGAAAGGGTGGCAAATATTGAAATAATCATGTGGTTCTAATTCTCTTGCCTATTTATAAGATAAAGTTGTCTCTTAATAGATTTTTATTATTGAACTATCTTCAGAAGTCTGGAATTAACCCCCCTTGATTATGGTATGTTCTTGCTTTATTTTACTATTTGTATAGTACAATATGCTAATATTTTATTTGGTATTTTGCATCTTACTCAAAAATGAGGTTAATCTGTAGTTTTTCTGCTCTATGCCATTTTTTTTTGGCAATCCTTTGGTCTCATTTTCATGCTGGCTTTGTGAGAATTCTTTCCCTAAACTTTGATACAATGAATAAGGTGAATGGAAAGCCAAGAGGCCCTGGCCTCAGAGTAGTGCTTCCTTGACCACATCATAGCAGTGATGTAGGTTTTCTATCACTTTTTTAAAAAACGAAATCTGAGGTTTTATAGATTTACATATTTTTAGGAAATTATTCATGTTACTCAAGTTATCAAATTTGTTACCACAGGATTGTAAGCATCGTTTAATATTCCACATAAAATTACTTTCTTCTCTTCAGATTTTTTAGGTGTTCATCCCATTTACATTTATCGTTATAGCATATCCATTTGGCCTCACGGCAGTCTCCAAATGATACATTTCATGATACATTTTATGGTACATTTTGTGCTTGCTTTTCTGTCTTCTTCGTCACTGTCTCTTGTAACAGTGGAGATTGTTTATCTAGAAGTCTAACTCTGGGCAATGTCCAAACATGAGAACTGTTCTAGAAGTCTGCACTGTCACTCGTGGCAGCCAGGTGCAAACACCAGGTACAAGACAGGGAGGTTATGGCAGATGAAAAACAGTTTCTAGGAGTTGTTTCGTGTTATAAGATGTTTCATAAATTTCATGAGAAAAATAATGATTGGTTACTAAGGAGGAAATTCTCTATGTACATACTGAGAGAGAAATCTGAAAAGGGAAATTAGTAGATACCTCTTTCCAAGAAGAGCTTGTTACTTCATCCGTTTTCTTTTCTGGTTTGCAGAAGTTGTTACACCATAGCCGGAAAACTGGCGATTTCGCCACTATGTGAAGATCAATCAGGATTTCTTAGTGAATATAATTTCATATATTTCTATTCTCATGTGATACTCCTTCCTCTATCCCTGAATTTTTAAGGAAATGGGTGTGCATTTAAAAAATAAGTAAAAGGTATTCATTGTGCTTATATTGTTAAATACTTAGGATTTTACATACTGCTAACTTTTCTGTTTTTCAGGTAAGCTGAGATGTTTCAAACTGATGCAAAATCATTACAGAATATTCAATATTCAATTGTTTGGTAGGATATATTTACATTATAATAAAAAGAGATATTTAAAACATTATTTTTAAAGATCATTTATTTCTTGTCTTATTTTTTCATTTTACATACCATATTCATATACTAAAACTTCTTATTTAGCTCTTTTGAAATTTAAGTATGTAAAATGTCAAATGTTATTAATCTAGAATAAGTTAAGTCTTGGATATTCTGGATAAAGTATCTTCTACAGTAAATAATCTGTGTTTCTCCACATACCAGCTCTATGGGCATTATATTATTAAAGATTTGTGTTTTTTTATTCTATTGAACTCTGTAACTTTAAATAGCATACGTAAGTGTATATTTCTCAATTATCAATTTCAAAAAGTTAAAATTTCTATTAACTTCTGTTCAAAGATGAGGAAATTTACTCAAGTTACATCTCTTAGCTTCTCTTTCTTTGTAGCCTATTTTATTATTAGCCGTGGAATGCTGAGTCAATGTCATTAAAAAATATTGTTTAGCTTTTATTTCAAGGTTTTTAAGATTTAGTTTATGTTTTATAGGTATAATAAGCAGTACCGTTTAGACTTAATTCAATGTTTAAATTCGTTTAATATTACCTGGAGTCCTTATATGCCCAAGCTTCCTTATCTCTGAGTCATTTATTTTTACTTATGTTTCTGTTGGCTAGATTATATTATCAAATAGATTTTTCAGGAAGGAATTGTGGATAGTATCTCTTTAGTCTTTACATATATATCCTTGATAAGATCGCTTGTGGAATCCATGTTCCCTTTAATGTCTAAGTGTGGAGCATTTATTTTATCAAATTCCCTCCTGCTTCTAATTGCTCTTTCGAAGTTGCCTGTTCATTGTTTGTCTTCAGTAGTCCCTCCCTCGCCTCTCTTGTCTTCCTGTTTCTCCCTTCCCACCCTCCCTCCCTTTCTCCCTTCCTTCCTTACCCTCCCCTCATCCTCCCTTCCTTCCTTTTCTTCTTTTAATAAAAATATCTGTCCAAATAAGCTTCATTTGCCACATACAATACTCATATATAAATACTTGTACATAAAAGGCTCGGGAGGCTGCAATTATCCTCCCAGTCCTTGCTTGCCTCCTCTGCTATTCTCTCCACACCTGCTGGCTTCCACACAGGCCTCTGCTGAATCACAGGGGACCAGCAGTTTCATCCCTTGTAAGGAAGGACATTTCTTTTCTCCTCATTGCTCTCCATTAAGGCTTTCAATAGCACCACTTTCTGGAATCCAAGTCACTGCAGTGTTGCAGCTCTTTGAATCATAAGTATTCAATTCAGATTTCCCCCCAAAGTGCAGGCGCAGTACTGTGTTGGGGTGTGTTTCTAGCATTTGTGCCAGAAACAGCACAGCTCATGGTCCAGGCCCTGGTGAACTCCGGTCACCAGCCCGCCCCAGCGCCTCTCATGTGGTGAGTCTCCTTGTAGGGGTCTCTCTGTCCTCGAAACATGGCCTCAGTCAGACATTCTGGTTTATCAGGTATGTCATTTATACCTTTGAACTTCTGCTGGGGTTGGAAAGGTTAGTCAGAATCTTAGTCTTTTTTCCTCTGGGATTGCTGCTGATGCGACATAAATTCAGGCTAGCCAGCTTCCTTTGGTAGCATAGATGACCCAAATTTTTATCTAACCCCACCTATTACCTCTGTGCTCAAGGTCCTTGTGTGCTTCCTGATCATATCTGGCATGCCCAAAGTTGCACATTCCGGCACAGTGGGGGATGAAAGTGACTTCGCTCCTGCGCCTAGCCCTGCGGGTTTGAGCAGCCAGAGGCAATGCCCGCGTCCTGCGGTGGTCCCACAGCCAGCCTACTGGGTGGCATACTTTCTCAGAACCTTCTTCAAGTAGATTAATGTTGGCCTCCTGGTACCTGATTATTTTAGCTCCCTTTCTCCTTTCAGGGTCTAGAAAGCTAGGCTCATTCATGCAATAAAGTGAACATACAATGCTCATTAAATTATAGAACCTCCAGACGAGAGGATGGAACTGTTCTGCTTCGTGCCACCCGTGCAGAGACTGCATTCTTGAGGCTTGTATGTGACACCAAAGGTGGCACCTCCCTAGTGGGAGCAAACGTCAGGGACCTGGATTCTCGCTGTACAAGTTCATCTTTGTTTTGCAGGCATCAACTCCCCTGCCTTTAAAAAATGGATTTAAAACATATTTTCTGAAGTTCATTCACGTACAAGAAAGTTCTGGAAATGCTGCCTGGGCCTGTGGGGCAAGTTAAGCATTAGCATCTCTCCTTGAGGCTTCATTTCAACACTCCACAGGTCTATTTGCAACCTGTAGTTTGAATCTGATTAGTTGCATAATAACCCTTTACATTTTTATACAGTGTGGCACCTTTCTTTGGATGAGCTTAAAGTATGTTACAGCCATTATCCTATTAGCCCTCACCCTAGGAAGTGTTGGGGGTGGCATGGAATATGTTATTATCTTCCTTTTCTAGAAGGAGCGTGATGGCACAAGGAAGTCAAGGAATCTGAGCAAGAGTACACATGAAGCTGGGTGGTTCTGGGGGCAGAAACATGTTTCAAGAACAGGCTTTTGTTTCTCTGGCATAATCTCTCAGCTGCCCTCTGTCAGAGAGAACCGAGTGGGCTTAAGGTGATACTGAAGGCCCAATCCTTTGTTGAAAAGAATGAGTTAAATATATGCTGGGAGGAAGGAGCAGATGAGTTAAATTGAATTATCTAGGGCATTAGGAGCTGCTTGATAAACCCCTTCAAACAATATGCATATGCATTTCATGCCTACTCACCTTCAGGGCGCGGTGCTGCCAGATGCTAGGGAGAACCCAGGAAGAGCCCCATTTGCCACAGAGCAGGTATTAAATACATATCTGTTGAAGGAAAGAAGGAAGGAAGGTGGGAAGAAAGAAACGAAGATAAGCTCTTCCCATTTTCAAACAGCTTGCAACTGGGGTTCAAGAAACCCTACAAACTAGCATAACAATTATGTGCTGAACCAGGGAGTATGGTCCATGGATGCAACAGGAGCATAGAGAAAGAAGAAACCATAGTGGCCTGGAGTGATGCTGAATTCTGCTTGCAGTAGGTGGAACCTGAATTAGCCTTGGAGAAAGGGGCACGGACTCTGGGGAGGCGGAGAGGAGGAGCAAAGTGCAAAGGCCTGACGAGGCTGGTGAGAGAGGATGTAAGATGGATTTTTTTTTAAGAAAGAGGTGAGTTTTGTGAGGTTGAAAGAGGGCTTTTTTTTTCCCTTTCAATAAATATTGCAGAGTCCGTGTGACTCTTAGATTCTAAGGTTGAAAGAGCACCAGCTTGTTGCCAGTTTCCCGAGTGTGGAATAACTTGAGGGCACCGGTCTCGGCACACTTGTTTCGATTCTTTATGGGTGCCACCATTTGCTTGGCGTGTTGACTTCTCCCTCAAAGGTGAGATGGAGCTCACAATTGTTTCCCTTTAGTAGTACTTTTTTTTTTTACTGTTTTTGTATTTTTTACTTAGTTTTAGTCAGTGAAACATATTTATGTATTTATCATTATTATTGTTATGATTATTTTTACTATTATGCGGTTCTAATTAAATACACTACTGCACCATCACCATCCTAGCTTCCTGCTCCATGTTTATCTGTTCATGTGGTCCACATGTGGCAGAGGTTTTCTTAGCAACTTTCTTCTCTGACCTGGGTTCAGAGATAATTAGAATCATACATTTTGAAAATACTGTCTTCTGGAATTTTCAACATCTTCAGGAATCAAAACTCTTGTTTTATTTAGGGTTCTCTCCTTCTCTTCCACAAAACTGGGACTGCAAAAATATTCAGAAACTGAAATCTCCTTAATTCCCAAATCATGGTACCCTCAGACTAGTAGGTAATCAATATAAGAAATGAATTTAACTCAACATCATAGGAAATGTATATCAACCCGTGTGGGAGATTCCAGGTTATTAAAAGGTGTTTTTCATTATTGGAGGGTCTGAAGAAGGCAAGAGAGAGTCTAGCTTCAGTATTTGGAGATACTTGGGATTCTGAAGACTCCCAACAGGGTGGTGAAGTTGGGAGCATTAACATGTGCCAATGCACAAAAATAGGATCTGTGGATTGGCAGACCAGTCCCAGATATGACTGGGGTGGGGGGAGCGCAAGAGCAAGAAGCTCAGTTTTCTATATTTCGAGTGCCCCAAACATATAGTAGCAGTGGGGGAGGAATGGGATATTTAGAAGAGAGACTGACAGAATTTTCTGAAGTTTATTTCCCTTTTATTACCTTCCCATCTAATGGAGAGCCTGCCTGAGAATGAGGTTCATATAAAATTCCTATTTCTCTCTTCTCTCTTTGAATGCTCCCAGTTTAATTTGGGCACATGCATTATCAAACATCTGTTTTAATTACAGCCATTGTTAAGGTAGTTAATCAGTTGTCGTCTCTCATCAGCCAAAATCCTATATTGCTGAATTTTCATACAATCAAAGATACAATAAATATAAAAGGAATTCTTGTATATCAGCATGGAAAAAAAATGCATACAACTTCTTTGCTCACTGATGCAACCAAAACACCCAGGAGTTATTATAATGTGCATTCCCCTGACACAGACTTTTATTTCATGCAAATGACTGTGATTAAGATTCAAATACTTTTTTTCCATTTTCACAATTACTTAATCAATGTGAAGTACTGTGTAAAAATTGCATCTCTTCATAACAGTGATTTTGACCAAGTCAAGTGTTGCTCCTAGAATTATAATCCAGACTTGTGATTCAATTATCATTTAGAGACTTTCTAAATTCAAATTAACTTCACTCTTTTCTCCTCCTCCCAACACCATAAACTTAATATCATCATGGATCATTTGTAAGGTGGGATCAAAATAACTTTCCACTGCAAGGAAATATACAAAGTGATGTGTGAATTTTCCCTTACTTGCAAAAACGCACAGCATCAATAGTAACTCGCCATTAAAATGTATGAAATGCACAAAGTACAGTCTATTTTTCTATTTATGTTACACTCAGCTTTCAGGCTGAAGAATACTGACACTTCCCAGAATACTTATCTATTTAAACTTACTTGGAACAGTTGTACAAACTGCCATTTAAAAAGTTAGAAAAGAACCCAAGGAATACTTAAAGTTTGGCATCTCGGTTTGATGATTTAACTATTGGACATTCAAAAGCACATTCTTACAGGAATCAACAAGGAAGGAATGCATAAAATAAAGTGAGATTCCCGAGGCCAACTAGGCCACTCTCAAACAGCTATAAAACATTGGCCTATTTACAGTTTACTGCACCCACGCCAGGGGCTGCATCTGCATCTTGTTTTGTTATTATCTGTGACTCCCTCTTTCTTGCTCATCTTGCATTTCATTTATACTAGAGGAAAAATTAGATTTTGCCCATCCACATCCTTTTTCTTAAAATATGTTCTTTAGCCTCTGCATTGAAAATAAAATCTGATTTTAAATTGTCTTTCTTCTTTCAACACTCACCCCAAATTCCTCTTTTTGTGTCCAATAACCATGAGCAGAGAAAAACACTCATCTTTTATTCTCCATGGTTCCTGGAACACAATGCTATCTCTATGCTTGAGCTGAATTTGTTGAATTTGTTGAATTTGAATACTTTTTTGTGAGAGAAGTAAAATTTGCATTTGATGGAACTCGATGAATTCAAACAGAAAAGGTTCACATCTGGCAATTCCTCTCTGCAAGTGGTTTCTTGATCATTCTTATGGAGATGCCCCCCTCTCTGGCCAGGAAAGGCTGGAGAGGCATTGGATTTGGTCCATATGAGGGTCCCAGTTCATAGAGATGCTGACCAGGTAGAATCAAATGTCTAGTCCCAAATTTGGTAGAAGACTAGGGAACGTCTGTGAGGTTGAGGTGGTTCTACAGGAGGAATTATGAACTGCAGATTTGTCTAAGCAGCCAAGGTGGCATTCCGTGGGAGTAAGAATGTCTGGGTCTTTAAAACTGGGTCATTTGAACTCAACTTCTGTGAGGCTGGGAGTTTCTCCCTCTCCCACACCCCCCATGGATTTTTACTGTCAGAGATTTTAAAGCTTTATTTCCCTGCACTAGAACCCTGGGTTGCACAGTGTGTCTTGCTCCCCAGTTGTTCCTCCTGGTTTATCTGCATGCAAATGTGAGAAGACCCAGTCCGCCACCCCACTTGGTTCTCCAGCCACCACCTTGCTGCATGTCCTCTCCACCCTGGTTGCCTGTCTCCACCCCTCCTACCAGTCTGGATGAGTGTTTCTTCTTTAACTTCTTGGTTGTTGGACTTCCATACAGTTTGATTTTCTAGCAGTTCTGGTTATTTTTTTTTTTTTTTTTAAATTTGTTGCTGTCCATCTTTTGATTGTGTGAGGAGGCAAAGTGCATTTGCCAGAAGTCCTAAGGGCACTTCCATAAGAATTAAAATTTGCAAATACAAGATGAAGAACAGCACCGTTGATGGAGTCTGTGCCAGAGAGAAGCACCGAGGTGTGCACTTTAACAGCTTCTTGGTCAACTCGTCTCTGGCAGCAGGCCCCCTGCTGCATTCTGCTCCAGGCACACTAGCCTTCTCTCCCCATCCGGAGCTTCCCACTACCCTAGGGCCTTAGCAAGTGCTCTTCCCAACTCAACCCTGGTCATTCTCTACCACAGCAACCTGGTTACTATTTTTTGATTTGTGGTAAAATATTCATAACAGTATTGATCATTTCAGTCACTTGTAAGTGTAGATTTGGTGACATTAAATACATTCACATGTTTTGCAGTCACCATCACTATCTATACCCAAAACTTCTTTTTATTATCTCCAACACAAATTTTGTACCCATTAAATGATAACTTCTTCCCCTCTTTTCCCCCATCTCCTGGTAATCTCTGCTCTACTTTCTCTCTATGAATTTGCTTATTCTAGATACCACATATAAGTGAAACTATATAACACATGCCCCTCTGTGTCTGGCTTATTTCATTTAGCACAATGTTTTTTAGGTCCCCTCAGGTTCTAGTATGTATCAAAATTTTCATTCCTTTTTATGGTTGAACAATATTCCATTATATGTATATACCACCTTTTTTGTTTCATTTGAAACAATTTTTTAAAGATTTTTTTTTTTATTTTCAGAGAGAGGGGAAGGGAGGGAGAGAAAGAGGGAGAGGAACATCAATATGAGACAGAAACAATTTGTTGCCTCTCGCGTGCCCCCAACTGGGGACCTGGCCCACAACCCAGACATATGCCCTGACTGGGAATCGAACAGGCAACCATTTGGTTCACAAGCCAGCACTCAATCCACTGGGCTACACCAGCCAGGGCCACATTTTGTTCATCCATTCATCTGACTCAGTTTGTTCCAATCTTTTGGATATTTGAATAATGTTGCTGTTAACATTGGTATACAAAGTTCAAGTCTCTGCTCTCAATTCTTTTGGATATATACCTATGTGTGGAACTGCTGAGTCATCTGGTAGTTCTATGTTTAACTTTTTGAGGAATCACTAACTGTTTTCCAAAGCAGCTGTACCATTTTACATTCTCATTAGCAATGTAGAGGCTTCCAATTTCTCCCCACCCTTGCCAACACTTGCTATTATTTTTTTTATTATTATTATTGGTGTTGTTCTAGCCATCCTAATAGGGGTGAAGTGGTATTACATTGCAATTTTACCTGGTTATTTTTTTATAGCCTTTAACATTATGTGAAATGGTCTGGTTTATTATTTTTTTCTTTAGTTAGTTTACTATTTGGAAATCCTTGAAGGCACTACCCCTTCTATTACATTCACTTCTATATCTTCAGCATCCCAAACCGTTCCTGTCACACACACACAGGCATTCTGTTGAATAAATGAATGTGCGGATGGTCTCCTCACACAGCTACGTGACTCTCATTGTTAATTTATTTGTCCTAGGATCCATGTTTAAACTACAACACATAAGTTAGATAATAAGTCCACAGTTGTTTGAATCAGGCATCAGAAAAATCCTAGCAGCCTTGAACCAATGAACACCATTATTTTAAGGATTTCTAAAAGTGAAGACCAAACACAATTTGAATGAAGAGATGCATCCTAAAAGATGTGCATAAGTCTAATTAGAACTGGCATTCAAAGTGCATTGTTTAATGAACTTCATAAAGCTTGCGTGGAGAAAGGCACACTGCTCTGTTTTCAAGCTGCCCAATGCTAAGGCTGCTTTGGTTGGCCCAAGTGTAAATAGGACTAAAAATATTACATGGTGGTACTTCGGGGAGCAGTGCCACAGAATCCCGAGTCCTAAATTGCTACCTGTTGAGTCAGGTTGGGTTGATAAGGAGTCACAGTGCTGCCCAACTTTTCATTTATAACTGTAGTAAGAACAAAATTTCATTTCTTAAACTGAAGCATGAAAATTACTGAGTCATTCAGAACAAAACTCGATCTTAACTGAACACACGGCTTCTGTGAGTTTCATAAACACGCAATTTCACAACCGAAAGCTTTCACTGATTCCATCCCCTGTTGCTCGAGCCAGCCTCTCAATGGAGGGATCCTGGAAATGGCCTGTGGAGCTGGAGCAAGCAGGAACCGTGGGCCGCGCTGCGCCACGGTGCACTGCGAAGCACCCTGTCGTGTATCATACCTGGCCACCTGGGCACCACCGCGTTTCATGCGGTCTGTTTGCTAATGTTGCAAACACTAGCCAAGTTATGTTATTATGTGGTCCACGATGGCTCCTGGTCACTCTCTGAGTCACTAAATCTAGTTGCATAATGATTGCATTTTGAAATCACAAAGTTTGGGTCTCTGGAGGGATGTTTTGATAAATGGTAAAATTAACTCCCATAAAGGAAGCAGGGGAAGGAACTGGATGGGCTCCTGAATGTGAAGCTAATGAAGGCAGAGCTTTAGAACCCCTGCCCTGCAAGGGCACCTTCCCAGGGAGGAGCGGGGAGGGAGCGAGTTTCTGTAATTGCGTATTCTTTTTCCAAAAAGGTTCTCAAATTGTTTCAGGCCCTACAGAACCTGAATCCACCTGGCCTCTGCTTTCTCTCAGAAATTCTTGAAAATGTTTTCATGAGTCATTTCCTACAGGGACACGTCAGGAGATCAGGAAGGATTTTGGCATCTGTACAGGGCTTCGCAGGAAGGCTTCCACATTGCAGGGTGCAGGAAGCTATTGGTAGAGTAAATTAATTAAATAAATAAAATAAAGGACACAGTTGGTTGTAATGTGTGTGTTGCTCATACTCATGTTGAACATTTGGTTTTAGATGTACGGGGTTGACCAAAAAATGGGAGAAAAAAAGTGGCATTTTTACACTGAAGACCTCTATAGGAGTTACCTGAAAGTTTGTCTGTGAGGACCAGTGACAAGGGACTCAGGGAGAGACCTGTGCTTTTGTTGGATGACTATTTGCACACAATAACTAATGAAATAATTTCCTATTTTTTTATTATTTGGCATATACCCATTATGTATATATTTATTTATTTATTGATGACTAAAATACTAAAAATCAGTGACTTTAAGATTGAGAGGTTGTTTATTTCTACTCAAATTCCACTTTAATTAAAATAGATTTGTGCAAACTACTTTCAATGTGCTACAGATCTCATTACATAAAGTTGACTAGTTGGGGTCATAAGTGAAAAATTTTAAAGGGCAGTAGCTCCTATACCCACAAAAACCCACCTCTTCTGGCCCTCCCAGACTTTGAAATTCAATGTGAGAAAAATACAAGTCCACTGAGAGAAGGCCTACCTAGTTCACCTCAAGTTAAATAGTCAACGTGAATGCTCTCAGTTTAGGCCACTAAGTAACGTGCAGAAAATTCTGAAAATAATCACTTTCCTACAGATGCATTGTAGACTTCCTCATCACACAGGACAAGCTGCAGCATCCGCCAGGCCCTTGGGTGCGGGCCCACACCCACTTGTATTCCCTGTGAGTGGCTCACTTTCCTAAGGACTTAACAGTAAAACCTGACCCTCTAGTTTTAGACCCTGTCGTTCGTCTGTTAGTAGGAACTTGGTGAGCATTGCACATTTCTTTTCTTTCAGCCCCGAAAGAAGCATGAGCAGGGAAATTCAAAAGCAAGCAGAAAACTGGCATAGCTAATTTAGGCTAATTAGGATGGCGGAAACTGAGATTCATACTTCAGAGCTTCCCATGCCCTCCCATGTCTCCACCTGATTGCTTTGTCCAGCAGCAAACCCAGGAGGCACTTCCAATTACATCATATCCTCTTCAAACACCAAACCACTCAAGCTAATTTTATCCTATTAAACAGACTGAAGGATCCAGAAGAAAGGTTCTCTCCCCCTCCCTAAAAGCTTCAATTACCAGGGTCCCTGATTATCATCGCTTCAATCCTATATGCACTGCTGAATACTTTCCTTTTGCTTAGTGTTGCCTTCTTGATTCAGATGAAAAGCAAATATTATGAGCATGTCTTTACAGCTCTGGTAAGTGACATCAAGAGTAAAACTAAAAAGAAGCACCCTGGTTGTGAGCATGGTTAATCAAAGTCAAGTCTGAAGTTTCCAAAGACATCAGAATCACAGAAACCTCAGCACCTCTCTGAATATTAGTATTTAGAGAAATCCCTGAAGATGTTTTTTCTTTCTTCTCTTTTCCCTTTCCTTCTCTTCCCCTCCCTCCCTCTCTTCCTTCCTTCTTTTCTTTCTTTTAAAGACTATCAAAAAATTATTAGCAAAAGGACACTTGTAACTCATGATAATAAATATGGAATAAACAAGTTGGCCCTGGAAGAAAATGTAAGGAGGGTTAGAGAGATGGATAACATAGTCATTTATCATTTGGTGTCCTTCCTAGCAAACAGAGTAAACAGCTGTTTTTCATGATGCATATACACAAAGCATAACTGTTACAGAGTATGAACGTTTTTTTCAGAATATGAACTTTTAATTTCCAAACTCAAATCAACTTTCCATTCAATTTGACCTAAGAAGTCTTCATGTGATTTTTAATATATATTTTTTCTGATTACAGCAAGAATAAAATAATGTTCTAATTGTGAATGTAAAGTCCTTACTTTCAAAATGGAACCTTAACTGTTCTTGATTTTTTCTTGGAAGATTTGTAAAAGCTACTTAAAAAATATCTTGGCTGAAGAAGACATGTCAAGTGAAGATATGAAGGGGGTTATGGTGTCTACAAGACTTGGAAATTATTTTTGAAGTTTAATACATTTGCTGTGTGTGCACATTTCCTTTTCTCAAGGACAAGGAGTAGATTTGACAAATCTTAAAAGTACAAGTGTAGCAAAGAAAAATTTTCCCACCTTCAATATCATCCAGAAAAAAAAATCATCAAGCAGCCTGGAGGATCTTTTGGCAATGAAAGAAAGTGATTTTTCATTTCTCCTAGAAACTGGTTGTTACTTAAAAAAATTCTAAGACTTTTGATGGGCCTCGAAGTATTTGTCAGTTTTAATTTCAGAAAATCTCATTTATATTCTTTGTAGTCAGTCCAAACGATTGAAATTAAAATGAAATGTTTGCTTTTTTTTTTTTTTAAATCTCTTTGGCAGAAAATGTATCCACTGGCTCTCCCCAATCACCAGTTTCACAGGTATCCAAAAGCCATTGTCTTGGGACAATTATCCCTCTACCCCCACCCCCAAAAGAAACAGCCACTAAACAATCCATCCAAACTCTGTTTGGGCCAATTTTCTTAATGTTTCAGCAAGACTTAATCTGTTGGCATAAGTGTTTAGTCCCATTAACTGCAAAAGTCACAGAGTCCACAACTCACTTTGCTGACAGTAAACAAGGAATTTGAGGAATGGCTTTTAAACAATGACTAAGCCTCAAGCCATTTTGTCTTCAGATGATGAGAAACTTGTCCACCGGCCTCAGTTCTGCAGCCTGACCTCCATACAAAACGCCTCCCCCTCCTTCTGCCTTGTTTCGTGCTCCGTAGATTTGCTACACTAACTTTACTCTCCTCTGATAGGCCACTGATGACCCACGTGATCATGAAGCTAAGCCACTCATTATTATTTTTTAGCAGTACAAGCTTTGGTAAAAGCTGGAAAATGGGCGAGTTTGCTCACACTGACTTTTTCTCCGCAGAAGGGAAATCAGTCTCCGACGGGACTTGTCCTTTGGGTAAAAGCAGGGATTACCTGACCTCTAGTAGTCTATTGTGCCTAGGGAGCAGAGAACACACTGAAATGTATAGGAAGGGACCTCCTCACTGACAGAAGTGGTCCCACAAGGGGAGTCAAAGCATAATATTCACCAGAAGTGGTTAATTCTCTTCCAATGTCTAACTTCATTTTGAAGCTCTCTTGGTGTTTCGATCAGTGGGTTTGTCATCTCCTGTTATCTCCCCAGCTAGTGTTTCTGTATTTGTTACTTAGGCTACAAGAAACAGCCAAGAACTTGGCTTCTTTTTACAGCTCCCCATCCTTTTGCTCTCTCCCCATCAACCCAGTGCCCACCCACGACTTCCAAACAATAACAAAGAAGAGTGTTCTTTGCCTCAGGATCTTCATTTGATTCCAGGATTAAAGCAGTTCCCCAAGGGGTCCAGGCTCCACTCTGGGGGCATTTTCACCTAGTGATCTTTTTTCATGTGAGCTCAAATCTCCTACTTGGCCAACAATAAACATCAGTTCTTTCCCTGAACCTGCCACTCCCCTCTGAAATATCACACACATGATGTTCAGAGTCTCTCATGCGTGTTACCCAGGATTGTTGAATAGAATGGGGTTGCGTTAGGTGTGTGGTATTCTGGCAGGCTGAGGTTGGACTGGTAAACAAACGGGGGAAGGAAAAAGGGCTTTAAGGGAGAAGTTGACACAGCCAGCAGGAAATTTTGAAACTCTTTTCTCAATCTTTATCAGATTAAAAAGCATACAAATTACGAGGCAGAAAGAGAGCAAGAAAGATGAGGGAATGACATAATTCTTTAACCTTCACCTTCAACAATGTTTAGCACGTGCCTTCTCTACGTCAGACACTGTGTATTGTATGCACCAGGTGAAGAGGACATGGGTATGGCAAGATGTATTTATCCAGAGTCTGGGAGAGGAAGTGGACCAGAAAATCAATCATTACTGCCCAGGGTGTTAAGGTGCTTTGGGAACACAGAAGGAAAACCCAGAGGAGAGGTGCCTAAGCCATCTCGGAGTGGGGTGGGCTGGGGGTTAGGGATGAAGGCTGCTCAAAGGAGAAAGTGCTTTAGATGGGCATTGGAGAGCAAATGCCAACTACTAAGCAAACAGGAGTGTAGGGATACAAGATGAGGAAAGGGGCATCCAGGGTAACAAAAAATGCAAATACCCAGAGATATAGTATATTTGGAGAATACTATACGCATTTTGGTATGGCTTGGGACTAGAGGGCACAAGACTAAGCAGAATCCTAACTCTTAATTTATAGGAGCCTGTAAATTCTGAAATATGGCTATAGCTTATTTCCATATTTCATTAATTTTAATTTTTGGGAAATAGTTAACATCCTAAGGTCTGTGGTTTTACCCAGTTAACACTATTGTGTCTTAAAGTCTTGTGGATGTTAACCATAAGTCTTGTGGCTAGAATCTTAAGTTATCTTCATAGTTGTCTTTGGTCCCTGCAGAGTCCCCCATTTCTGAGACCAGGTGGCTTCTTCTCAGAAGCCACCCATTAAATATTGTTTTCCTGGGCTTTATCCACTTTCCTTGGGCAATTTTAACCATGTCCATAGCTCCAACCAGCAATATAAACCAGTGAATTCCAAATCTATACCTCAATCCAGATCTTCTGAGCCCCCAACACTTATTCCATTTCTCACCTCAGATGGAACATGTTTAAGATTGGACTCTTTCTTGTGCAAAATTGCTTCCGCTCTCCCAGTCATTATCTCATGGTGACACCACCATTCATACAAAGCTGGACACCTGGGGATAACCTTGGACTTTCCATTCTCCATTCCTTCACTCATGCATTGAAATCTAAAATCTTGTCCATTTTATCTCTGAGTACCTTTTCTCCTTTTTCTCTCCATCTTTTTTTTAAGATTTATTTATTTTCAGAGAGAAGGAAAGGGAGGGAGAAGGGAGAGAAATATCAATGTGTGGTTGCCTCTTGTACATCCCCCACCAGGGACCTGGCCTGCAACCCACGCACGTGCTCGGGCTGGGAATTGAACCAGCCACCTTTTGGTTCGCAAGCCCATGCTCAGTCCACTGAGCTATGCCAGCCAGGGCTCCTCTCTCCATCTTGACTTACCACCACACTAGAATAATTCAGTTCATCAACTGTTTACTGAATGGCTACTGTTGGTAGTCATGGCCCCTTGAGGAACTAGTCTAGGTGATAGATTATCATAATAGCTGATCTCCCTACCTCCATCCTCTCCCCCTTCTATCGCATTACTGCCTGCTCAAAAATTTTTGTAGTCTAAAATCTAAGTGTCCTAACATATAGGGAGATTTAAGGTTGGCTCCTGATATTCCATTCAGTGCCACCTCTCCACACACTCTATACTACAGCCATTCTGAAGAGACTACTGTGTATGTATGTATGCATCTCATGACCATGCTATATTCTGGCAAGTCTTCATGATATGTTGTTTCTCTATCAGGAATATCCTAGTAGACTCAAAAAGCTTTCTTCAGCCTTCAAGCCTCAGCAAAAAATGTTGCCTCCTTTTCTTGACCCTCCCCATCACTACTCCCATGAGTCTTCCATGCTCTTTTCATACCTTGTAAAAAATCTCCTTTGAGCAATTCCAGTATTATGTTGTAAATAGCTTCTTAAAGGTTACAGCAATCCCCTCACTGAACATCAGCTCTGTGAGGGTGGGGTCTATGAGCATCTCTTCATCTCTGTACAGAGGCTGGAACAAAAAGGGCACCCAACGCATCCTTCATACCCTTCTGCAATGAGATCTTATTAAGCAAGTGCCTCGGGGCTTAATGAGGAACATTGGTTGCTGGGCAGAGGACTTGTGAGTGACTCAAGTGGTCCAGCCCCTAGCTGTAGGCATAGTAGGACCTAAGCCCCACCTGTTCCCTGGCCACACATACCACATTCCCCTTCCAGGGACATCAGGGAAGGAAGGCTAGTAGAGCACCGCTCACAGGGCACTGCCTCCATTGTCTCTCTCAGCCGGTCCTCCAAGGGACATGGTGCATTTCTCATGGCCTTTCAACATGTGTCCCCTTACTCCTCCCACATCCCACCCAAACTCAATCACTTCTGTTCATCAAACATGTCTCAGGGTTTCTCATCTCTGAGCCTCGCTTGTATAAGCTTTGCCTGGACTGCCTGACTCTTGATTCTGCTTCTGAATTCTTGTACAGTCATTCTTTAAGTCTTAACTTTGCATGTCATTTTGTTCATAAGGTTTTCTTTATCTTCCAAAATGGAACTGATCCCTACACCTAAGAGCTTTTTGTTCCGACACAGTGGCTTATTATTATTTGTACCTTTCCTCCTGCTGGTGAGACTAACTCATAGCTGTTTTCATACTCAGCATCTGGTATCTTGCACAAGGTTGGTGCTCAATCAACTCAAGTTTCAGCTTAGAGAGACTTAGAGATTCTTTCCTCCAGGGGAGTCCTCCCTAGCCTGGGTCCTGTGCCCCTTGTATGTTCACTGTTAGCATCCTGTGCCATTCATTGGTCTGTCCCCTTTGATTGTCAGTGTCTGTTTCTCTTGTCCACAGTGCTATTTTCAGTATCCAGCATGCACTGACCTCAATAAATATTCACTGAACAAACAAATTAACAAAAGTGGGCTGTTGAATAAAGAGAACTCAAGGGGAAGGAATTATCCTAGACCCCAAGAATGGCAGCCTTTTAATATATTTGATTGAGTGGCTCTGTGCCTTTATTTAACTCTCCTGAGGTATGTTGCAAAATGGAGATACTACCATTTTGCAACAGTGGTAGCAAAGGAAAGGGATGTTCCAGAGCTGGCCAGAGATATCAAGGTGTCCTGGCTAACTGAGGATTGATACTGGATGTGGAGGTGGTGGGAGGGAGTTGGTGGGGATGGTAGAGGTGGGACCACGGTGAGCCTCAAATCATCCCCAGCTTACCTTCCTTCACTGATTGGTAAGGTGTGCCCCCTCCCCTCCTGATACTCCACATATGTCCGTTCCCTAACTTCAGGCAATTTAGGCAAAAGGTGATGGGCTATGATGGGCTGAGAGAGGTCCTGACACTGTAGCCTTAGAATAGACTTTCCTGTCCTATAAGCATTCCCTACTCTTCATAGACTCAACTATAGGTGCTCCTTGGCTGAGAAGCTTCCAGAAGGCTGGATGGTTTCTCTGGGCTGGGGATAGGGGCAGAGGGATGGTCCATCTTCCTTTGGAAAGGGAGTCACTTCAGGAGGAAGTCTTTTTTTTTTTCAATTTTAAAGTTATTTAAATTTCGTAGCTACTCTATCTTGTTTATCATTCTTCAAATTGGAAGATTCCTTTTTCCCAGCTTAGCCATAAACCTCCAAACTTCACAATGCACAATTTTCACCCCAAATGAAAAAAAATAGGCCATATTCAAGACTGAAAATGAAAATTCATCACAAAGGCTTCCCAAGGGCTCTATTATTAAAGTCACCATCATTTGGTTGGATATTATCAAGGCAAAAGAAAAAATTAAGGTAGAGATTGTGAACAGTGCTCCTCGCTCTTCCTCCCTTGCTTATAAATGAATGTTTTTCAGCCTCCGCCATCCATCTTCATTAACACTGTGAGCAATTTGTATTGGTCCGCGCCGCTGCGTCTGTACATTGTGCAAACGCATGTGATGCTCTGGAAATGGGCAATTTAATATGAAAAGCACACCATGGCTCAGATTTTTTTATTTATTTTCTAAACAGTAATTTCTGCTAGGAATTATTCCATGATTTGTGCATAATTTCATGCAAATGGTTATTTAAATATAAATAGAGAAATGTGTCGAATAATACTGTGCCTGCCTCTACTTGGGCTGGCATTCCCACATTTTTAGATGGTGCCATAAATAAAAAAAATTTTAAAAATCCCTAAGCCACACACTAGTCAGAAGATAATAGTGCCTGTTCATTAATTGTCATTTGAGTGACCTCCATGGAATTTTCTTAATATTTTCTAATTTCTTTAAAAATAAACTTAAGTAAGGGGAGTGGGGGAGATAGAAGAGGGTAGAGGGAGATATAAATGGTGAAGGAAGGAGACTTGACTTGGGGTGGTGAACACACAGTACAACATACAGATGATGTATTATAGAACTGTACACCTGAAACCTATATAATTTGATTAACCAAAGTCACCCCAATAAATTCAATACAAAAGTACATTCCCAATGTTGTAAAACCATCACCACTGTCTGTTGCAACACATTTTAATCACCCTGAGCAGAACTCTGTAATCATTGAGCAAAAACTCCCACTGCTCCCAGCCCCTGGTAACCTCTGATCTACTTTTCCATCTTTCAGGATTTGCCTATTTTATCTATTTCACATAGGTGGAATCATACAATGCATGCCCTATTGTTACTGGCTTATTTCACTAGGCAATAGTGTTTCATGGTTTATCCATGTTGTAGCATGTACCTGAACTTCATTCCTTTTTATGGCTGAGTAATATTTCATTTTATATGCACACCAAATTTTGTGCATCCATTTGTCTGTTGAAAAATGGGATACTGACATGGGATGTTTCTATCTTTTAACTGTTGTGAATAGTACTGCAATGAAAATTGATGTCAGATTAGTTTGACATGGCTGGGAGATGAAGCCACGTACACATGGATGCAAAGCTGATCTAAACATTTTATAATTCAGGTGTATCTTCTGCAAAGAAAATGCCACACAGTCATTTACCTTGACAAGCTTTGTAATAATTAAAATAGACAGCATGAGGGAAAAATGTACACTGCAATTAACCTTCCTTATTTGAACAAGATCTAATTTAGTTAAAGGTTTTGTGAATGCTGGTACAAAACATTGCTTAAATAAATATCCTACGATTCCCATTAATTTAAAAAACATGACTTTGAAAAATAGTGATGAGAACTTACAAAATGGAAAAAAAAATATGCCTTCTCTGCAAAGCTCTGCCTTCTGTTTCGTCATACTCTCTTCCATGGCTTCATATGTTCCAGTGGAAGGATTAGGAAGGTTTTTCCAGACCAAATGTACTTCTATGAGTGTGACGGGGAACCTCAGTTAGAATAAAGGTAGTACCTTTCTATCCCTAGAAGATGTCTTGTGGCAAGAATTAAAAAGAGAAAAAAAGGAAGACGTGTGCATTTGTGTATTTGTGTGTGTGTGTGTGTGTGTGTGTGTGTGTGTGTGTGTGTAAGATTAATCAGACCTCCCGATGCCACTGCCTGTGTGCTGCTGACACTCAGCTCTCCACCTCTGGCCTAGATCTTCTCTCATTTTCTGTTTCCAGACTTCTGAATGGCAACAGGCATCTCCACTTAGACAGCCATTTTCCGATTGCAAGCAAGTATGCTAATATTCAAACTTATTTTCTTTCTAAGCCTCCCTTCCCAGTTTCACCATTGCCTTAAAATTAAATGTGAAGCCTTCTTTTTCCTCTACTGTTCATATTGACTGTGTTAACAATTCAATCTTATGCACACTTGCCTTCACAGCTTTAAGACATTTCAGCCATTTCTGTGCTTACCAGCAGGAGCGGGCATGGCCTACACACATATCTTTTTGTCCTCTTTACTGTTTCCCAAACCATCCTGGAGTAGCTTCACTTTGAATACTGGGAAGGGTCCTGGTTTAGATTAAGAGAACTGGGAGTTCTTGTTCTGATTTTAACTCTGACAGTGGAAGTCATTTCACCTGCCTGGGCCTCAGTTTCCTTATTGGTAAAATAAAAGGGTTACACATAATCAACTATTGACTCCTTTCCAGCTCTCATGCCCTGTGCATCTAGAGTCTGCATTAAAACTCTTGACAAGGAATTTAGGGTCTTGCTGTCTATATTGCTGGTCCTGTTGACTCTGTCTGTACCTTCCTCTGTTTCCTTGGGCATATCCCACCATAATACCCCTGTAAACCTAGATCTAATTTAATACTTTCAGTTCTGTTGAATGTGTAAAAGTCCAGTGTAGGGTGGTTAAAACAAACTTGAGTCAGATGAACTTGGTTTGGCTTCAGCTTCACCACATACCAGCTGCATGATCTTGAGTATGTTACTTGACCTCCTTGAATCTCAGTTTCTGCATCTATAGAAATGGTATTAATAATAATAGCATTCCATAGGGTTCTGAGGGCTTGATGAGATGGCCATTGTAAAGCCCTTAGAATAATGCCTAGACCTTGGTTAGAGCTCAGTAAATACTACCTGTAGAAATAGCCTCTTGTTTTCACATTATAGATGAATCAGTAAAACATACAGGACCATGCTAGACACAAATGACTCATAATATTATCTTTTTTTGAGGAGAGGGGAACATTAGCTGTAACACCTGCCTTTAGAGCTATGCATATAGGGAACTACACTTTGATCACGTCATAAAGTCATAAAAAATTTACATGTGCTTATCTCCATGACAGTTCCTCCTTGCAAGAGCAGAAAGTCTCTTCCTAATAGCTGTATACTTACACAGTGTCAAAAAAGTCAGTTGGTTTAGTAATACAGCATAAATAACCCATTTAGAAAAATTTTTTAAAATGTATACTGTAGCTACAAAAGCAATTTAAAACATCCTAGTTGTATACATTAAAATGAATAAATATTTAAAAAATGAGAACGACAGCATTGTTATAAGTTTAAAAATGTTAAGACTCTTTGTTCTTTTCTAAGAGGAGGCACGAGGTTTGTTAGGCCAGAGTCATGTTTAACACGCCCATGTTTTGGAGGACCTGATTTATGTCTTTGAAAGCTTACTGATCGTAGTGATATGATCATAGTAATCCAAACTCACTCAGCTCAAGGCGTTGAATCAACTGTTGTGCTGACTTGGTGACAAGTTATATCGGCCAGCTCCTGCCACTATGGAGCTGAAACTTTAAAAGAGACATTACTGGTATGTCATAGAAATGTCAAATAGGTTAATGTGAATAATATGCTAACATTATTCACACAGTGTAAAATGTACATGCAGTATTCTGAATAAAAATCACGCTGCTACTGATGCATTGATGAGCTCAAACATATTGAAGATTCTGTTACGATTAGCAATCAGTATATGTCGATTAATCACAAACTACATTTTCTAAGGCTCAAAGCCAATATTTAGACAGATATTCTGGCTGTTTCTGTTTTTGGTATTCTCAAAACCTAAAATAGAAAGTTTGTCACCACCCTCTACTCTCACTTTTCCCTCCACTTTGTTGCCTCTGTAGATACTCTGTCCTGCACGGAGTTTTCACTCTGGGCCACACTCTGCCTCCCCTTGCTCGCTGCTGACGTCACGCTGCTCCAGGGTTCGGAATAACCTAAATGTTGCTTTACACAAAGACCTCCACAGCTCAATGCTTTTGCTTTCAAGTCGTTAAAAAAACAAAACAAACAAACAGAAGACTCCAAGTTTCCCAGAAGTGGGTATTCTGTTTGTCTGACATTACATTTCTCTGAATTCAACAATGTGACTTCTAGATTTAAACATCAAATTCTTATTTCTAAACTGCTAAGAGCCACGTTCCCGAGAGCAGGTGCCCTGAAAGTCTCTGATCTGTGTGAGTGCACAGGAGAAAATCTGGGTGGCGTGCCCTAAGCAGGTGGAAGACCAAACAATTTCTGTGAATAATAAAATAGCCAATGATTCGAGGACAGCATATCACAAGTTTGATTAAACTGTGTCTTTAGAAATTTGCCAGAAGTGTTAGTGATGTAAAACCGTCTCAAATTAAAGCAACCGTGTATCTGCCTAGCTTCTTGTAGCCACTGACATTTCTGCCCACATGTAGGTGGGAGAGAACAATATAGATATTACAAATTATTAAAAATTACAAATACTGAAAGAGAAAAGTGATTTTTAAAAGTATCATTATGATCAGTGAAAAAAATAGTTAAATAACTACATCTTTCGTTCACATATTTTACAGTAATTTTGTTTTTATCCTTTCTTTCTTGCCATGTTGCTAATTCCACATACAGCCCTCCATGGAGACATAACCGATGCAAACTAAAGTGATTTTCCTTAAACGCAGACAACACAATTGAGTCCTCTGTGCTATCTGTACCCACGGTGCATTTCTAGCCAAGAGAGAGACATTGGACCAAAAACTCCAGGCCGGAAGCAATATGAAAATAAAGAGCCAGAGCTGAGGTCTCTAATTCGGAGGCAAAGCTCAGTGAACATTCCCCCCCAGTATCTTAAGGGCTGTGAAACTTGAAAAAATCGCTTTCTGTGGACCTAACTGTCCTCTTGTTATTAGTTAAAATGAGCCAATTTAAAAAATTGCCACAAAGATAAGCTAGGAGTGTCCACAGAAAATATAAAATGAAGTTGAACCAGAATCAAGACTGAGGGAGTGTATTTTGTGGGTGTTTTATTTGGGGAGGCAGTTGGACAAAATGATGCAACCCACAGGGGAGTAAAAAAAATGGAATATTAGCTATTCAAAACCAACACTCTGGGTGAGTACAAATCCACATAACCTCATCTGTTAAACAAAAACATCAGCTATCTCAGGAAATTTAAAGTGAGATATATTCAGATTAGCACTTTTAGTGAATATTTTGCTAATTCTTAAAAACGCACTTTTGGAAAGAGGTTCTTTTCCCTTCTACCCTATATGTGCTTCTTCAAAAGCCTATATATCTGGAAATACACATAGATACCCGCTCAGTCAAATATGAGTTAGTTGGATTAATCTGCTTTTACCTCAATGCTCGTGTAAAACTGCTTAACCACACGACTCTGAGAGAAGGGGAAACAGAGAGGATAAAAGGGATGCTATCCAAGACTTCCATCTTCTTACTCTCAAATAAATGTTTTTATCACCCAAGAATTGTAAGGGAAGTTTTGGACTGCTTTAAGCAAGCCCCACAGAATTATTCACTAATGGATCCAAAAATGTATGTTTTACTGCCTTCGGTTTCCCAATTACTTTTTAAATTACAGTCAAAGTACCCTGTGCAGAGTAAAATGTCATCGTGTGAAAAGCACATGTTTCCCTTTCCTTCCCCTGTTCAGAGAAGCTCTACGTTCATTTAATCCTGAGTCTGATTTCACTGGTCTAAAATTTTGAACTTGTTCAACTACACGAGATGGTCCTTTTAGAAAACCTGAGACAATGACAGGAATTCATAGTAAGTTTTCCCATTCAACCAGACACATTTCTGGAAGGCATTGCAAAGGCTCCGCAAGCAGTTACTATGTATGTATCTGTCTAAAATTGGCAACTCTCTTTTATTTCCTCCAATATTCTAGCCAAAGATCTGAACTCACTTTTTCTGTCCATAGGCACAAAAAAAAAAAAAAAAAAGACTGTATTCGCTAATTATACATCCTGAAAAGAATTTGGTTCAGTGTAAGATGATCCTAGTGATATGCTAATCCCTTTTTCTGCTTGGTGCTGCCTAAAGCTTGTGTCTAACATTTTTTTTTCAACTGTATGACAATAAAAGTTCTGGCAACAAAAGAAATAAATGGGCAGCTAAAGAAGGTATAGCTCAAACACATGGCAGGCCGCTCTCCCCTCTCCTTCTGGCTGCTCTTTTGTGGGCTGCAGTTGGGTATCCTCAAGTCAATAGCCGAAATCCAGACACCTTAGCAACTTAGTATGATACCCAAGCCCTCTCTCTTTACATTCATGAATAGTCAGCACCCAGCAGACAAAATAGAACTAATCTTTTTTGACAGAATTGTTCAATTTTAGAGGAAAAGCTTTTGAGTCTTCCACACATTTGCAAAATATGAGACAACAATGGCTGCAATCAAATTTTAAAAACAACAGTGGCCAACTGGGCTGCAGAAAAGTCTCTTTGAATTAAAGAGCACATTCAGTCGGTCCCAGTGGTCATAAACTTGGGGCAAACATTAATTTCAATATGTGAAAGAGGGAGATAAACAAACGGAGAGGCTGTCCCACAGCCCCTGTTCTGGGTTTCCTGCAGTAATTCCGTCTGCGATGATACACGCATCATTTTTTTCAATGTCTTTTAAATTTTTTTTTTGCGAATACAAATACAAATATTTCTTCCCCTTCTTAAAATAATTCTGTTTGGGGGCTGTGTGTGTGTGTGTGTGTGTGTGTAGGGGGTTGCCTAAAGAGTCTCGGTTTAAAATGCTTTTTATCCAGCAGCCTTTTGTAGTCATTTGAAAGCAGTTTCACCATTTAGAAATCCTGTAATGTATCAGTCACTTACAAGTCTAACATGTGCTAAAAATGAATCTTGTCTCCAATCCCACCCCTCCCCCCATTTAATACAAGGCTATACCTTCGGAGACAATATGAACAAGAAGAAAAATCTACCCAGTTCATGGCAAAAACAGAAGTTAGCAACATGGTCCATGCAGCTGCAACATTGCATTTAAAATTCAGTTTCCTCATAGGAAGAGGGCTAATCCTGCCCCCGTAATTCCCTACAGCCAAAATGTGCCCCCTCCCCTAGTGACAGTGCAATGCAAAGACACTAGCACGCTTATCTTGCCTAACCAGATGGCCGACTTGGATCAATGCACACACGCCACGATCAATGGGAGAGATAAAGAATTAGGAAAACAGTGGTACATGCTCCCAGAAAGCTTGTACACTGCATAATTATTTTATGATTCTACACATGGCTACATGTGATACTGAAGTAGAGAAGGAAAGGATAATTAGAGTGCCAGGAAGAATTTTGTAGGCGCCGACACTTCGTCTGTCAGCACTTCCCACTCTAGCAAACTCACTGGCCTTATCTGAAAGGGAATTTAGAAAACATGAGCGAAAATTTCAGGGGAGGTATTTCCATTCTTGCCAGGTCCTGTCACGTCCGAAAGTTTAGTTCAAAGCTCGAGGAGGCTTGCAAGGATTTGGCTCTGCCTCTCGTCATTTGTATGTGATACGAACTGTAACCAGGAAGAATTTGGTCTCCCAGTGATTCAGTCAAGTCCATTCAGTAAAATAGAGCAGGACGAGCCATTCCCTTAATTTCTGTGTCCTGATTGGCTAACCAAAGCAATGTTTTTGAGCAGGTTAGTTACACACTTCAAACTAAGAAAAAATATGGCCCCCCATCCCTGTTTACCATCCAGTTTACAAGGAAAGTATAGGAGGTTCTGAGGCTGGCACGCTGCCGCTTTATTCTGAATTCAGACCAAGATCATAAACCAGAACAATAAACCACAGCAATCCTCCACTGTGGCGGTGTGTTAATCAGAAAGAAGAAAATATTACTTCAGCTTCTTGCACACGATGGGTGCTTAATAAATGATTATACTATTATTTCAAATAACAATAATAAAAATCTTTTACCCTTGCTAGTCAAAAAGTGTATTCTTTTATTACCTTGAGTTAGATGCAATTAAAACTAGTGTTGGGTTTCCCTTTGGATTTAAGACTCAGCCTGCATGCTCATTAAACATTCAATGAACTTTTTATGCCATTTCTCATGTAAAGAGAGACGGGACCAGGAATCACGAATTAGACACAGCTCTCCATCACTATCAACCTCAAAAACCCTCATGGATGAGCTAGTCATTTTAAGGAGTCTATTACATTTAAAATAGAATGAATATTCAATATGCAAATAATTAAAATTACTATAATTTAATTCCTATGGACCAATAAAATATAGCCTGGGTAAAAATTCAGAGGAAAAAAAATATTCACAACATCAAAAGCTGTAGTCACCCTCTAAATCATGAATGACGAGGTTGCATGTGAAGCTTGTATTTTCACAGGATTCAGTTGTTCTCAGTGATGTTCTCTATAGAGTCGTTTTGTTATCTCTGCCCCAAACGCTTCTGTCTAGCGCAAAACAGATAGCTATGTGTAACTAGCACTTAGCTTTGCTGCCCATAATCAGATTTAGAAGAAGATCCTAGGTTTGGGGATATGATACATATTATCACACCTATTTTTAGGTCAAAACCCTTCCAAGGCTAAGACTATGATTTTATTATTTAGGGCTATTTCCCTTTTCTCTGAGACTTAAAAAAAATGAGCGTAAACACTGCGGGCCCTTCCAGCAGTACAACAGACCCCTTTGGCTGCAAAACAACTTAGCACACATGCTATCCTTCATGTCGTGTAGCTGAGCTTGCAGGGAGTACGGGAAACTTCTGGGTGTTGGGGAAGGGAGGAATCCATGAATCAGGACTGGAGCAATTTCATAGAAAGAGCATGTCAGGTTTCTCTGAGGGCAGGGCTGCGGTGGGCTCAACTTTGGGCTGGAGACAAAGTAGGTGGCTGACCCCGAGTCCCACCATTAAGCCAGAAACCCTGGAAGGAAGCTGGTATGTTCTCAGCTCAGGAGTACCATGGCTCCCTGCAGACGCAAACCCAAATCCTGTCTGGAGTGAAGCACCATCAGGTCAGGCCCCCAGGTTTTCAAGGGATTAAGATTAATGAAATATAAACTTCCAGTCAAAGATCACCAATCACACAAGAAAATAATCCCCTATAAAGGAGAGTCAGTGGAAACAATAAACAACAACCTTGGATCTTCTAAGACCAACTGATCAGAATTTAGCAGGTATAGAATACAAAATAAACACAAGCATAACGTTTTCGAAAATTAAAGTTGGAATCATTAAAATGAATCAACAATAAGAGACTATCAAAAATGACAAGACAGTTTAGAAAAAGAACCAAATAGTACTTCTATTTTTTCAAATGTATTTAGGAATAATTTACAGATAATACATTGCACACATTTGACATGTACAGGTCAGTGACCTGACAGTGTATGTGTGTACCTGTGAAACCATCACCACAAGCAAAATGCAGAATATGTCCATCAACCTCGAATGCTTCCTTGTGCCCTGTGTGATCGATCCCTTTGTCAACCCCTTGTCCCAGGCAACCACAGGTTCTTCTGTGTGTCACTATAACATAGTTTTTGTTTTCCAGAGTTTTATAGAAATGGAATTGTACATTATAAACATGTTTGGGTCTGGCTTCTCTGACTCAGCATAGAGATTTTTGGATCTACACATTGTGTTGTGTATATCAGTAGCTCATTTCTTTCTCTTACTAAATAGGATTCTGCTGCTTGGATATACCACATTTTGTTTATCCATACCCCAATTAATGGGCATTAGGATTGTTTTCATTTTTTTGGCTATTGTAAAGAGACACCATGAACATCCACATTAAAGTCTTTATGTGGACATATGTTTTCATTACTTTTGGGTAAACTCCTAGTAGTGGAATAGTTGTGTTATGTGGTAGGTGTGTGCTTAACTTAAAAAAAAAATTGCTAGAAGTTTTCTAAGATGACTATAGTGTTTTACATTCCCACGCATAACGTAAGAGAGTTCCAGTTGCCAGCATTTTCTTCAGCACTAGATATTGTCAGTCTTTTTAATTTTGGCCACTCCAATGAGTATGTAGTCGGATCTCATTGCAGTTTAATTTGCACTTCCCTATGATGATACGCTTTCTCGCCATTCTTATATGTAGTTTTGTAAAATGTTTGCTCAAATTTTTGCCCGTTGAAAAAAAATTTTAACTTGCAAGAGTTTTTTTTTGCTTCTTTTTTAAAAATATTTTATTGATTATGCTATTACAGCTGTCCTATTATCATCCCTTCATTCCCCTCCACTCTGAACACCCTCTCCCACCCACATTCCCCCCTTTAGTT
>CM052538.1:163374878-163403276 GCA_028533065.1 Trachops cirrhosus
AAGGGTGGGTTCTGGAGCTTTCAATTCTTCTTCTGTTTGAGCCATCTTTTTGCTAGTTTTTTTTGTCTTGTCAAGCTCCTGTAGTGAGGGGCGGGGCACCCCAGTCAAAGGGTAGTGACGCTGAATGTGGGGGTGGGGTCCGAGAAGGAACCTTGGTACTTCCTCCATTCTTTGTAGGACCCCAGACCCTTCCACCGCTTTCCGCAAGCCAGCTGGGCCCCTCTGGCACCAATTCCAGTGTGGGTGGGTGGGCCTGTGCACCCCGTGGGACCTTCCTTTTCAGTCAGTGACCCAAAGTTCTATTTCCCGGTGCTGGGACCCTGAGTTGCGTGCAGTGCCTTGCTTCACAATGGCCACCTTACTGGGTCTGCCGGTCGCCACCCCCTGGCTGGGGCCCACCAGCCACTGCCGCTTGTGCACCCAGGATCTGCCTGCTGCGGACTGGCGCGCCGCCACGGTTGCTCAGCACCGGTTGCACAGCTCTCCGCTCTGAGTCCTTCCCCTCCTACCCGTCTGGATGAACGTGTCTATTTTTAAATCCTTGGGTGTCTGACTTCCATACACTTCAATTTTCTGTCAGTTCTGGTTGTTATTTTGCTTCCATATTGTTGTTGTCCCTATCTTGGTTGTGCGAGGAGGCACAGTACATCTACCTGTGCCTCCATCTTGGCCGGAAGTCCTAAACATCGCAAGAGTTCTTTTTGTGTCTTGGATACAAGTCTTTTGTCAGATTGATCTATCTACCTATATCTAATCTATTGATTTATCTATCTAGTGAATATGCTGTTATTTACCTTTTTGTATATTTAATGGTATATTTTAAAGAACAAAAGTTTTTTTTAATTTTGATAAAGTCCAATATATTAATTCTCTGTTTTATATTTGGTGCCTTTTTGTTGCTAAGAAATATTTGCATATTCCAAGTTGCAAAGGTTTTTTTTTCTCCTGTATATTGTTTTAGAAGTTTTAAAGTTTTGCCTTTTACATTTGAGTAGGTGCTCCAACTTGGGTTAATTTTCATGCATGGCTTAAGATAAAAAAGTCTATGTTTATTTTTTCCCTGTACAGATATTCAATTGCTCTTTGTTCTTTGTTAGAAAAGACTTTTCCCTTCCCTATTGAATTTTCCTGGCATCTTTGTTGAAACATCAATTAACCACATACGTGTGGGACAGTTTCTGGCTCTCTCTATGTGTGCAATCTTGCATCAATACCACACTGAACTGATTTTTGTAATTTTACAGTAATTTGAAATCAGGTAGCAATATACTCCCATTTTGCTTTTTTAAAAATTGCTTTGGCTATTTCGAAACACTTGCGTTTCCATATGCATTTTAAGATCAGCTTGCCGATTTTTATAAGACTGTCCAAGTGCTATTGTTTTGAGTCTATAAATCATTTTGGGGACAATTGACATCCTAATAATGATAAGTCTAAGATACAGTCTCTTAAAGGAACTGTTTATTAGGAATAAACTGGTGAGAACAGGTGTCATTAAGGCTCTGCTCAAATGTGAACTCTATTAGTGCAATACTATTTGCTTATCAGCCTTAGTATCTTACTATATTTTATTTATTTTCATAGCACTCATCACCATCCAACACACTATATGTTTACTTGTTTCCTTGCTTAGGTCTATTTCCCCCACTAGTATGTAAACTGCTTGAGAACAGTGTTCTCACTTTTTTTCCTCATCTTGATTCTTGGTTATTTGTCTAGGATAAATTCTGGTAGATTTCCTCCAACGTCTAAGGTTTAGAGAAAGACAGACCTGGAGGAAGATAGAGAACTGGCTTTCCAGTTGCAATGAAACAGTAAGATGTGCGCTCTGAAGTCAAACTGCTGAGACTGAAATCATGGTTCTACTCTTTACTAACCACATGGTCTCCAGTAAATTACTGAGCCACTTTTTGCTACAGGTTTTTTAATCTGTAAAATAGTAGAATGACATCATCTAACTTACATTGTTGATATAAGAATTAAATAAATTGATACCTGTGAACCATCACTAAAAGGATCTGACATATAAAAGTGCCATCTAAACATTTATAAAGTAAGTGATATGTATACTTTTTAGGTTACCATGCATCCTGATTGGACCTTTGGAATCGTAAGTGGGGATTCCCTTCCTATCATTCATTCTTTTGTTGCACGCATGAGCAGTCTTATCTACTGTGCTGTCATTTTAATGACTCTCCTTATCCATGCCTCAGCTCCGGAGTTGTAGTCCTTCTTCTAATCAGTTTACATAATTTCATTTCTGATAGGAGGCCCCTTTTAAGCTATGCCAGTCCAGATGTTCTACTGCCATGAAATATGAATGAGGTTCACTTACAAATAAAATATCGGACTATATTGGAATAACACAATAGGGTATTTTTATATAGAATTACAATTAACTTAGATGTCTCATTTCAGCACCAATTCTCCTTCCTTAGAACGTGGATCTGTAGCCACATACGACTGGGCCCTGCTCCAGTGTTTTTCCGGTTCTCATCTGCTTTGTCCTTTTCTTTCCTGACCCGAGTTGTCCTCTTCTTGGGTCCCACGCTGTCCTAGGTGAGTGGTTGGCGTCTTCGCTGCAGTACTGCCCAAAGTTATCTAGAGGTGATGGGCCTTTACTGACTCCCTCTGTGAACTGTTCTATGTCCAGTTATATATACTACAAAAGTTTGCTTCCTTAACAGCAAAAAAATGTCCATTGTTACTGCTTCTCTTTCTGTTTTTTTTTTTAAATTATTGACATGATTACAGAGGTCTTCCATTTTTCTCCCTGCCACCCAGCCCCCACCCCACTCCTGGCCTTCACCCCATTGTTGTCTGTGTCCATGGGCTATGTGTATATGTTCTTCGGCTAATCTCTTCCTGCCCCCCAACTCCCTACCCCCAAGATCTGTCAATCTGTTCCATGTATCCATGCCTCTGGTTTTATTTTGTTTGTCAGTTTATTTTGTTCATTAGAGTCCACATATGAGTGAGATCATATGGTATTTATCATTATCTGACTGGCTTATTTCACTTAGCATAATGCTCTCCAGGTCCATCCATACTGTTGCAAAGGATAAGAGTTCCTTCTTTTTTACAGCCACGTAGTATTCCACTGTGTAAACATACCACAGCTTTTTTACACACTCATCTACCGATGGGCCCTTGAGCTATTTCCATGTCCTGGTTATTGTGATAATGCTGCTATAAACATAGGGGTGCATATATTCTTTCTGATCAGCATTTTGGGATTCTTAGGATTTATTCCCAGAAGTGGGAAATCTCTTTCACTGCTTCCACCATTCCTTTGCCATACAGCCTTCTTTTAGCTTATCAACTCCACCAGCTGCTATGCAGGACAGGATATTTTTCGATGGAGGAAACTGTTTAAGTTCATTTCAGGCAGAATCTTTATGAGGAATACTCTCTCCTCCAGAAAACTCAAACACAGCCTTACTGTTTGGCTTTTCCATGTTCCACTTCAGAGCATCTCCTTGGATGCAACAAAAGAACTAAGATCCAAGGTGCTATCAGCAAGAAAATGCTGCCTACTCCTCTCTAATAATGAAATGTTCATCAGTGGGGAAAAAAAGTACAACCAAAGCTTTCAGCTCAGAACACTGCTCCTGCCCCTTCCATTCTGGAGCGTTAGGCAATCCTGGGCTACCCAGTCCTTTTGACTTCCGTACACACTTACCTCCAACTTCTGGAAAACTCCGTATCATACAACCATTCTTGAAGATATTGGCCTTGGAAAACCCTTTCAGGTTGGTCCTCCTTAAGTTCTTTCCAATACTTCCAGTTTCTGAGAACCTAGCACAGGAACCCAAAGAGACCCATCCATAGTATGCTTAGGTACTGGACTAAACTCCACAGCCTAGATGTATATATTTTTAAAAGCCGAAACAAGCTTTGAATCTGGAGTGTGGGATGTGCCTTGAAGGTCCTCGATTGACAAGTAACTGTTAATTCCATGAAGCCTTATCTTTCATTTAAAAGGATTATCATATTCATTATATACTCGTACCTTCATGTACCTAAATGCTGTTTCCTGTGAAGACCCATAAAAATATAATCAAGTGAAAATAAAGGTTAAATTTATTGTTGAATAATTCTCAATCTTACGGCCTTGATTCCTTAAGTATCATACTAGACATACCTATCCTTGCCTCTCCTAGCTTGGTCCCTGCTTGGCAACTGTATATGACAGGAGCTCATCCCGTGACCACAGCTGATGACCAGGGTTAGACATCTGGTCAAGAGGTGCCAGTCAAATTCTTTATCTTGTGGATTTGAATCACGAGATGAAAAGCCTAGTGACCGGCACAGGAAGGTCATGTGGACATGGGAGCGGTGGCCATGTTTTGCCACATGTGAGATGAAAACTCAGCCAGTCAATAGAGAGGAGCAGGCAAATGGAGAACATGCTGGAGAGAAATAAAGGCCTGAGATCCTGCGGCCCCAGGAGAAGCAGAGCAGACTTCCTTCCTGAGTACTCTGCAGGAGCTAAAACCCCACACTCGGCTTTATTTCCTATCCTTGGAGTCTGTAAAAACTTGATATTTGTAACACACTGTCTTTTATTTGTAAGAGCTTGAGTGGGATTGTGTTACCTGCAGACAAAAGGGCTTTGAGAACAACACATCTTTCCAAGGCTGAGAGCAGGCTCAGCATCTTACTCAACTCGCTAGATGCCCCAGAACGGGGAGGTGTTGACACAGAGAAGGGACTCAGTTACTTGGCTGAAATTCATGACTGTGACTGCCCATTTTTTACTTTCATACCTTGTAAGTGTTTTTTATTATATAATTTCACTTATCTTTAGAGTTACACTGTTACATTTCTTTTCTTTAACAAGAGAAAACAAGGTCCAAAAAGCCTACCGGTCTTGTCAGCAACAAGAACTACTGAGCACACGGTGCAACTTCAGAGGCACCGGAAGGCCTCATAGCCACCTGCCTCTCTTTCTTAACTTGTGCATCTCTGAAAAACTATTAGAATTATTCCCGAAGTCATCCTGGTCTTCCGAGTTGTTAATTAAAATACAAATATCTTGGCCCGTATTTCCCAAAATGTGTTCTGCAGAATTCTAATCTGTTGAGATCCTCCATGAAAAAAAAAAAAAAAAACAAGAAAGTAAGACAAATAAATAAGGAGCCACAATATACTATATCCGCATCTTGGAGATTCACAGGGCGCTGTGGCAAACTAATGGCTTGGAGAAGTCCACAGGTGGTTTTGGGGGACGTGACTATGGTCCACTTGTCACGGAAACTGTCTGGCTTAGCATCATGACTCTGCCACTCACCAGTTGTGTGACTTGAACAAAAATGAGGATAGCAGTAGCTCCTACTACACAGGTTTATTGGGAGAATTAAATGAAGTAATGAACGTCAACTACCTAGCACCTGACCAGCACATAGACCCATTCTGCTTTTATAATTAATGTCACTCTTTCTAAAATGTTATTGAGCTGTGCCTCTTAAACACGATCACTTATTGGCACCTATCAGGATACATACCTTGGAGGGTATTAGAGGGGGGAAAATCTGTTTAAGAGAGGAAAAGAGCAAAAAGCAATGATAGGGAAGAGAATGAATGGACAATGGCAATTATGCTTATTTTATAATTTAGCAATAATTCTGTTTTTTTTTTAAAGATTTTATTTATTTTTAGAGATGGGAAGGGAGGGAGAAAGACAGAGAGAGAGAGAAACATCAATGTGTGGTTGCCTCTTATGTGGCCCCCACTGGGGACCTGGCCTGCAACCTAGGCATGTGCCCGGACTGGGAATCGAACCTGCAACCCTTTGGTTTGCAGCCCATGCTCAATCCACTGAGCTATGCCAGCCAGGGCAGCAATAATTCTGTTTAATTTAGCAATAATAAATTTAGGTGTAGCTCTCTCTCCTACACTAATACAGTACCAGGCTTACAGGAGGCATTTAATAAAAGGGACTGCTATTTAAGTAATTTAAAATACAATGGCATGTTTATTTTAACTCTCCTATATAACTCTTTTGCTGTCATTCTAATTTTAATCAATTTCAGAACAAGAGAAAAATCCTGGTCTAGAAAAAGTTCTTAAAAGTATTGATCATCTCAACATTTCACAGTGGCCTTAGAATTAGTTTTCAAAGCCACAAAAATGTTTCCAGTGTTCTAGTGCTGCCAAGCTGAAAGTAAAATCATCAGCCCATATTTGCTTTAGGCCCTGAACTTAATGTCAAACTGTATACCAGGACAAAAGCAAAAATAAAACAGCAACGCCCCTGCTAGCAAGGAAACAAAGCATGAACAAGCAGAGACTGATCTTAGCTTCTGCAATCTGAACTGCTTTGGTGTTGAGGTTCCACACAGGGGCGTGACTAGTGCTGCTCTGTCTTGCATAAGAAATTAGCAGCATCCATTCCAGAGAAAAATGATAATCACTCAGTGGAAAGAAAACATAAAAGGCCCTTCACAGTATTGTTTCAGAAACACCCAGATGAAGAACATGTAATTGGAGGTAAGCAGACCCAGCTCTGCTGATGTTTGATAAGCATCTCTAAATCTCAAACCAGTTTTCTTGTGTTCATACGTTATTAAATGTGTCATTGCTTCTGTGGTCAGCCATTTTTCCTTTACTTTTCATAAGACAGATAGGCAGATACTCAGACAGACAGATGCATAGAGAGGCATCTTACTATCGTCATTCAAATACATTAATTTTGAAAAATGTCCTTATGTGTGCTGTATTCCTCCTCACTGCAGACAGACCTCGAGAATATGGGAAGGAATGAGAAGAAGAAGACTATATAGCTAAAGACAATACGCACAGTGGTTAAGTGCATAGGTTTTAGGATTAGAGAGACCTGGGATCTCAATTACGGCCCCATTACAAAGTAACAGTGTGACATTTGGAAAAGCACTTAACCTCCCCAGTTTAAATTTACTGAAGGAAATGATATCGAAATTTCAAGGTGTTGTAAGGATTAAATGAGATAGTGTATGTAAAACATTTAGCATGGGGTCTGGCACATAGCCATACCAGCTAGCATTTAGTGAGTCCCGTAGGCCAGGAAGAGAGCCAAATGCTTTAAATGCATCGCTTCACCTAATCCTCAAAATAATCTTTCAGGAGTGCATGCATTTATTGTCTCCTCTGTATGGGGGAGGAATCTGAGGTTTAGAGACATCAGGTTATTGGCCACAGGGAGTGGCAGAGCCAGACTCTGAGTCCACACCTGGCCGGTGCGGAGGTCTCATGCCGGCACCGCATACGATGGAGTCACAGGGTAGTTACTTCAGCTGAGAACCCACTGTGTGCCTGGAGCTTCACAAACTCACAAATAACTCACTAGTGTGTGTTACTAAAAAGCCAGTTTTGCCTCTCATTCTACAGATAGGGAAATGAAGGTATTAAGAAATTAACTACGCCCCTCAAGTTAGGGCCGTCTTCATGGGTCAGCACCCTGTGCAGTTACAAGGACCCTACACTTAGAAGGACCCTGCGCTTTCATGATCTGCTGTGGCCATCCCGAAATTCTTCAGCATCTTTAAAGAGGTCCCAGATGTAGATACATAGATATGGATACATGGATATGGATATAGATACATAGATATATTTTTTGCATTGGGTCCCACAGATCAAGCAGGGAGTCCTGCCTTCAAACTTTTTCTCATGACACTGCACTTCTGACTGTTGGAATGAAAGCCAGAGTGAGGGGACCATTCCTTTTTCTGAAAGCAGTATTGGAAGCATCCTGCCTTTAGGATCCTAGAAACAGAAGCCCACCCCTTGATGTTTGAAAGTACTGACTAATGACAGAACAGTCTTAGAACATGAATAGAGTGAAGGTGGAAATTTAAAAAACAAAAACATCCATTTACACTGCATTCTTAAACACCCTTAAGAAATGGAAACTCAGGTCAATGCCTCCGGCGTGCTCATAGTAGTAATATCATAGATTTACTGTCAGAGAACAAGTGCGCACAGACTTATTACACTGGATGACATCACCCTGCCCAGTAGAACTCCAGAGAAATAAAGCCAAAGAGATGAGAAAATAAATGTTTATAGTGTCACTATGGTCAAGATGCTGGCTTAATTTAAATGTATGTTGTAGAATAAGAACTTGCAGTTAGGTTTGTTTAATACTGATGGGGGAGAGCACTTAACCACTATCTAACCTTGGCACAAAACACCAAGAATACCTCCAAAGAGGTGTTCATCTGTCTCCATCTCTAGGGTTTTTGTACTTCTTTTCTCTCACTACAGGCAGGCTCCCTTTAAGAGGCAGGGGAAAATGGCTGGTGTCACCCAAGGCTCACATCCTGGTAGCATGCAATCCAAAGGAGAAGAGACCATGTCTCTCCCAGCCTCCCGATATCGAATCAAGGGAAAGGCTCTGATTAGCCTACAGTGTTCTTGTGCTAGACCAATCAGTGTGAACAGGGGTGTGGTGATGCTGTGATTGGCCAGTTTTGGGTCACATGCCCCGCTGTGCAACCAGAAGTAGGTAGACACTCTGGCAGATTAGGATGCTCCATTTATTTATCCTTCATTGTTTATCTGAAATTCAAATTGAACTGGGGGCTGTGTATTTTTTTTTTTTTTTTGGCAATACTTCTAGAACCACAAGGGAGGGAGAGGGAGCTGGTTCTAAGAAAAGAAAGAGTTGTGGACTAACAAAAAGAATATTTCTTAAAGACAAAGTTCAGCTCAGTCCTACTGGTTTTATATTTAGGCTCAAAAGTCTAGATCTCAGTCCCAAATTCCAGAGGGAAATGCTGAGTTCCAGTCACAGCCCCATTTTGATGATTAAACATTCCACTTGTGAGGTGACATAGCTAGCCATTTGGAACTCTAAATTGTGTTTGCCACCAGTTTCTATGTTCAAGAGCTATTCAATTTCTACCTAAAACTTTAAATTTATTTCTCTAGTCAAATGAATATTAATGAATCCAAACAGACCATAATACTTATGTCATTTATGCATTTGGGTTTATATTAAAAGTTCAGTGTAACATTTTGGTTTTAAATGGAATGAAAAGGCTAGTTTGATTGATTGATTGATTGATTGATTGATTTAAAAGCAGGATATACTGTTTAAGAATGTTGAATCAAAAAAGTACTTATCTTGCCAAAGAACAAAACAATCAAATAATTTTGAAGAAATTACTCTAGTTAGTTAAAAAATATTTAAGGGAATTCTAGCCAATGACTCAGATATTGAGAACTATATCAAATAGAATTAAATTATTATAGAAAAGAAAAATTTGGATGGCTTCTTGTAATATGTTGAAATGTAATTTATCCTTAAAAACCAGTCTCAGCATTGTGAGCTTAAGGTATACATAAAAACGAAGATAAAAAATTTTCCTTTCTTCCTCTCTCAATCTTATGGCCATCCCTTTGCCCTCCCCTGAACCCTCATCCTCATATAAAACATAACAAAAATGTAGGAAAACAATCTAGAACAGCACTATCCCATGGGTTACAGTGAGAGTCAGAGTAAAATTTTCTAGTAGCCTCAGTAAAAAGGAATAGGTAAAACCAACTTAACAGTATATGTTATTTAACCTAATATGCTTAAAATTATATTATTTCAACATATAACCACCAGAAAATTATTAATGAGATATTTTACAGTCTCTTTATACTTACAACTTGGATACTAATTTAACTGAAAATATTAGATCTCACAAAATTTACAGTTGAAAAAGTAGATTCACATACCCAACTTGTTTCAAAAATATTTAGTAATTTTTCAATAACTGAATTGAATTTTATTTTAGGATATGTAACTGTTAGGGTCCACTCAGGAGACAAAACCACATAAGTATTTGAAGAGAGAAAATTTAATTCAAAGAACTGTTAGGTATACAAAATTATTAACTAGGTAAAAAATATATATATATATATATATAAGCAGGTAAAAATAAAACCTATTTGCTCTCACAGACAGCAACTGCAGGAAGCAGCCACTACTATACTACTAGGGCTGGGGAAACAAAGGGAAGGGGTTGGAATTTATAAAACTTGGAAACTTAAAGTTGCGTCCCTATGGAGATGAAATTCAACCCTTACAGGAAAACGCTCTGCTTGCCCAGTCCTGTGTCAGCACTTCGAGGATTTCTAATGAGCCACAGTAAAACTTTTACGTACATTTTCAAACATTATAATAACAGAACTAATACATTTTCACATGGCAGCTGAAAAGAGTCTAAACTATTCATAGACACATAAAAGTATTAAATTGATAAAGAGATGGAATACAAAGGTTATTAAAATTTTTGTGACAGGAGAAGATCCACACCAAAGCTGCATTCTTCAGTTTTGGACATTGATAAATGATCATCTAAGCCAGGAATCAGCAAACTTCAGCCTGTGGGCCAAATCCATCCTGCTATCTTTTTGTAAATAAAGTTTTATTGGAACACAGCCATGCTCCTTCATTTATGTATTGTCTCTGTCTGCTTTTCCACTACAAGGGCAGTCCTGTGAAACCTAAAATGTGTACTATTTTGCTCTTAATAAAAAGTATGTGGAACCCTGATCTAAACCTTTGCTGAAATAAATGTTTTTGCTCATTGAAACATAATACTAGTAGCAAAGCATTTCCTTGTATGTCAGACAGTACATGTCCCATTCACTGCACAATCCAATCACAACTGTGATGCATGCCAAAACCTGTTTCTTAATGTTGGTTTACTTTAAGCTTTCTCAAAATCTTAGGAGCTGCAAAGAGTCAGCAAGTATATGATTAAGAATAGCCCGACTACTGGCATTCTCCCCTCTAAATTCTGTAGTACATATTTTTTAATAGAATATAATCTAAATTTAAAACTTAAATATATGTATGCTGAGATTTCATTTCTTTCTTTCTTGTGCTGTTTGATTAAACTTTCATAAAAGATCAAGAACCCAACTCTGTGTACTAATGAGGTAAAATAGTCCCCCTGACTGCATACAGTTGAAATCAACAAACAGAGGCATAAACTCCGGTTCTATTAGTAATAGTAGCTAACTTTGCTGAGTACTCAAAATGTTTCAGGCACTGCATTGGGCAATTTACTTGGATTATGTAGTGTTAGGTTAGTGGACAAACAAAACACCTGTATTTTGTCTACAAGAAAAAAATCTAAAAATGAAGCTTAAAAGAAAAAAAAGAGAAAGGTTTAGAGTTGGGGAGGGAAATGTTACTTTTTAATCTGTGTGTGGTAATATTCAAGGAGAATTCATCAGGGGGAAATAAGCTGTGTGAGTCTGAAACTCATAAAAGAGACCTGGATAAGAGCTAGAGATTTATGTGCATTTAGTGAAGTAGGGGAAGAAGATCAAAATACAGAGGAACATACACGTTGAAGGGATGGTGGACGTGGAGGAAAACTAGGAATTTGATTAGCGGCCATGATACCAAAGAATTTTTGTTAATTTTATCAGTTGTGGTAATGGCATGTTATATTTTAAATATCATTATCTGTTAGATATAAATATTGAAGTATTTGTGAGTGACATCATATAATGACTGAAATTTGATGTGAAATACTCCAGATTTTTTTAAAGGTGTGTGTGTAGTAGGGGGAAGTTACACTGGTGAAATAAATTTGACAAAGTTCTTGAAGCTTAATGAGTACATTGGGGTACTACCTCCTCCACTTTTGTGCATGTTTCAAAATATCCATAATTAAAACAAACTAAAAAGCTAAATTATTAGCGCAGACTTCCAGCTGAAGAAAAAAATGTTTATGCTCATCGTTTTTGTATGAATAGACGCTTTCCAACTTTGCTAGTGTGAACAGTTATTGTTCTTTAGAAATATCTCTGAGTGGGACAAACACATATCTGGACATTTTTAGTTTGACCTGTAACTATACATAGATTTTTGAAAATCTATACATAGATTTTTTTAACATAGTGAGGAAAATCATAGAGTGAAAACAGACTGTGAGAAGATGCTGTGGGAAGTAATGCATCTGAAAAGCCTAAATAAATAAATCACAACAGCCCACGTTCTCTGGAAGGTGTTGCATAAGAAAGACAGAGACTTCCAGGCTCCCTAAGAAGAAATAAGGGTCGCCCGACTTCCTACATGTCCGAAGGGGAGCTTAGGGAGAAAGAAGGAATGCTCACGAGAGCATTTTTTCATGTTGTGTTTCTTCCAGTATACTGGATGTCTGAATCCTACAAGGAGGTGTCCTTCGCCACCTCTGAGTTTCTGTTAGGCATGACACACTCATCACCCTTGCTCCACACCTGACCTGCCCACTGCAGTCTAAGTTTCACGGGACAGGGATGGTGCTTGTGAGATCACTGTGTCACCCCGCCCCCTCTATTGTGCCTGGCAGACAGTAAGTGCTCGATGACTGCTATTTGACTAATAGAGTGCCTTTTTTGTTCCAAAATTATTTCCCAATCTTCTTCAGCCTATTCTATATGATAAAGGTTTGTTTTTATTGAGAAATGGCAAATAAAGGCTTTATACCCCCTGAAGATTAAATACTAAAATCCCCATGACAATGTTTTTGTTCTTAGGGGACTGCGTGCATTCAAAGGACGTATAATGCCTAATAATGCTCTAGGAAGTTAGCCAAGAACTCCACCATCACCTAGGAGTTTGGAAACCTTGAGAACTTTTCTCCTGGTGTGTTTAAGAGTATCAAGCTCATTCTGCACGAGGAATGTATTGGCTTACGCTGACATTTCTGTCTTTCCCCACCTCCACCCTTAAGTAACACTGCAGTTTCTTTTCAGGGTCATACACGATTCCAGCAGCCTTTTTGGTGTGGGGAAGATCGCGCTACATGCTTCCTTCAGCTCTCGCGGCTCTATTAAGAGACAATCCCCACAGCACAGTATAGTTTCTCAGCAGGATAAAAGCTAGTTTCTATAAAGTAATATTTCTCTCTTAAGAAAGTATAGTTTGTAACTCTGGTGCTATCAAATTTCCAGGTCATCTTTGCTCGCTGGGAAAAAGAAGACTTACAAAGAAAAATTGTTCCCTGGAGGGAGAAGAAGGTGACAATTGTCCCCCAAACTGACCCCATGTCCTAGAAGCATGGCTACAATGGGCCACAGGGAGGCCGCCGAGCTGTTGGGCAGAGGAGGTTTGGGTGACCACAGAAGGAAAGATCCCTTAAATGGAATGACTCGCATGGCCCATCTGTACAGCTTTCCAACTGACCAACGCAGCCGTGCACCGTGCTCTGTTCATTTTCAAGGTGCTGAAGTGGCCCAGCGGATTAACAGGCTACCGCACTGGCTTTCTCAAATGTACTTGCACAGAATTATTTAATGGCATTTTCAAGGGCAAAGGGAAAGAGATCTGCCAGCCCTGCCGGTGAGCAGAGGATAATAACAACATAAAATGCAGCCCCAGCCCTTACCACCAAACGGGGAGAACACTGCATGGGAGATCGGTGCCCTCTCATCATATCTGTTCTGCACTCTGCATTTGAGCTCTCTGCTCCCCCACTTCCACCCGACGGAGTCCCCACATGGGAAACAGAGGAGGGAGCTATGCTGGGGAAGGGTCCATTTCCCTTGAACACACCCCTACTTGAAGTGCATCCCTGCTCCTCACATCGCATTTCCAGCCCCAGCCCGGCCAGGAGAACACCTCAAGTCAACTTCTTTGTGACCTTTGGAGTTTACTGTGATCTCTCAAAAGTCTAGATAGACCCAGTAAAGGGAGAAAAGTATCACTTGACTTAGAGTTGTATCCTGGAGAGCTGATTCAGGTTGAGGTTTACATCATTATTTGGTCATATTTACCCAATGTCTTACCTGCTCTAGTATCTGTTTTTTCAGATGTGTGCTGTTTTTGATTTGTAGTTGCTCTTATTTACCAAATGTCTTATTCATTATATTATCTGGTTTTTCAGAGGTACCCTCTTTTTTATTTTACTGTAAAGAGAGGCCAACAAAATTGGTGACTTGCTTTTAATAATCCAAGAACTGTCATCAAACACCCTGAGCTGACGGACTCCATGGAGACTCTAAGTCTCCATCCTTCTAATCAGTGCTTTTCATAAGAACTAAAGAATGTACCTTTAAAGGGAAATTGTAAATACCGACAATTTATTTGATTAGGATCATCTTCTAAAAACAAATATGCAAACAAATAACACTTTGGAATCTTTTGTACCTTAAAAAAGTTATATATTGGTGCTTAAACTTCTGAAACGATGCATGTGAACAGATACATCCTCATATGACGATGAGAGGAGGGAACGATAGAAAATATCTCCAAAAAGTATTAAGTCAAAGATAGATTACATGAATATAATATACTTTATAATATTTTGAATGTTTACATTTTACATTTTGCCATTCTTTTTCTCACTCAAATACTGGACGAAAAATATTTTGGCTTTTCTATTCTGCTCTAAGAAGGTCTAGGCTGCTTTAACTGTGGCCAAGCACAGAATTAGCTAGAACTCCATAATAATACAGTTCACTGTAGAGATTCAGCTGTGCTGTGGGACAAATCGTGTCCAATGAAAAATCATAACAACATGGAGAAAAAGCCTAATCTAGCAGAGTATATGCCTAGTTATTTGGTTTCCTCCTAAGGCTTTTACTTTCTTTTTACACTATATTCTCTTGGGCCAACTGCATTATCATTGGAATATTAATCAGTACTCAAATTATATAAAATATATACTAGTCTGTCCAGAAAGTAGCCAGCCATGTACTATGAAAAACAGAGACATTTATTGAAGAAGATAAAAGAAATATTGTACATACGGCAATGACACCTCAGTGTCCTAAGTAGGCACCTTGGGACCTTACAGTTTCCCCACCATCAGCTGCCCCATGGTATTTTCCTGACTCTCATCAATGGTCTGAAATCTCTTTTCTTTCAAAGGTGATTTTCATTTTGGGAAAAGCCAGAAGTTGCAGAGTACCAAATTGGGGCTATAGGGGGCTGAGTCACCTGGCTGAATTGATGTTTTACCAAAAACTCTACAAGAGAGGTGATGCATGAGCAGGCGCATTGTCGTGTTGAAGCTGCCAATTACCAGGTGCCCATACCTGCAGCCTTCTTAATCATCCAAATAACTTCCACAGTGGAATTTTCAAGCTTATTGCAAAATTTGATGCTGATTCATTGCTCTACTCTCTCAATCATTTTTTATGCGATGGCCACATAGTGCACATGCTCACTCAGTAGGCATCTACCACACCCACTCACTGGTACAGTGAAGTCACCGTTGTTCATGCATGCACAACCCAGTCCAATCTCCTTGGCTGCCAGCTTACATCAATGCCATGCAAACCACTCTGGTTTTTCTCATATATATATGAGGTCTGTATGTATATAAACATATTTATATATATTTATATAGTGTTATGTATAATATTATATATGTTATATTATATAAATGTTATATTGTATTATGTATATGTTATATATATATAATGTTATGCATAATATTATGTATATGTTATGAACTTATAGGTCCTTACAGTTTCTTTGAGCACCTTTCATGAATTCACAACCAGTAGCTGTGTGTATATTCAATTACCAAAATGATTTTTTACTCTGTTTTAAAGCTATTTAAGAACTAATTGTTCTTATAGGCAAAATTAATAAGAAATAACTTCACAATAGCAGTTTAACCAGGTAGAGGTCTATGTGGTTAAATAATAGATGGATCAAAGAATTTTAAGGGTTTTAAATTTTTTCTTTTCACTATAAGGCTTCATATCACCTAGCAGTTCCCACAGAAAGACAAAAATCTCCATATTTTCACATGTTCACATTTAACTCACTTCAACAAATATTTACCTAGGCTTGGCCCCAGGGTTCAAAGATGAATGAAACATGATTCTTCTTCAAGGAGCTAACAATCTGAAAAGAAATCAGTAAACAGACAGTCAGCCATGTAACAGTATAATAACTACAAAACCATCAGCATGAACAAAAGGCTCTGGGAGTGCTGGAGGGCAAATTATCAGTTCCCCTGGAGAATGTGTAGAGAGATCATGGACTCACTTTGCTGGCTGCTTCCTGATATTAAATTTTCCCTTTGGGTGGGATTGTAAGGGATTGTCCCCCACTTCAGTTCTAAGGATGAGTCTTCACACAAGTAAGCCACTTTGAGGCCCTTTTCAAGTGATTAGCTCAAAAGTGTACACTATCCATTAATTTCATGGCTACAGGACTGGTTCAAGGAACCTAAACTGGTCCATTCAGAGGGAAACCTAGGACTTAGTTTGAAAAGCCCCCTCACCCTCCTCCCATTCTCTTTCTATCATGAGTCTTCATGGTCTCCTTTGCTGGTTCCCCTCTTCTCCCAGGCCTCTTAATTTTGGGGCCCCATGGCTGAGAGTTTTGTCTTCTCTTCTCATCTAGAGATATTAGGGGGGAGGGAAGGGTAACAGCCCCTACCCTCCTCAGAGGGTCCCTAATGATTAACTAAAATAATGTGTGCCCATTGCCAAGCCCAGGACTTGTCCAAAGTAAGTGTTTGGAAAACATTAGCTGTTTCGTGTGGCTCCCAGCCACCTGCCACCTCCACGGGCTGCTTCCTGAGGAAAGCAAAGCAGAGGGGAAGTTGCAGCTGAAAATGGAGACAACTGTTCCTGCTCGGAAGAGAAAAAATTGGTATTTGTTGGTGCCATCCTACTCCCTGCCATAAGTGAGGCAACTCCTACCTCAAACTGGCTCCCAGCTGCTGGGGGGCTGCTGGCAAGGGAAGGTCTGGCTTCGGGCAAAATTGTGGTGGGTGGACATCCCCGGGGGCCTCCTCTCTCATAACTTCTGGTTATAACTTCTCTCACGACTTCCTTGAGGCCTGTTGACGTGATCCTGACACAGAGGAGGAGCGGCGATCCTCATTCTGCCCCTGCCTCTGTCCCGGGTCTCCTCAGAGAAGCTTGGGGCAATTGTTCCCTAGCCTTATATTTTTGGTCTAAATTCTGTTCCCTCAACTTCTACATAGGTGGCTGAAGCAAGCTTCCCACTAATTCCCAACAAAGGAGGCAATGGATTAATGTGGGAGCCCCCTCATGGCCTGGTAAAGGCTCATAAGTCTACATACAGAGAGGAGTGTTCTCAGCTTTCAGGTACCAGGGTGAAGAGAAACATTTAAAGAGCTGAAGAAACTTTTGTAAGGTTAAAAGGGACCTTGGAGTGTGTCCCTCTGGGAATTCAGAGCAATTCTGCTGGATTTATTTATTTATTTATTTATTTATTTATTTATTTATTATTTTTAACCTTGGGGACTACAAGATTTCCCTTGGTTCTGAAAAAAAAAGTTTGAAAACCCACCAACCTAATTCAGATCCCATATTTACACGAAAGGAAACTGAGGACCAGAAAGGTTAAGCAGGCTGAACAAAGTCACTCAGCAGCCGAGTGAGGAGCAGAACCCAGGTCCTGCTCAAGGCTCTTTCTGCCAAGCACCCAGTTCTTGGAGGCTCTTGGGTTTCACTCAGGACATGGCTGTGCTGGGAGAGGCAAATGGCTCAGACCCGTGGGGGACAGCGGAGTGGGCTGTCGAGTTGGAGCCTCCCCTGACTGGTTCTGACCCACCAGCTGAGTGGGGAATGCAACTCTGCCCTGGGGCCAAGAGCCCAGGGACACCTGGGTAGCTCAGGCCTCCGTGCCTGCCAGGGAGGCCCTCAGCCATTCTGTACCCATCACCACACCACCAGGGCAGAGTGTGTTCAGGAAACTCCACTTCTTAAAATGATTTTATGAATAGACTTGAGAAGAATGTTGCGTTTTTCTAAAGAGCTCAGAGAGAGAGGATCTGTGATCTCAGTGGGGTGGACTGAATGATTGAATGAATGAACAGGTGAACACTATTGAGCGCCTATTGTTTGCCAGTGACTCTGCAACATGCTGTCTAAGTTCTCGTGTAATCTCCTCTGTACTCTGTGACCCAAACCTCCTGCAGAGGCCGGTGCTATCCCCACTACACAGGTGAGGACACTAAGGATCTGGGAGTTGAAGTGACTTGCCAAGTTTCACTCCTGACTTGGATTTAGCTCCAACCCACTGACTGTAGTCATGTGCCCCATTACCCAACATCCTATGTGGCATTTTGGCTGATGGTCACTCATACAAACTCTTGTCTTTTTTGCCAATTATTGTTCTATGTGTAGCACATAGACTTACTAAAAAAAAAAAAGATTGTGCATATAATACTGTTCTTTTAAATATCTAGTGTGGTGAAACTAGACATTTAATGGTGGAAGGGCTTCTTCCCTGTAGAGTTAGGGAAACCCTTTCCTTGAAAAAGGACCCATGTGCATTAAGTGGCCTTTTGATCTCACCCCTTTCCTTAAATTGCCTGGAGCATTCAGTAGGGTGACCCCAGCCACATGTGGCTTGTCTGGGGGTCCTTACTTGGACACTGATCTCCTGGAGTAACTCTACTTGCTTCACCTCTAGAAAGAGAGTAAATGGGGTGCCCTCTCTGCACACAAACACACATACTACATATATACACTTGTACATACATACATATATGTATGTATATAAACTATTTTGTGATAATCATTAGTATTATTTACCAAATATTTCCAGCTCTCTGCCTCCTGAGTTTATGCCATCATGGTTCCTTTGAAAGTAGGTGGGGTCATATGGCTGGTCTGGCCAGTGAATTTGAAGACAAGTGACATTTGTTCCTCCTAAGCTGAGGCTTTCATTGCTGGCATGAAATCATGAGAGCTCATTTTCTCCCTGCATGTGACCAACAAGGTCTGAGATGATGGCTGCTCTATCACCTGAATACCGAAATGACTAGCTTGAATAGACCTCATTCCCACCCCACTAACCTACAGTGGACATGTAGCATAAACAAGAAGTACTTGTTTTAAGCCCATGACACTATGGGACTGTTTGTTATACAGTATAAGCAGCCTTGCCTTACTGATACACTTTATAGAGTTAAGTCCTTTTTATGCATATACTATTTCATCCTCCAAATAAAGGCAGGTACTATTGTCATGCCCATTTTATGTATGAAAAAAAATCTAGGCTTAGATAATTTATTAATGTGTCTAAGATCACTGCAGATGATTAAAGCAATTTTCTATTCCGCATCTCTGTGTCTCCAAATTCTGGCTCTAAATGAGCACTCCACCTTTGTTCTCTCTGCCTAGGAGCTTTCAGAGCCAGGAGGAAAATAACACTTGTTACACATTCTCCCAAAACACATAGTTGCTTCATCATGTCACTTTACACATAACCTCAAATTTCCTGTTGAACTTAAAACCCATTTGCTAAAAAATAAACATTTTGACAAACTACTATAGCATCATAAGTGATCGTTTTATAGTTGGCATTCTATCACCTTCTAGAAAATATGACCTGGTAAATATAAATCTTTCTCACAGCAAGTAGCCCTCAGCTAAGAAAATTAGTTTTATTAACCAAAAAATCATTCTTAGAATTGATGGCTATGCAGATGACCTTTGGCCTACTGTAATATAGCAATGTGTCTAGCACAGTAAAAATGCCAGAGTAAGACAGGTCCCACAAAAGGCAATAAAGGCACAACATTCCAAAGACAAATGCACTTGAGACACAGATGACAGCCATGGGAAGGGGGAGTAATCAGTTATAAGAAATGACAGAGTTTTGGCAGCCTCAGTTACTTTAACTGACAGGACAAATAAAACTAATGTAAATTATTTTTTTAAAGAACAAGTCACAAGAGTTACAAATATAAAACAAAATTAGTTTTGGACTTTGATTTAAGTCAGCTGGGTGTCCCTCCTTTTTCAATGCACTGAGGTCAGCATTTCCCTGTTACAAACATTAAAACTTATTCTTCTACAAATTCTTCTTTGGTCATTTGGTTTCCTCTGGGTTTTAGTCTTCTGTTAATGCTCTCAGATTTCCTTTGCCCTCCCCAAATTCTTTGAGGCATATCCTCACCTGGGAGCACTTTTGGTTAAGTGCAAGTACCCCATGACTCTGATTAGGAATATACAGGGTAGTCCATTAAACAGCCATTGTTGTTTCAAATGCAAATTGCTATAAAAAGATTGCAAAATATTCTAACTTCAGACTTTCTAAATTTGGATCCTAAAATACTGACATGACTTACTTTCAAGATGTCAATAGGTATTTTCAGGGAGGCAGAAATGGAAGTCTTTCTTACGCTATGTTTACATTTATTTTGTGACTAGAAATAAGAAACAAAGCAGCAAATAAAATAAATACTCTCCTCTGATGAGATTTCTTCACCCAGAATATCACTGCTAGAATAGGGATGAGCAGGTTCCCCTTTATTTGCCGGTCAGACAAAGGTATTGGGATCCTTGATAAAAAACAGGACACAAACGCAGGGGCTTTTGAAGTCTAGTGGCTTAATGTTCAAAACTTTGCTTCCTCAAGATGAAGGTTCAGACACAATTCAGGTCAGAGGTTAAAGAAGTCTGTCACTTCAGTGGACAGATAAGGGTTTTGAAGGTGGTGGCGGAGGCCTGGTGGCTGGGCCAGGCAGGGAAGATAGAGGATAAAGAAGACAGGGCTCCACCCTCCACTATCTGCCTCTGCTTTGCTTAGGAACTAATGTTCATTAAATTCCTTTCTCTTAATAAAGAAGAAAAACTCATGACAACCAAAAAAGTAAATCCTACCTTTGTTCTAGCAAACAAGGTCAGCATCATCTGTTCCCGCTGTTGCGCGTGGGCTTCCCAATGAGTCACAGGTGTTTACGAAACTGTGCTTGGTTGAACTTTTCCTTTTTCCCCATCTGAAGAAGGCTCCAGTGTCTCTTAGAGAGAGACGGAGCTGCCGGGTGTTCCTCTCCCAAGACTCGTAAGTGAAGGAAGCAGATCTGAGGTCCTCTCTGCGCCGGCCTGACTTGGAACCAAAGTGCCACACACATATACGCTGCATGCAGAGATGCCACTGCCACATAAAAGCAGCTTTAGAAGCATGGAAACTTATTTTTTTTACAACCCGTTTTAATGGGATTGGATTCAGTGCTATAAAATTCACTAAGTCTGCCTTTAAAAAAAGAATCCATTCACATTTTCCCTGGCCTTCTGGTTCTCTCCCCAGACTCATCAGTATGGCCAATTAGCAATTCTGTGTTAATTGTAAAGCCAAGATGAGGATTTTCTTATATACGCAGTAAGACAATAGCAGTCTTTGGATATAGTTCTGAGGCATCAAAGAAGGGTAGCACAGGCTATAGATGTCAGTGCAAATACAGAAAGTAAATCTCCCCTACACAAGCGGACGATGTGGCATTCAAGATTTCCTCTGCGCACACGGCCTCAGAAATGGAGACAAGTGTTCCCAGGGCAAGATTTTTGTAAAGGAGGACTCAATAATCAGTACAAAAGATGATTTCACGTGTGTGGTCCCGTTGCTAGAGCCAGGGTATTGAGCTAGGAATTCTTGGGTCTTGTGATTACATCTATTGCCAACTCACTGTGCGCTTGAGCCTTAGTTATTCTCCACCTCTGTTTTCATGACTATAAATGAGTATGAGTCGGCCACCAGGCAGTGCAATAAACCTACAGCGGGGGCTATGTTTTCCCTCCACCTTAGCTAGTCTCTCTGAAATACCTTTATTTATCCCTTTTCCTGTTAACATAGGTAATAAACAGTTGAGGTCATGACCAGACATGAAGTTGGCACCCCAGAGGGAGCACACATTCCCCAGGTCACACAGCTGTGACCCCAGTTCCCCACTTCTCTGTGTTCGAAAGATGCATTGCCATTGGTTTAAAATGCTTCTGTCTTAAAAGAAAAAAATCTCAACTCAAACCACCATAACTCCATTTGAGAGGGAATTAAAGAGTAGGGACAGGAAGGCAAGTATTGGATTTAATTACCCGCTCTACTCTCACTAGTGTGCAAGTGTAGATAATTAAATTCAACACCAGCCTACAGCCGGGCTTCACAGGCCCAGGGGTCATCTAGGCATGTGGGTAAGTGCAGAGTCTGATTCACTGGGCCTGGGGGGTCTTGAGCTTCAGCATTTCTAGCAAGGTCCCAGATGATGTAATGTAGGTTTCTGGACCACACAGTTGCAAAGAAGTAGTATAATTTGTGGTTCAAATCCTGGTAGCAACAATTGTCAGCCCCCAAAACAGTTACTTAATCTAACTAAGCCTCAGTTTTTTTCTTCTGCAAAATGGGCTGTTCTGAGTATTAACTAAGATGGTGTCTTAGAAACCTAGATGAAAAATGATGAGGGCTGAGAGAAGGCATTGGAAATAGGGGTGGACACAAATGTGTATACTCCTGAGACAGTGAGGTGGTCAAATCAACATCATTGACTGAACACAGAAAGTAATTGGGAGAACGAGTCAAGGGTAATCCCTGGGTTTGGGCAGTGGATGGCCAGGTGAACACGCCTGCATTCACCAAATATAGAAGGAAGCACATGGTGAGTGAGGAGAGGGTCGCACTAGGGAGAAGGGGCAAATATGATTTGGGGCACATTGAGGTGGGGAGATGGGCTGGGCATAGAGGTTTGAGAATGCTCTCCGTGGGGAGAACATGTGGGGTGACAAGAAAGGAGAAGCCAGGCCAGAACCCTGGCAAACGCTCATGTTCAAGGAATGAGTGGCAGGAGAGAATCTATAAGAGAGAATGCGAAAGAGGTGGGAAGAACACAGACGACGATGTGGTGGTTGCCAGAGGGAACAGGGTGGGATGTGGTGGGAGTGGAGGGGGCCTAATATATGGTGACAGAGGATGGTTTGACCTTGGGCGCACAGTACAATATACAGATCTTGTATCATAGAAAGGTACACTTGAAGCCTATATGATCCTATTAATCAATGTCACCTCAATAAATGTAATACAAATTTTAAAAAAGAAGTGGAAAGAAACCAGGCAAGTGTGGCACCCTTCTGCTGGGAGGTTGTGAATGGTAACACTGACAAAGATTAGCTGAGTAGAAAAGGGAGCATGTTTGGGAGAAAAAGTAGTAAATTCCATATTTCATACACTGATTTTGAAATGTGGAACAATGAAATATGAGTTTGGAAATACAAGGTGCGTGCACCAGCAGAACTAGGCAAAGACCCTTGAGAGATAATAGCGTTTGGATGGAACCAAAAAAGACAAGAAGGGTGAGGGGGCGGTAATTAGGAGGTGCCGGTGGGGGAGGGGAGCCAGGAAACCCATACAGAAGGTGGTCAGAGACAGGGGTGGCAGCTACAACATGAGAGTCCCAAAGGTGAGGTAGGCCAGTGTCATCGTCAATTTTTATTTTTAAAATGTGGCCATAAGAAAAGCTAAAAACAAAACAAAAAAACAAACAAAACAAGCAAACAAACAAAAAACCCCAAAATTTCCTCCATGAAAAAAATGTAAAAATCTTTGAATACAATATCATAAATATTAGAAACTGAAAAAATCAGCAGAAAGTTGGAAGGAATATTTAAATCTGCATCTGTATATTGAACTAATTAAAAAGTTCAATAAAGCAACTCTTTTGTAAGCAAAATGGCAAATAGCTGATCTGCTTACTTTTGAGCACAATAGGCCAAACAATTGGATGGTTTCAAGAAGTCCATGTGGGCCCAAGACCTGAGTTATGCTCCTTTTGGACACCCCAAAATCCTGTTACTCCTTTAACTTTCCCTGCTTTTGCAGTGACCAGAAAGTCAACACCAGTCCCTACATCTAGAAATAGTCAAGTAAAAATCTAATGTGATACAGAACAGAGTATGTGCTAGGGTCAAAATGAACAATAAGACCTGGTAACACGACTTTGTCTCATTCATCTACACATCCCAGGCTTTAGCTAGCCCGGGACCCAGCCCACACAGCCACTTCACAACTGTTTGTTGAATGAAAGGCAACATAAAATATTGCTTTTAACAAGCTCTGCCCAAATCCCACTACTTCAGAGGGCTTTTCCTGATGAGTCCCTCTCTCAGAGAGCACTTTGTACTCATGGATTTCTAAATAAGCTTTTAATCTTCCCATCTTGCAATTATTATTATTCATGTGTTGTTTTTTGATTATTCTCTTATTAATTGTGTGAGTGCATGCACGCACGTGCACGTGCGCTTTACTTCCTCCTCTGACAAGAGGTCCCTTACGTCAGATCCTTCATTTTCCTCTACTCGGAATTCCCAAAGTGCCTTATGCAGGTCTGGGAACAGTGGATGCTTCAAAATACCTGTTGATGAAATCTCTCTCCTTGGCCTGGAATGCACCGTCATATATTTTAATTGCTGCCAATAATTCTCTTATCCCTAGTACATACGCCCCAAGTACATATCACAGAAAAATGGAAAATTAGAAATATTTGAGCACTAGGATTTTGAAACAGAATACATTTCTAGGAGAATGAAGACTTGATACTTTTCTGGAAGTCTAGTAGAGCCTTTATTGTTTGCCAGCAAACTTGCACATACACCTAAAAACTAATATAAGGTTTTTATATTAGTCACATCACATCCAAGCTGGAGATCTTACATATCAAACACACACTGCTCTGTAATCCTGAATAACACAGGTAGACCACACTCCCTATTTCATGTGCAAACACGTGTATTGTGGAAAAGACCCAAAGTACCAATCATGTAAACTAAATGGATTCCTTATTATTTACTTAAAAGTAGACATTTCCCCCATGAGCATTCATGTAAATAAGATCTTTTTTGGAAACAGAAGAATCAGTTCTGTGTAAAGCAACAACACTAAAAATGGCTAGGTGCTCCCTGCTCATTTTTAGGGATATACAAACACTAAAAGGCAATCTCTGTTTCTATTCTGACAATCACAATTACAGTCTTCATGTAATTATGTAACTAAAGGGTGTGCCTTTTGACGGCTCAGCATAAAATTCACTCATTCATTCAACAAATACCTATTGAACACCTACTACGTGTCAGGCACCGATCTAGGTGCTGAGGATACACGAGAAGAGGAAACAAAACTCCTGTCCCCGGCTACCATGCTCCGGTTTAATAAAATAACACCAGCACGCGGCATTATATTTTTAACTTAAAGAAATTGCTAAAGGGTTAATTTTTTCCTGGATTATTGTTGAATGCTTAAAATTAAGAATAACACTGGTAAAGTGAGGACATAATTGTCATTCATTTAAAATTTTTAAAGTATTTTTCTGATGCAGTGTTTTAAGCCCACCAAATCATAATCACATAAAAGAACTACTTCTTATTCTTACATAGGGGGCATGTATCGAGGCTCTTAGGAAATGCACATTTTTCTAATTTTTTAGCCTTTTATGACAGATTACTTGGGGTCATCTTTAACAAACAGCCTGATCACATACCAGGTTAATTAACACGGAATCTTTTCTAGGATTCATAACAAAGGATTTACTTACAAAAACTTCTTTGACTTATCAAAAATGAGTTTTGATCCAGGCTTACTAGTTTTATTTTTCTCTACGAAGCTACTGGGATGAACAAAGTCTTCCCGTGCCAAGTCTTAGCTTCAGCTCGACATAGATAGCCGTGCTTTGAAAAGAAGGCCATGTGAGTGATGGATTCTTCTGGCCTACATGTTGACCTATTGTTCTGTTTCCCAAAGCCGTTCCTGTTGTGGTTATTGTAACGAAGCTCAGCCATTGAAAACCTGAAGCAATGCATCGTAGCATGTGCTTATGATGTGACATGTTTATTATTTTTCTTTCTGTTGGTTTTATGGTACATTCCCACGGTGGCACATGAGTAACTATATATGTTTGCTTTTGAGGTGTGTGAGTTGGCTCAGAGAGAGACAACAGCACTAGCCTCACCTGGGGCCTGGAAGCTTACTAGAATTCTAAGAACTGTAAAGGACCGAAGGAGGCCCTAGGACCTTTGAGAAATATGGCCCGATTTTCCTGAACAAAGACTTTAATTTAAAGCTCATTTATTCATAGGACGATTAATTCATTTGTGCGCGTCCTCTGCTACAGACAAGAACAGATGAGTCGTGTTACGGGAATGCCGGTGTCCAAACGCAATCTCTTGGTCACTTGCCTGTAAAAGCCGACTCTGTCATTCGCTGCTATTACTTAACATAGGAGCAGTGATCCCATACGAAAATACTTCATTCGTTTCTAACATTTACTTAAAAATACCCTTTGGAAAACAGTTCGCCTCTAGTTGAAGCACCAAATATTAGAAAATCTACTTGGTTAGTGTTTTTGAGGTCTGCTACCTTGTCACATTTTCCTTCCATTAGAGACCGTGGCTTTTCATTGGTTCTTGATTAAAATTCCTTGGATTGTCTCAAAGTGCAATCCCTTAGACAAATTTAGTTGCCTTCAAAAAAAAAAAATGCCAGCAATAGAAAGCCCAGTAGGAAAACAAGCATTATTTTAGAAAGCAGCAGCCCTGGAAAGACAGTTTTGTTAGTGGAAACACATTAGTCTTTCACAAACTAAGCAACAATGATATTTACGGAGCAGTCTATAAAAGGTCACATGCACAGCTTCTGCCAAGAAGTGATGTATCTTCTTGTAAAAGGAAAAACAGGTTTTTAAATGGGGGGTCCATAGACTGTTTTCAGGGTTCTAAGACTTTTGGGATATTTAAAACATTTTGAATTGTTTTATTTCAATAACAGAATGAAGATTAAACAGTCAACCTTTTAGCAGTTACGAAGACAACTTTTCTTTGCAGTGATAATTCTCAGTTGAAAGACATTGTTATAGAATAAGATCCCAACTTTTAGGTCAGTGTTTCCCAAAGTGGGCGCCACTGACGTATTGTGGGGTGTGTGACGATTATTCAATCCTTTCGCGAGGGGTCTGACCACATTATTCAAGTTGGAGAACCAGCGCTCTGCAAAGTGACCCTCTGCCGCCAGGGCCCGCAAAGGTAGAGGGCGCCACCGTGAGGCTCCCATTTCAACGCTTGTCATTTCAATTGTGGCGGGTTGGAGATCACAGGGAAGCAGTGCTATCTGTCGAAGAGACATCAGACGGTGTAGTAAAAAGGGTAATCCATTTATTTTTAGAGAAGTTTTCCACTCAGAGATCATACACGCTGCAGATCACAGAAACACATGCAAGCATGAAATTTAATTTTTAGGAACTCTTTCCTGGGGCTTCCACAGAAAGCAACAGTGAAAGGGAAATGATAATCATGACAAAGCAATTACAGAGGTTTGGGGGAAATGAAAAACTTTGCAAACACGCAGTTTAAAAAACATTTTAAATTAAAAAACCATTCAAGCCGCATTATTTTAGCTCAAAGGAGCTAAATCAACATGGCAGCGACAATACTTTTAAATTTTAAAATAGTTAAGAAAGAATGATGATTGTGTTCCCCCTGCCATGTGATTTTCCCCCCATAGTAATTCAGAACTAATAAATGTGATAAATGTTGACCTCATAGGCCTCCAACAGATGAAATGAAACCTGTGGTAAAACAAAAGCAATACATCTGTGCTTTCGGCATGAAATGAGTGACAGATTAAGGTAAGGTTTCCCTAGATTATTAAGAGGAAACAAAGTGGATAATATTAATGTTTATGCACAACTGCATGCCATTTTCAGCAAACAAATATAGCAAGTTAAAAAAAAAGAAATGGAATTGTTATTTTTTCCCAGCGGAGATAATTCCCTCTCCATTAAAAAATATTTCTGAAAAAAATGATAAAAAGTTTATATTCCCTTTAAGTTTTCTGACACCCCTTTCAATCACATGTCTTGAACTAAACACTCAGTGGGTATTCGTTTCAAAAGAAAATTAAGGCTTGGCATGCCTCATAGTGCTCAGAAACAACACCGGTTCAATAGGATACTGACTTACTGAAATGCTCCAGCATTTCGTCAATCTGCGACAGAGGATGGACTTTGCAAAGCACAATGAGATGGAAATTTGAACTGTAGCAGAACTATTTAATATCTATGACATTACGTTGTCACACGGACACCTGGGTGACTTTTTCCCTACTTAAAAAAAGTCTTTGGAAAGAACTTTCAGCTGAAGCACAGGTCAAAATGGTAACTTTTTTCTTGAAAATACTGGATAAAATAGCATATAAAGAAAGTGCAAAAATCCATTTACCAATATTTTGATATATTGATGTATATATGCATATATATGTATATGATGTCATGTATATTTTTTGAAAGTTGCTACCTGTGTTACATTGATGTAACGCTCTCTAGGTCCAGTGGAAAAAAGGGAGGTCTCGAGAAACTAAATTCTTACATGTCAGGTTTTCCAAACCGTCATCAATGCAACAAAACCATTTGTCAAACTGTCGATGTCTACAGCCATCCCAGACACGGGAAACTGTGACCGAGTTTGTGCCTCCACTCGGTGCTAATCCACTCCCGGAGCTGTAAACACGATGGCCGAAGTGACAGCCTGGCTACAAATCCGTCTGGCAGCTTCATTAGACATCTCTCGCCTGACTGATTAAACTGCAGTTAAGGCCCACTTTTGTTTTTTCAAGCCTTTTGTTTAAATTAAAAGGTCATGTTTTCAAGCAAATGATCTGCTGCTTCCCTCAGTCCA
>CM052538.1:163403776-163423772 GCA_028533065.1 Trachops cirrhosus
ATGGGGCAATGACTTGTTGGAATGAGTCAGAGAGAAAAATAAAGAAAGGAAATTAGCCCTGACTCATGTGGCTCAGTGGGTTGGGTGTCATCCCACAAACTGAAAGGTTGCTGGTTCGATTCCTAGTCAGGGCACAAGCCTGGGTTGTGGGCCAGGTCCCCAGTTGGGGGCATGAGAGAGGCAACCAATTGATGTTTCTCTCATGCATATTTCTCTCCCTCTCTTCCTCCCTCCTCTTACCTCTCTCTAAAAATAAATAAATAAAATCTTTTTAAAAAAGAAATAAATGAAATTAGAAAGAGTAGGTATGATTAAATTTTTCCAGAACCTGTTGAAGGTAGATCAACACAAAGGCTTATCACCAACTTCCCTGTCATGGTTGTGGCAGGAAACAGAATTTACCCCAGCTGATTCAAATAAAGGAACTTTAAGGAGAGTCGTACTTATGGAGGTGTGGCCTGGGTTGAGGAAATAAACAACAGATGGTGAGGTACCCAGGATCTAGCTACACTGGGAAGTTGTTACTACCTTCTTACCTGAAAGGACAAGGAGAAGAATTCAAGATACTGGAATGCAAGGAAAGAAAGAGCAAAGAATAGTCCAATGAGAACTGTGATCATAGAGAGAACTACTTGTGGCCAGAGACAGAGAATAGAAGGAAGGAGGGAGCCAGAAAGAATAACCCCAAACCTTTACTCTTGCCCTCTGATCTTTAAAGCTTGGCCAAATCTAATTATAAATCCACCAATAAAGAAGCTCAGGAGACGTGGTCCTCAAGGGTCATCCTCTCATGGCACAAAGCAAGGCCAAGAAAAGTGTAGAATGGATCAGCAGGCGGGGAGAGAATGACAGAAAATAAGCTCAGAAGGGTTGCTTTACTTGGATTGCAGAAGTGGAAGAATGCTTGTTGCATCTCATAAAGAACATTTCTTTTGCATGATTGAGTACTCTTGACATAGTTACCGTCTCTTTCCTGGTGACTATCACATGACATGAAGCAGATAAGATTACTCCAAATAGCACTAAACAGATTCTGTATAGGACAGTATGCTGTGGAATTAACACACTATGTTTACTTAAAATGGGAAACAAATATTTGTCTAATGCTCCAAATACTGATCCAAAAATAGCAACCATTCCACAGAAATGGGTATATAAGTCCCACAATGTTCTAAGGCAGCAAACTATGTGAATAGCTAAAATAAAGAGGGCTTACTTGATATCCAAAGCTATTTGTGTCTAACTGAGAAGGAAGTGAATTTGTACTAGTAACCCACTTGCAAAGTATGGTTTGTAATTATAATCCGGATGACAATTAGGTCACACGTATGAATATGCACATGCACCATTCACAGAAGGGAATTCAAGAGGAATTCCAGAAGCAAAATCAGCATAACCACTGCACCCTCCAACCCTGCCTCCAGCTCCTCCTCTTCTACTTTTGTATAATATAAGCACAACCAGGAATCATCTCTCTTTTGTGGAAGGGATAACAGCTTTATATAAAACTCATGTCTTCAATAATATCCCATGCAGAGCACACCTGAGGTTTCTTTTATAACCCTCCTAATCATCTTCTGCCCAATACAATTAGCATTATCTAAATTAGTTATCAGTTTACCAAATTGTTTCCTACTTAAAAAAAAGTCATATTGCAAAATTATAGGTATGGCCATAGACAGAACCAGTATTCTATGCTTGCAGACATTTGGAGAGAGATAATGTTCTTAATCCTAATTAGAATGCTTTCCCTCTCCTATATGAACTTCTCAGAATCAAGGGTGACCTTGTTTTCATTTGGATAGAGGCACAGTAAATCAACTGATTTTCATTTGTCTTGCAACACATCACCTCCTATTCAAATATGTTTATTTAAGCCCTAGGCCTTTTACTGTCTTTCTGAATTACTGTTTCTCAAAAAAAATATCCATTTGGGATAGATTGCATTCTGTTTCCCTTATTCTGCAATATAATGTTAGTACAACTTAATTATTGTTTGACCCACAAGTCCTGCTCTTTGAAGTTACTGCTTCCAAGCTCAGCCTTGTAACATTCTCATCAGTATCCCACAATGACTAGCAAATGCCAAAATCTGTTCTCTCCTCTTTCCATAAACTAGATAGAGTTTAAGCCAGACTTGCAGATGCTCAACTAGAGCTACACTTTCAGTCTCCCTCACAACTGAGTGTGTCTGTGTGACTAAGTTCAGGCCAAAGGAGTGTGCGCAAGTTCTGGGATGCAACTCCTGGGACCTCCAATGTTAAAGGCAAGCCACTTGCTTCAGGGCACCTCTTATTACCATAAGGTGGGATATGGACGTGACCATGCCCTTGCTTTGATTAACCGAAGTGCTTTGATCATGTGGGAGAAGGACAATGCCCTAAGGGGTGGCAGGCCAACAAGATGGGCCCCTGAATAACCAGGTTTAGAAGACTTTACCACCTCTTTAGAATATTCTCCCTAGAAATATCTTCTTTAAGCCACTAACAGATTACTTTCTTAAAGCATCTCAACCTCTACCCTAACTAAAACCATCTCAAATGGGCTGGACTTCTCAAATACATCAGAAAAGTTTGTTAGATTAAAAGTATAACTACTTTTGAGCTGGAATATCATTTTATCTTAATTGTTCTGTTTCAGTAAGCCAGACATAGACTAGTCCATAATATTTTCCTTCCTAACCTTGATCGTGAAGTCTAAATTACAGCTCTTAATCTCAACATTCCAAAATCTGGTGTTTTTTTCAAAGATGTTCATTCAAACTAGAATCTGAAAAAAAGTAATTATTTCTAAAAACATTAACTGTTGACCAAGTTAAAATAGGTCAAGGAACATGTATAAAGGACCCATGGACAAAGCCAAAGCAGGGTAGGATTGAGGGTGGGAGGTGGGGGTCACTGGGGTGGGGGTAAATTGTAGGGGAAACACAGAGACAGTTATAAATGAACAACAATAAAAAATAAAAAATAAAACAATAAAATAAAATAGGATCAATTATCCAGAACAATAATTTATTTCTTATAATATACTTTTTATTGAGGATTTCTAAATTGAGGTTCAAATGGCTGATTGAACCTCAATTTAGCACTGTCATTGGAGGTTGATTAAAGTCATCAACTTCAATGAGTAGTAATAAAATTAAAAATAAATAAAATCAAACAAAAAAAACCCAGAAATATTTGGATGTTGCTCTTTGTTATTTTCCCGTGAGTGTTTCTGGCTATCCATCTGTTTGGTTGCTAAAGTGAACAGTAGTGTTTGTTGGTATAATGATGAGTTGTCACTCACAACAAAAAAATGACTTCTCCAAAATAAAGTTGACTCCTAGAAACATTATGATATATAGAAATGCATAGTATTTCTTTGTGTTTCCCCAAGGACGTGTTCTGCGACTTGCTAATATTAGAAAGAGCTTATGATGTGGCTCTCAAAAGCAATAATGAGGTATTTTTTAAAATAGCAGAACAAATCAGCATGAAAGGTTTCTCATGCCCTGGGGTTGCAGCAAGAGATCTATTTTTATCTTTCTAAATATTCAAGTGGCTTGATATAAATATCTTTTCAATTATAACTCTTCCCTTTCTGATTTTGGGGTCAGGTCAGCACATAGGTACAAAACCACACACATGTGGATCCCTGTGATAGAAACTCGCAAACACTCAAAAGGGCTGGTGCATGCTGAAGACACTGTGTTGTTATGAGATCTAGTTTCAGGGTCCATGACTGTACATTTAAAAAAAGCAGAAATTGTGGCAACCAAATCAAGAGGATAAACCTCAGAAATGTGGCCTTTGCATTGGAGTTTAACATTTAAGTTTTCTATGTGTGCCTAGGTTCGAGGGGGAGCAATTGAAAGATCCTGGAGGTGTACTAAGGATTCAGTCATAAACACAGATTTAGCTGGTGCCTGGTTCTACACTTCTTCCCATTTACCTCAGTCTGAAATGTTAGTGTTGCTAAGGACTCTGACCTTTATCTTTTGTGAATGTATACACTCACACTGGGGGACTTTATTCATGCTTGCCACCTACACATAGAATGTGTGTTATTTCCAGCTGTATCTCCCACAGAAATCTTGAATTCAAAATAACCAAACTCAGCTTCAAAGATTCCCTTCAGTCCTGACTGGCATGGCTCTGTTGATTGGGTATCATCCTACAAAGCAAAAGGTGGCCAGTTCGGTTTCCAGTCAGAGCACATGCCTGGGTTGTGGGTTCAGACCCTTGGTAGGGACATGTACGAGAGGCAACCGATAGATGTTTCTCTCTGACAGTGATGTTTCTCTTCCTCTCTTTCTCCCTCCCTTCTCCTCTCTTTAAAAATAAAAATAAAAAATAGAATGTTTTTTAAAATTACCTTTAGAAGTGTTCCTCCCCTCTATTTTTATTTAGATATTCAATAATCTGAGTAGGGCTATGAATCTATATTTTTATAAATTTCCTTACATGATCCAGATAATTGCCCAAGTTTGAAACCATTGGTTTGGATGGCTGAACCCTTCTTATGCATTTAAATTTACTAGATTCTGTTGTTATTATTGACAGCTTTACTTGTCTCCATACTTCAAATGTTCTATTCATCAGCTGAGTAAAAAAAGGGAATAAGCCCTGGCTGGTGTAGCTCAGTGGATTGAGCACGGGCCTGGGAACCAAGAGACCACGGTTCGACTCCCAGTCAGGGCACATGCCTGGGTTGCAGGCCAGTTCCCAGCAGGGGACCCACGAGAGGCAACCATACATTGATATTTCTCTCCCTCTCTCCTTCCCTTCCCCTCTAAAGATAAATAAATAAAATCTTTAAAAAAAAAAAAAGGGAATAGCTCAATCTGCATTATCTTTCTCCTAAATATTAAATGAATATTTAATATTAAATAAAGTGTAGTCTACAGTAGTAAATGCTACTTACTGAGTTCTCCTCATTATTAGACCATGAAAATTTTCAAACATACAGACAAGTTGAAAGAAATATACAATGAGCAGTTACATACCAGCCACTTGGATTCCACTAACATTTTACTATAGATACTTGCTTTCTCAGATAACTGTCTATCCATTCACCCATCTTATTTTGGGGGCACATGTAAAGAACATTGCAGACATTGTTATATTTCACTCCTAAACAATTCAGCATGCATATTACTAAGTAAAGTATTTATTTATAAATTCTTCCTTTTTTTAAACTAAATATTCGTTTTATTTTTTTAATTGAATTTATTGGGGTGACATTGATGAATTTTTACTTTTGAAGTTAATTTTTAAAAGATATTATTTCTTTATTTTTAGAGAGATGGGAAGGGAGAGAGGGAGAAAAACATCAACACGTGGCTGCCCCTCACATGCCCCATTGCACCCTGCCCGCAAGGATCCGGTCCACAACCCAGGCATGTGCCCTAGACTGGGAATCGAACCAGTGACCCCTTGGTTCACAGGCCGGCAGTCTATCCACTGAGCCACACCAGCCAGGGCTTGAGGTATAATTTTCATACAAATGAGTGATCTTAAATGTACCATTTAATTGGTATTAACAAGTACATACACCTATATAGCCCAAACCCCTGTCTAGATATAGAATATTATCAATGCTCCCCCATTTCAGAAGCACCATAGATTAATTTTGCATGTTCTAGAACTTCCTATGATGGAATCATACAGAATATACTCTTTTGTGTCTGACTTATTTCACTCAGAGTAGTGCTTTTGAAATTCATACATGTTACATGTGTTAGTAGTTTGTTCCTTTCTATGGTTGTGTAGCATGTCATTGCTTTATCTCTGGTTGATTTTACCACCACAGCTTATCTAGTCCTTTGTTGATGGAAACCAGAGCTGTTTCCAGGTTGAGACCGTTATGAATAAAACTGGTATAATTATTCTCGTAAAAGGTTTTTAGAGTATGTTTTTATTTATCTTGGGCAAATACCCAGGAGTGGAATTGTTGGGACATAAGGTAGGTACATATTTAGTTTTATAAGAAATTACTGAGCTGTTTTCTAAAGTGGTTATACTATTTTACATTCCCACCAGCAATGGATGAGACTTCCAGTCATTCCATATCCTCACTAATATTTGGTAATATCAGTCTTTTAAGTTTTCATTTTTCTGGAAAAATTTTTCATTTTTCTTTTAAGTTTTCATTTCACTGTGGTCATTCCCTTTATGAATAATGAATGATGTTAAGCACCTTTTCCTTTACATGCTTATGGCTGTTTGTATGTCTCCCTTTGTCAGGTACTGTTCTCATCATTTTCCAGATTTTAAATTGGGTTATTTATCTTTGTATTTGAAGTTGTATAAGTTCTTTACACATTCCAGATGCAAATTCTTTACCAGACACATATTTTGTAAGTATTTTCTCCACATGTGTGACTTGACTTCTTTTCTTAATGATTGATGTCTTTTGATGAGCAGAGTTTTAAATTTGGTGAAACCTAGTTTATCAAGTCTTTCTTTTATTGTTTATGCTTTCTGTGTCCTGTCTAAGAAGCTTTCATCTACCTTGGGGTTGCAAAAATATTATCTTATACTTCAAAAATTTTTAGAGTTCTAGCTTTTACATTTCAGTCTATAATCCAACTTGAATTGATGTTTGTGTATGATGTAATGTAAGATCAAGGTTCTTTTTTCTTTTTCTTTTTTAATTTTCCCATATGGCTATCCATTTGTTCTAGCACCATTTGTCAGAAAGACTTTACTTCCCCATTGGACTACTTTCGTGCCCTTATCAAAATTCAGATGACTGAAAGTGTGGGGCTCTCTATCCTGTCCCATTGCCTATTTATGTCTGTAGCCAATACCGCATCATCTCAACTACTGCAGCTTTATACCAAGCTATAAAATCAGATAGTGAGGACCGGCAAATTTGTACTTCTTTTTCAATATTTTACGAGATATCTAGGTTCTTTACATTCCCACACAAATTTTAAAAGCAAATCTATTCACAAACTCTTAAAAATGCAAGTTTAAAGGTTTAATACAGCCATGCATCCTGATAGGGTTCCATGCAACCAAGCAGATTTTCATGCACTCAAGTTCCTGTGTCATTTGAGACACTAGCATATTGGGGTCACATACCTCACCATGAAAACGAATTTTTCTTGCCATTCGAACACCAACTACTCCAAAATCATGTAGTTTCTTGTCTCTAGCAATGAACCGTTTGTCCTTAGCCAGCATTCTGCATTTCTAGGACTGCACTAACTAACCAGGTCTTATCACATCATAAACACAACCAACCACTCTAACAAAATCGCTCATCACTTTGACTAAAACCAAGTGAATTCAAATATCAAATTTTAACCAATACATAAAAAATATTGTAACTTGTTCGTTTGTTTCAAGTATGTCCTATGGAACAAATTCAAACAGAATTTGTAATTTCTAAAATGTTCAGAAATGTCAATTAAACTTTTCTCCAAGCTAAACTGGAAGAAAATTTTCATTCAAATTGCTGGACTAAGTTTTAAATAAAAAACCTTTATAAAGGACAGCTTACTATCACTTCAGTAATCTTTCAGCAGGATATTATGGAGAGATACTTTCCAAAGCCAACTTGTTTTATCCATCATATGGTAATTAACAACAGGGTAGCAGGGATCCTTTTTTTAAATTTTAGTCAATTCCACCCTCACCAAAGTCTCTTTCCATCTTGAGAAAATGGTTTCAAGAATAACTAGTAGAAGGGGAAAGGGGGAAAAAGTCTTATAACAAATCTTCTTTGGCAGACACTGGCACATACTTAACATATTCACAGAAACATCCCCTCCAGTTATGTTGCAAAGCCATACAAATAATAGTTGTGGCTAAGTATACTACATTGACAGTCAATATTGTATTTGCCAGGCTTATACTCATTATTCTTTATAGTATTCATGCATTTTGTTCAAGATCAAAAGATTTACATGTTATATGGAGTGCTTTAGGGAATAACTTGCTGAGTACTTTAAATGCACAATGTTCTGCAGCCTTTTAAATACGGATTTCACTTCTCTCTTTGTGATAAAGAAGTAGTAATGAGAGAGCTAGATGTTTTTTCTTAATATAATAAACATGTCTATTTTTAAATATAAGATCAAAGTCTGATATTTTTATCTATAATTCTAAATATAATTTTGTAATCTAAATAAAGTGTAGTTTTCCTTCAATATGAATATTGGGGAGAAAACTTCCATGTGACTCAAGGTCAACAGACTCTCCTGTGACCCTCTACATAATCGTGCCCCACTGAAAGTTTGGTAACTTTCACTGAAGTTACCAAATGGTGGAACTGATTCATCTGCCTGAAGGCACTGATAGTGTAGCCTCTCTGGAAACTAGGAGTAGGACTCCGTGGCCTTTGTTCCACAAAGCTTTAGTATAAAATAAGGTGGGAGGAGCTAGCAACAATCATTTTTCAGGGCACACGGTTATAAAAACATAAAGGAAAAAGGGTGTTTTTTTTGTTTTGTTTTGCTTTTTAGGAAAAAGTTTTTAAAAGAAGAGAAATCCAGCCCTGGCTGATGTGGCTCAGTGGACTGAGTGTCAGCCTGTGCACCAAGGGGTCACCAGTTCAATTCCCAGTCTAGGGACTGTGCTTGGGTTGCCAGCCAGACCCCCAGTAGGGCACACTCGAGAGGCAACCACACCTTGATGTTTCTTTCCCTCTCTTTCTCCCTCCCTTCCCTTCTCTAAAAATAAATAAATAAAATCTTAAAAAAGAAAGAAAGAAAGAAAAGAAATCTGGTTTCTTGGTTGGGATTTCCCTTACCCAAGATGGACCAGAGAGGAGTTTGAATGACTCACTAGTCCAAGACTCCACATAAGCTCACCAGCATTCCTTCCACCCGTAAGGTTTTTATCAACAACAACACAAATGACACCGGCTGAAAAACACTCCTCCTTAAACAACTGCTTTTAAAACATGAAAACTTCCTTCCTTCACCAGTGTGGCTCAGTCGGTTGGGCGCCATCCTGCAGAGCAAATGGTTGCCGGTTTGATTCCTGGCTGGGACACACGCCTGGGTTGGCGATTCGGTTCCAGTACAGGGTGTGTCCAGAGGCAGCTGATGGATGTTTCTCTGGTGCATCAGTGCTTCTCTCCCCTTCCTTCTCCCTCCCTTCCCCTCTCTCTAAAAATATACAAATAAAATCTGTTAAAGAAAAACATGAAGATTTCCTCAAATAACCTATGCCAATGTGAACCACATCAGCCAGATAAGTCTCCCAATACCCTCCAAAATAGTAGTGATTAGAAATTTTAAGAACACTTCTTTTGAGGTTATTTTTTGTTGATGTTGTGATAAAACACACCAGTTTGTTTTACCAGCACTATTTATCAGAACAATAATTTCAATATTTAGCTTTTCTTCTCACTTTACCCACATGCTCTCTATAGCATATGCATTCTGATGAGCAAGGAGGGGGCAACTGAGGCAGAAGAGGGAAGAACCTTATAATGTATTAGGATAAGCATCCCTGTATGATATTACCATAGAATCTTGTATAGATGGCACTTTCAGCTTTCTAATCAAGCCAAACACCCAAAAACTTCTTCTGCAACACAAGAAGGAGGTTGAATGTTGAGTGGGCCAATTCCATGCATATGCTTCAGCAATTAGTAGGAAAATATCACTCACATTTCACCACTTTGCACAAGCATATGCACAAACACCCTTTATCCATTTCAGATACAATTCTTTCCTGCCACAGACAAATTTCTGGGAGAGGGGTGTGAATAAGAGAGGGCACCTATCCTAAAGCCTTTCTTCCTGAGAAGCTCTTGTCTTCTTACTGCAGAAAAAAAAAATACTGGGGAAAACTGGAGAGTGCACTGATTTGGAGCATTTCACTTTACTCCAGAACAAACTGAATGAAAGCAGTTCTTTAATGAAGCATAACAGTGTAGAGAAGTCTGCTTAAATATTTGCTCAGATAATATTTTCTTACTCTGAAGCTATGAATCTGGCAACAGAGACAGATTAATAATAGCAATGAGCCCTGTGGCTGTTTGAAGAGAGACTCCATGTATGCAGAGGTAGCAATCAAATAAGCTCTGATAACTTGTACCACAGAACCACATACAGATTGCAGAGAGTTGTCCTCCAAGAGCCTGAATGCTCAGAGTGGTGACACGGGCCCTTCTGCATCCTAGAGTGTTGCTATAGCAAATGCTACAGAAGTTATAAAGTCAAAAGGCAGAGAAATGTGCCATCTGATTCAGCTTCAGCCTCAGAAATACTATTTTGAAACCCTTGAAGAATAATTGCTGCCTTTAAAACAATTGCATACATTTAACATCATGATAAGGAATATGACTGGATAATAATCATGAACTTAAGAAGACAAAATAGTAAAATAGGGATTTTTAGGAAGAAGAAAAAACATACATACAACTAAAGACAAAATTTTACCCCCATGAGAAGGAGGAGGAGGAAGAGGAGGAAAGGAGGAGGGTCGGGGGAGGAAGAAGAAAGCAAACCAAAGTGAGATTTTGATTTTCCCCTACCAGGTTACCGGACCATTTACACCCAGGGTTGGTGACTTGTAAAATAATGGGCACTAGCACAGCTGCTGGTAATACTGGAAATTGAAACAGTCTTTGTGAAGAGCAATCTGGGAATACATGTCTAAAATCTTTAAAATGAACTCAGAAATGCCTTCTCTATGAATTTACAATGAGAAAATTAATAAAAAATAAAATATGTTCATTCTGGCTTTGCTTATAACAGGTGAAAATAAAAAATAACCTGAATATTTAAAATAGCACATGGGTTATAAAATCTATGAGACATATGTACAATGTCTAAAAAAATTAATAACGGTGATCAAGATTTGATATAAAAATATGTTCACAATATACCAGACAAAAAGTATGTTATAAAGCAATAATTGTGTCATGTTCTTGGTTTTATAAGATACGTGTGTTATATGTGTCCAAGCACAGAAAAAGAATGGAAATTATCTCAGGAAAAAACAGAAATAAACTTTTACCTTTTTTTTATTCTTTTTACTATTGTCTAACATATTTATTATGAGCACAAGTTTATTTTCAGTTTGAACAAAAAACAGAATATACTTTTTTGGAAAAAGATTTTATGTATTTTTTTTAGAGAGAGGGGAAGGGAGAGAGAAAGAGAGAAGCATCAATGCACTAGAGAAACATCCATTGGTTGCCTCTCGCACACCCCCTACTGGGGACCTGGCCCAGAACCCAGGCATGTGCCCTGACCAGGAACTGAACAGGCAACCCTTCAGTCTGTGGAATGAAGCCCAACCCAGCGAGCCACATGAGTCAGGGCAGGAAGATACTTTATTTTAAAATACAAACTATTTGGGTGCTCAGTACTAAATTCTACTTTTCATACCTAAATTTGTATTTGTCATTGTATTTTTTTTTTAAAGATTTTATTTATTTATCTTCAGAGGGGAAGGGAAGGAGAGAGGGAGAGAAATATCAATGTATGGTTGCTTCCTGTGCATTCCCTGCTGGGAACTGGCCTGCAACCCAGGCATGTGCCCTGACTGGGAATCGAACCGTGATCTCCTGGTTCACAGGCCCGAGCTTAATCCACTAAGCTACACCAGCCAGGTCATTGTATTTTTTTAAAAAACCAAATACAGAAAACTTGATCAAAGGTGACACTATTAGGGTTCTGTTACAGAGAACAGAATCTACACTGGTTCACTGAGGCAGAAGTGGATTTTATCACAGTGTACAACATGACTTACGGAATGGGTGGGACAGTCAAAGAAATAGATTCTAGCCTGGGTTTTTAGGAACAACCTACAGCAACAGACTGGTCCATTCTTTTTCACTTAGTTCTGTATTCATGTCTTTGGCAAACACATGTGATTGTTTATTGCAATGGAGTCCCTACCTGCAAAGGAGTCTGGGAAATATACTTTCCATATTTCTGTCTTCTGCAGTGTAGGAAAACACATAAAAAGAGCTTGGAATGTTGAGGGGGTTAAGCCAAAGAATACACTTCTCTGAGTAGCATTAAAGTAGAAGGATGTCGGTTAATATGTTGAGAAATTCCTATTGTCATTGTGTGAAGTGACCATTGTGAACTCGCCCCGCAGACTTTCTGTTTATATGCCCAGGCTGCTGAAGGAAACACTGTCATGGACAGAATATGTGCGAAAACCAAACAGGTCAGAAAGAAGTGTTGGGAAATTCACTGATTGCCCTCCTCTTTATGCTTCAGAGTGTTCAAATAAATCCTTAAGTTTAAATGAGATATCTGTTTTATAATTTGAACTTCTTAACATGATATATGTCTCATGACATTTGAACAAACTTTTCAAATCCTAACACAATTTCATTTCAATTAGAGCAGAAAATCTTAGCTACATAATTATTTTTCTAAATTCAGTAGCAGTAGATGTTTAGTTCACAGTTTGTTTTTTTCTGAGTGCTCACTGGCAGGGTTATTTTCAGATAATGGTACACCTAATCTTCCTATAGCTTCCCGTGTGTCTTTTTTTTTTTTTAAGATTTTATTTATTTATTTTTAGAGAGGGAAGAAGGGAGGGAGAAAGAGAGGGAGAGAAACATCAATGTGTGGTTGCCTCCCATGTGGCCCCCACTAGGGACCTGGCCTGCAACCCAGGCATGTGCCCTGACGGGGAACCGAACCAGTGACCCTTTGGTTCACAGCCCATGCTCAATCCGCTGAGCTACACCAGCCAGGGCCCGTGTGTCTTTGAACGTATGGGTGTGTCTCTCGATGGCAGTGATGATGATTTATTGCCCCCTCTACTTTCTCTGCTAGAAAAGTATTACTTAACCTTTGAGATTTAACCAAAATATCTCCTCCTCTGGGAACATTTTTTTACATCTTTCTTGTAAAAATTTTCACCCTCTTTCTCTACACTGTTGCTACTAGAAGGCTAAACACAGGGTATTGAAGAAAATGTAATACCCGTCTCCATGGTTGTCCCTGCCCCTCCCACTGAGAGGAATTTGAGAACAGATTTTGGTCATGTGGCTACCCCAGGAGATGGGGGTTAGGGTTATGGTGGTGTATGGACTGAAAATGAAGAAACAGTGATCCTCCAAAAATAAAATCAGTTGCTCTTACCAGAAGAAAAAAGAGAAAAAACCATGAATGGCTACTGCACAGTAAAGAAAATGTCCTAACTGGACCTCAAAGGCATTATAGTGAGCAAAAAAGGAAGAAAAAAATCAGGCTCAACCTTCTCAACATGACAAAATTACAGAGATGGAGAACAGATTAGTGATTGTCAGGGGTTGGGTGGTAGAGAAAGCAAGTAGATTTGACTATAAAAGGGTAGCATGAAGGAGCTCTTGTAATGATGGACTAGGTCTGTGTATTGATTGTGGTGGTGGTTACATAAATCTACACATGCCAATAGGAGTTCTGAAGAAAAGAAAATGTGATCCAAGAAAATCATATCCAATGAAGCAAATGTTGCTCTTATACAAAAGCTACAGGTAGATATTCTCAAACTGGGGGGAAAGCCTCTAGGAAATAGAACCTTCGTATACTCCTCTTTAAAAAACTACCTGACAATTAAATTCATCTTTTTCTGACATTAGTCAAAGTTCATAATTCAGAACGGAAGTTGTAAAAGTACTGGTGATAGGTATCATATTAATTTAAATGTTTTAAATGAATTAATATACATTTTAAAGATCAGAATCTCAATATTGCAAACATGGGCATTGTACAAATAATTTAAAAATTAGGAAGGGAGGATAGAGGAGATGAGAGACCACGTAAGAATACTAACATCCTCTTATTTCACAGAAAAGCTCAATGGATGGTATTTAATACTGAAACACATATTATCTCCTCTTCAGAGTTTATTTTCTCTTTCCTTAAATGTAGAAATATCACTTAGAAAATATTAAATCTTATGGTGAGAAAACAATTTGTTAAAGTGCCACAATTTCTAAAGCTTTTTTCTCCCATTAAATGAAAGGAAGTTACATCCATTTTGGTTGTGTTTTATTACAAATAAAATAAATTATGCCTCTAATGTAAAATTAACAATATTATTCCTGAGTGATTGACTTGGAGGTAATTTTTCTATACTCACCATTGTTCTTCAATGTCTGATTCTCTCCTGTGTGAATTATTTTTATAAAAATATAGAGGTTTTCTTCTTATTTAAAAATACAGATACAAAATATGCCACTAAATCAACAGTTGTTATTTACATAGGTGGTGGATTAGTTGAAAAATTTTTTCTTTGTATTTTGACTTTTTTTAATTTTTAGAAGTAAAATAAATATTTTAATTTTTAAAAAGGAGAGGCAACCTGACCAACAAAGGAAGACCTTTCCAATATCTAAATATTAGTGTTAACATGGAGGCTCAGGAGGATCGAGAAACAGTGGGCTTCATTTTTACTTTCTTTCTCTGAACAGCTCTAGGTCACCTAACTCTTTATTTCTTAGTAGTCAAATCTGCATGCTGACAGACTGACAGTGTGGCTGTCATCTATATAATCTGGGTTTTCAACAAAGGATGGGGCATTACAGACTTTTCAACCCTGTTGATGGGAAGAGATATCTGTGACGACTTCAGTTCACGTAGTTTTGTTTGATGCCCTGAGAAAAGGCTGAACGATCTCCCAGCCAATGGAAGCCTCTCTGGGATTGGGAGATGAGCAAGAAGGTGTGGGGCAAGCTGAAAATATCACGGAGATCTTAGTAGAGAAATCTGAGTAGAAAGTAGGAGTCAGAGCAATAACATGTACTTAAGATACCACCTAGGAGATGTAAGCATTCAAAGCCCCTCAATGTAAACTGCTACAGCTCTGGCTTCTACGAAAGTCCCATGGTCTGGTACCCAAGCATCACATTACAATGAGCTTCCCATTAAATGCTGTTGTTACTCAAACACAATCCATTCTTAGATTTGTTTTTTGCAAGTACATGTAAAGATCCTATGTTAACAGTGGCTTACATTCTTTTGCAGATTTGTGTGGCTTCTCCCACCTAAATGAAGATAGCATATCAGAGAGTTGGCCAACTGCAGCCAGTTTTACTGTGAAGCACACGTTCCAGGACCTGTGTCCAGAGAAGTGGCCTGGAGTTGGAAAGCAGGGCTGTCCTTGCTGAGAATCAGATTACAATTTAGAGCAACATCTGCTAATCAGAACAGCTAACATTTATTGAGTACTTAACGTGGACCTGCAACTGTACCAAGTATTTGACAGTCATTATCTTATTTAATCCTCATGATCTCTATTATCTTCATTTTATAGATGAGGAAATGGAGGATTAGAGAAGTGAAGAAACTTGCCAAAGCTTATGTAGTCACTTTGCTGGGTAGCGAGGGATCCCAACTCAGGGCTGACTGTTCTGTGTGTTGTACCGCCCTGTTGAAATCTGCTGTTGAGAGGGCGGCTGAGGAAGACTGGTGGTAGCTGCCAGATCTGACAGACTCCAACACAGGAAGGCAGAATTCCTGCTCTTGATTTTAAACCCCAGGACAACCTCCTTTATATATTATGGTCAAATGTAACAATACAAAAAACATACATTGAAAATAACAATATAGATAATGCCTATTCTGAAACCATATTTACCTACTTTAAAACCCTCTGGATTTACCAGAATACAAAGAAGAGAATAATTAGTACACTTTATAAAAACTCATGAAAGTATGCCAAACATTTCTAAAGTCATGAAGGTTTGGAATCTATTTAGAAATATCACATTTTCATAATGAATCTAATTTTAATCGGATGAGAACAGTTTCTGTTTAAGGACCACAGAGTGGATAATGCAAAAGCCACTTATATTGTGCTTGATGTGCAACTTACATTATTTTTGCAGCAACAGACTCACCTTCCTATTGAATGTTGCTTATTCAGACATGTAAATCCGTTTGTCTTCCTGAGTGTAAACCAACTAAGTTGGAGAATGTTCACATGTTAAGGAGAAGTAAGAGTGTGCCAAGTGGCAATGAACACACCTTCCCTGCACAGATCGTCTAGTACAGAAGACTGGACTCGGGATGCTTTGAGGACACTGAAGAATTCCCTGCCCTTATGGAATTTAAGGTCTACTAGTAGAGATAAAATAGGCACATATGAGATATCTTGAATTTTTGAGCAACACGTTAACAAAAGCAAAAAAGATAAAATGTGGAATATAATTAAATACTAAGTTTTAAGGATATGCAAAGAATAGAATGATTAGAATGAAGATGTAACTAGTTAATGAAGATTTTCAACTGAGTTTTGTATGAAGCCTTCCTAGGATGCAAGGCTTATAAAAGATAATCCTCAACACCTAGTCTAAGTTAAAGTTTACTGCTTGATATTTTTTCTGTTAAATATGCCAAGAGACACACATGGTCCTCTATCAGTGGAGTTATAAGTGAGCTCTGCTTTTCCTTAAACAGATGGGGAAGACTTTCAATAGTTCGTTTGGTTTCTCTTTGCAAAATAAACATTTTAATGCTTTTCTTAGGTATAAGAGGCTAACAGTGCCATATACAAATTTCCTTTCATTCGATACATGTTTGAATTTATTTCAGCAGAGAAGCATGGCCATAAAAACCTTAACATAAGTTTCAGGATACATAGCATTATTTATGTTGTATTATGCCAAGGTGAAGAGTTGGATGGTTCACGGCCAATAAAGAAAGTGTCTCTATCTAATCACACAGAGAATTTTTTAATAAAAATTAAAATACACAATATAAAGCAGATTATTTTAGCTACAGAAGAAACTGAACCTATCATGGTGCTTTTCAATACATAGTGACTTTCACTTTACCTTTGTACCCAGAAGTTAGAAATCAACTCTTTTCCCAAACACCCTGCTTTTTTTCTGTGAGCATGTCTTTCCAGCCAGATACTACAAGTTCTCTTATATTTTCTGTTATAAATATCTTCCAATCCCAAACTCTGTAATCCTGGGATGATTCATAATGACCAGATAACTGTAATAGAAGTCCCAGGTTACCCATTTTTGTCCCCTGAATTTCCACACAGCTCTTTTTTAATATCTGTGCAAGAGACAGAAGTTGAACATGAATCTAACTCATTATTACAGCTCAGCCTCAGCATAAGGATCCCACATCATGAGAATGCTCACCAGATTTCACTAGCTGCTAGTGGAAATTGTCACAAGAGAGCATTTGAGGAGGGACAGCTCAGTAAATTGAACTCCAGACCCTTCTCTCTCTCTTTCTCTCCCCCCAGCTCCACCTTTGCCCCACCTTTAGTATGCTGGATATCTATTATTTCCTTTGAACAAAATGTTCTGCCACTCAATTGCTCTGAAAGATGAAGTATAATGCCTTAGAAGCTGTGTTCTAACTTAAAACCAGTAGCTTTAAGTTAGAATTTTCCATAGAAAATACTGTATATCAATGAAGAGAAATACGGAGAAGCAATTAGTTTATCAACTAAAATGCATTCCATACATGTCAAGTTAAAGAATAGTATTTAGTAGATCAAAACACTTGATATCTTCTGAGAAATAAGAAACATGATCAGAGGACCCCACTCCAAGTGTCAAAATCAAAATTCTTTGCATGAATTTAAGATTAACTAAGTGTAAAGTTGTCATCTCATAAAACATTTTTGTATTTCCCAGGATTCTGTCCTTATGAGCACACGAGCCCTCCAGAATGGGCTCCATCCACCTGTCTAAGAGTTATCTGCTTTAAACATGTGCCTCATTTCCAATTTAGGCTTACTCTGATGGGCGGCTGCCGCAGGCCTGGTGCTCTTCGGGAATGCTGCCCTTGTCAATGGCAGATGCACTAACTTCAAAATACTGACATATTTCTTTCTAACCATTGTATAGAAATCATACTCAGCAAAGAACTTTGAAACAAAAATCCACATCATTTTGACAACAAATAAGTGTGACATCCAACAAAAATAACTAATAGAGCATTATCGTTTTGAAGTGTTTCTTCATTACCCATTAGCTCCTTGTGTCCTCCGCATAGTCCCACAAGATGAGTATTACTGCACTCATTTTATACAGTGTTGAGTCTAGGAGCAGCAGGCAAATGTTTCCTCTCTCTCGATGTATTTCTTAGACATGTTGTCTACGGGGAAGAGTGAGAGGAGAGAAAGAGCATTTTGATGTGGCAGTAGATGAACATTTCAAGTATATTCTTGGATCCATGAAAATTCTCACCAGTTCTCATTATTTATTATAAATGGAGTCATGTGAATATCCACATACAAGAATAAATGCAAGCTGAAAGGCATCAAGATGCTTTCCAAATGTAACACAAGGGACTAGGGGCTCAAGTTCTGTTGCAGAATTATGGCAATTAAGTCCTCAAAAGCAATTTTATTTCATTCATGGTAAGCAACAGTTAATCTGAGCTGACTTTTGTACCTGAGGAAGAAAAAAAAACCTATCACAATTTAGACTTCCAGTCAAGATGGAGGCATAGGTAGATACATTTGGTCCTCACACAACCAAAAGGAAGACAACAAATTTAAACATAAAAAACAATCAGACCTGCCAGAAAAATCAAACTGTATGGGAGTCCAACAACCAAGGGATTAAAGAGGAAACATTCATCCAGACTGGTAGGAGGGGCAGAGATGGGAAGCCAGAGCAGAAACGACTCGTGGCAAGGCACTGACTGGTGAACCAGGCAGTCTCACATTTGCATGTGGATAAACCAGGAGGAACAACCAGAGAGCAAGACAGACCTCGAAACCCAGGGTTCCAGCACAGGGAAATAAAGCCGCAAAACCTCTGACTGAAAACACTTGTGGGGGTTGAGGCAGCAAGAGAAACTCCCAGCCTCACAGGAGAGATCCTTAGAGAGACCCACAGGGTTCTAGAATGTACACAAACCCACCCACCTGGAAATCAGCACCAGAAGGGCCCAATTTGCTTGTGGGGAGTGGGGGAAATGACTGAAAGTGGGCGGAGGGCCAAGCAAGCAGCATTGTTCCCCTTCTGACCCCTCCCCTGCATACAGTGCCACAATGCAGCGATGGAGGTTGCCGTGACCTGGTGAATACCTAAGGCTCCACCCCTTACTACGTAACAGGTGTGCCAAGGCAAAAAAATATGGCCCAAATGAAAAAAGAGATCAAAGCTCCGGAAAAAAATACAACTAAACAATGAAGAGATAGCCAACCTATCAGATGCAGAGTTCAAAACACTGGTAATCAAGATGCTCACAGTAATGGTTGAGTATGGTGGCAAAATAGAGGAAAAAGTGAAGGCTATGAAAAATGAAATAAAGGAAAATGTATAGGGAAACAACAGAGATGGGAGGGAAACCCAGACTCAAATCAATGGTTTGGAGCAGAAGGAATAAATAAACATTCAACCAGAAGCAAATGAAGAAATAAGAATTTAAAAAAAAAATAAGAAGAGGCTCAGGAACCTCTGGGACAACTTTAAATGTTCCAACATCTGAATCATAGGGGTGCCAGAAGGAGAAAATGAAGAGCAAGAAGTTGAAAACTTAATTTGAAAACATATACTTCCGGCCAAGATGGAGGCATCGGTAGATGCACTGTGCCTCCTCACACAACCAAGATAGGGACAACAACGATATAGAAACAAAATAACAACCAGAACTGACAGAAAATTGAAGTGTATAGAAGTCAGACAACCAAGGATTTAAAAATAGACACTTTCATCCAGACCGGTAGGAGGGGCGGAGTCAGGCTGGGCGAGGGACGTGGAGCAGAGAGCTGAACACCCGGGGCAGCGCGCAAGTCCGCAGCAGGCAGACCCTGGGTGCACAAGCAGTGGTGGCTGGTGGGCCCCGGCCAGGGGGTGGCGATCGGCAGACCCAGCGAGGCGGCCATTGGAAAGCAGGGCACTGCACGCAACTCAGGGTCCCAGCACCGGGAAATAGAGCTTTGGGTCACTGACTGAAAAGGAAGGTCCCACGGGGTGCACAGGCCCACCCACACCGGAATTGGTGCCAGAGGGGCCCGGTTGGCTTGCGGAAAGTGGCGGAAGGGTCTGGGGTCCTACAAAGAGCAGAGCAAGCACCATTGTTCCTTCTCGGACCCCGCCCCCACATACAATGTCACAA
>CM052538.1:163424272-163539292 GCA_028533065.1 Trachops cirrhosus
ACTAAGCAAACAACTAGAACAGGAACAGAACCACAGAAATGGAGATCACATGGAGGGTTAGCAACAGAGGAGTGGGAGGAGGAGAGTGGGGGAAAGATATGAAGAATAAGTAGCAATGAAGGTAGATAGAAAATAGACGGGGAGGGAAAGAATAGTATGGGAAATGTAGAAGCAAAGAACTTATGACACATGGACTAAAGTAAAGGGGGGGGAATGGAAGTGGGAGAGGGTGTTCAGGGTGGAGAGGAATGAAGGGGGGATAATAGGACAACTGTAATAGCATAATCAATAAAATATATTTAAAAAAAGAAAAAGAAAACATAATGAAGGAGAACTTCCCCAATCTGGCGAAGGAAATATACTTCCAGGAAGCCCAGGAAGCTCGGAGAATCCCCAAAAAGTTGGACCGAGGGAAGCACATATCAAGACACAGCATAATTACATTAGCCAAGATTAAAGATAAGGAGAGACTCTTCAAAGCAGCAAGAAAAAAGGAGACAGTTACCTACAAAGGAGTTCCCATAAGACTGTCAGTTGATTTCTCAAAAGAAACCCTGCAGGCAAGAAGGGGCTGGAAAGAAGTATTTGAAGTCCCAGAAGTCAACAACCTATATCCAAGATTACTCTACCCAGCAAAGCCATCATTTAGAATGGAAGGGCAGAGAAAGTGCTTCCCACATAAGGTCAAATTAAAGAAATTCATCATCACCAAGACTTTATTTTATGAAATGTTAAAGGGACTTATCTAAGAAAAAGAAGATCAAAAATATGAACAGTAAGATGACAGCAAACTCATAGTTATCAACAACTGAACCTAAAAACAAAACAATAACAAAAACAAACTAATTAAACAACTGAAACAGGAACAGAATCACAGAAATAGAGAGCACATGGAGGGTTATCCGCAGGGACGGGGAGGGGGAGAATGGGGGAAAAGGTACTGGGAAGAAGTAGCATAAATGGTAGGTAGAAAATAGACAGGGGGAGGTTAAGAATAGTATGAGAAATGAAGAAGCCAAAGAACTTATATGTATGACCCATGGACATGAACTGAGGTGGGGGAATGATGATGGGAGGAGGGTACAGGGCAGAGGAGAGGAGGGGGCAGGGAAGAGGGGGAAAATGGGACTACTGTAATAGCATAATCAATAATATATATATATTTAAAAACCTATCACAATTTATACACATAACAAATCTTTTGACTACATGGACTCATATTTTCAAATTCAACTAGTCAGTTACTACTTTGTAATATTGGTCAAACTAGTCATGTGTAAAAATCACACCCATGACTTAAAACAACAACAAACAAAAGTATGGTTAGTATGGTTACTAGACTTACCTGGGTGATTACTTCATAAGTTATGTGAATATCTAAGCGCCATGCGCATACCTGAAATTAATATCATATTGTGTGTCAACTATAGCTGAAAATTTTTTTAAACAATACCTCAAAATTAAATATCTTATATTCAACTTCAGAGTTTAGTGAGAAATGTTTATTTTATTAACTTTTTGTACTTTTGAAAATGTGGTACATGTACACAATAACAGAAAAATTCAAACAGTACAAAAAATACACAGTAAAACCTGTGCATCAGATCACTTGGGTCCCATTTTCAGAGTTAACCACTGTCAAATGCTTGTTTATTCTTCCAGACATAGTCTCAGTATAGATAAGCATATATACACACACATCTGCATGTACTTACTTTCTATTTTTACACAAATGATCGCACACTATATACATTATTTTATCCCTCACTATGCCTCAAAGGTTCACTCATGTCTACACATTGAAGCTAATTCATGCTTCTTCGCAGTGATTAGTGCTCTTTCTATGAATGTACAATCAATGAGATACGCCCCGTGGTTGAGCCTTTAGAGTTTTCCCATTCTTTTGCTACTATTTCAAAAAATGTTATATAGACTATCCTTGTACATGTGCCTTTCTGTACATATACAAGCATATCTGGGAGATAAATTTCTAAAATAAATTTTTGACTCACAACATGTTGGGTAAGTGGGAATTTCATTTTAACTGAAAGCTACTCAAGAAAGACCACCATTGAGAGAAAGAGGAATCAAAAGGAAGTGTTGATGACCTTCCTTCACAAACACTACACTGAAATGAGCTGGAAGCCTTTATCAGGAAGTGCAACGTGTGGGTGGGTGGGTGTGCACACCTGCACAATGTTAGAAGGTCGGGAAGAGGAACGGGGTGATTTCCATCACTTGAAGTCCAGTCACTCATGAACACTTCTGGGACAAAGGCAATGTAAAACAATAATCCACAAAGATTCTCTCATTCTTAAGGCTTTATCTCTCACCATCTTTACTATGTGATGGAATGAAGTGACTGAAGTGATACATGCTATTATATATATGTATGTGTAAATCGAAATACATACATACTATAATATATGTGTCTATACAGAGAAAAACTCCCTCATCTAGATCTAAGACCCCTTATTCCTCAAGGGTATCCCTGGATTCTTGAGAAAAGATAAAAAGAAATTAGACATATCTGACACTTCTTCATCTTATGCAGAAATTTGGAGGCAAAACCAAACTTTCCTATAACATCCACTGCAATTGTGAAACTCTCCCAGCTTAGTTAAGAATCCCCCAAATTTCAAGGTGCTTAAATTAAAGAAGGGTCCAGGTGAGCATAATGTTTGCATGAGATAAAATGTAAAACCCCACCTAGTCTTTCTTTTCACACACACAAAAAAAGTTAAAATTACCTAGTATATTTTTCTAGCCAACTCTGCCAAAAACCTGAAATGGAGTTTTTTGTCTTGCTCTCGACTGCTGATGCTGGCTTCCTTCGAGGCAATTCACGACAGCATCTGGCTTACCTCATGTTCCACTGAAATACAGGTTCTGAAACGCAGCCTCAAGATGACATTTTGGGAAGAGGAACTATGTTGTGTGTGGCGGGGGAGGGATGGGATGGTGGGGGAGGCAGAAGCAGGGGGAGGTGGCTGAGCGGTGTTAATGCAAATGTATTCCCTGGGCTTATTCCCTGGCAAACCAAGTCGACACCCAGCCATTTGAAGCCGGGCCAGCGAGTCTGGCACATCTTCTGCTGGCAGAGCACGAGCCCAGCACAGCATCCTGCTGCTGTTGGCATGTATACAGCTGTCTTTCTTCATCTGACTCTCCACCGCTGTGGCACACTCAACAGGTGTTGCCAGGGACACAGTGTGTTTGGCAGCTGTCAACTTTCAATAATCATCTCTGTCGCACATCCCTTTCTATTCTCCCACCCCAGTTCCTTCCCCCTCTCTACCGCCTTAAAAATCCCGGCACCATTTGAGCCTTTGCAAAGAGCAGAGTTAGGCCAAGATGCTGATCAAGGCGCATGTCATCTGGAGAGAGGAATCCTGCCCTGACCTTAGCCGAAGTGGGATAGGATTTTTACAAGGTACAGGCGTCTGGGGTCAGTGCAATTATCCTTTTTTATTCCCCCTCTGAGGTAAACCACGAACCCACTTTTTCCTGACATTTATCCTTTCCTTTTTTATTAGTTTTTTTGAATGACAGCCTGTTCTTTAATGATTGAAGCCTCAGTTTCCTCACCTGAAAAGTGAAGACACTAATACTTGCCATCTATACCAATGAGGTAAAGTAAACGAAATACTCAACAGTAAGCGCCCAGTTGATATTAGTGATTCCCTCCTCTCCCAGCCCCTCTTCAGTTTCATCCTTACAAGCCCGAGGCTTTAACAACGGCCCTAGGATTCCCTAGATGTGAAGCCTCACTCTCTTCTGCTGCTTCGTTCCTACTTTTATCCCAGTCAAAACCAGCAAACATGCTGGCCCTGCAGGTCTGGGGGAGATGCTAAATAAATGTTTTTAAAAGGCAGGAATATACAGTTATTACTGCCTTATTTATCATTTGAAATATTGGAAATCCCTGAATGCCCATTATGAGAAATATAGAAATAAATGGATGATGATGGCATTCTATGTAGCAGGTATAATTAATTAATTAGATTGATTAATAAATTAACTAGATTGTTTACATAAGCACGTGCAGCCCTTACTATATGCCAGATGCCTTATAAATATTAACTCATTTCAGCCTCATACCAGCCCAGGGTAGTGCACACCATACTACCATTCATATGCTGATGAGGAAACTGAGGCCTGGAGAAGCAGAGCCCCTTTTATGTGCCAGCATGGAAGGGTCTCACAGACAAGGCTGAGTGTGAAAAGCAAGTTGGCAGAATAGTATGTGTACCAAGGAATTGATGCAAGCTTCAAAAATACCCAAGAAACATATGTTATTCCTGGGCACTCGCATATAGAAAATCATAAAAACAAGGGCAGGAAGAATACACACCAAGTTCATGTTGTAGTTTACTTGTTTAACCACAAGAGACATTTTCCTTTGAACTTACTATTGATTTATTTTTTAAATTTTTTTTAAATTCACTTCCCTCCATCAACAGGTTGCTTTTCTTTTCTTCTTTATTTGCCTTCATGTTGTGAAGTATAGTAGCCGAGAACGAGACCCCCGAGGCCATAATCTAACCCAAACTCTTTGTTTTACACACGAGGAAACATCCATTGTGTCCTGCAGCTCAGTTTTAAATACACTTTAGTAGCTCGGAGATCTACAGATGGTAACTTGGTCACTGGAACAGTTTAAAATGTTCTATTGTCTCTGGCAGCCGGTTAATCGCATGTTTAAGAAGAACGCGTTGGCAGCGTTTCTCTGCAGGGCAAATCTACTCTATATGAGACCCATACACAGTGCCACGAAGATGTTGCCAAACGTCTAAATGAATTTTTCCCTCCTCATTATTAATTGCTATAAAGCACTGCTTTTTTTTAAAAAAAAACCACCCCAGCCCCAGCAGTGAGGAGGGAAGAGTTCACGAAACGGCATCATTCTCCCAGCACATACTAGTAATTGGGCCAAGCAGCACAGGCATTTCTTTATTGTAAGGACCTTGGCGACTTGATTAAAAGGCATCTTCCTGCTCTCCAATATTGCCATTAATATGTAAAAGCTTAAGCTTGCTAAAGGGATTATTGCACATCCTATCTGATGGTAAACCGGCACTGCAATGATTACATGTATCTTTTTGTCATTTTCTCGTAAAACATCTTACTCTTGAACGGTATAATTGGCCTCTACTAATGTTGATAATTAAATCAGCATAAATGTACCACACTGCTTTATACGGAAGACATGTTTGACATCTCCAGGGTCTCCAATGCATGCTTTACGGCAGGGCCAGTATGTTCATTTTGTGCGTGTGTGTTGCGTGTGTGCAAACACACACGTGTGCACAGATATATTATACATGATATACATCTATAATGGTAACAGGAAGCACAAATTTCACAAGTGGAGTTCAGACACATATATCTAGTTAACCATATTCCAAATCACAATGCCCCACCCTGACCTTGGCATGGAACTCCACTATTATGATTAAATCCTGAGCCTCATCTTCTATCCTTCTGCTGCCAAGCAGGCCCTCTAGCTTTCACATTTTGCCTTTAATTTGTCTTTAATCATTGGAGCCCGACATTTTCTATCTTCAACTAATCAATGGCATTCAACAATAGCCGCATAATTCCACTGACTGCATGGAATCGCTTCTCTCACACCTCTTACACAGCAGAGATATTGCATCAGACATCGCATCCCCTTCCACTGGTCTCCCATCTCAGTTTACCGCTTGTGAGTTTTCACTGTTACATTGTGGTAGCACGCTAGGGCCAGTCACATTCCACCTACTACCAGTGGTTAGTTGGTTAGTGATCAATCCAGCCCCTAAATTCAATTTTCAAACAGTCCCCAGGATACTGTGGCACCAACTGTCTTGGGTTCCCTAGAAACACACTCTGAGATGAAAACCTTTGCAGGCAGAAGGTTCACTGGGAAGTGCTTTCAGGAGACACATACATTTGGGGGAAATAAAGAAAGAAGGGTTGGGCAGAAAATAAAGTTGACCCATAATGTATTTGTCTCTGAGGCCTCAGTTGATTCAACAGAGAGCTCAGGATCCTAAGCAGATCAGGATGGCCCTTCAAAATCGTCCACAATTAAGGCAATGGGGTCAGGCCCTTGTACCTCCACACCTTCAGTTATCAGCCAGAGCCCACCAGGGAAGGGGCACCCCTTGGGTGAGGCATTAGCCACGAGCATTCCCGGCAGCAGTATGTATTGGCCTTGGAGGAAAAATGTAGACAGAGCACCAGAGTACCTATTATATTCAGTCAAGAGTTCCTGCCTGATCTTCACTATTCCTCCATCCTATTATCCTCATCTGATAGTAGGGAGCCCAGTTCCAAGGCAGTACCCTCCTCTCTGAACCTCAGTATAGCTAAATAACACAGCCACTACCAAATTTATCAAAGATGTGAGTGCCTCCCTCACCAGTGAATTTCTTATTAAGATGAAGACAGTGTCCTTTCACCTCTCCTAGAGAATATAGTCAGCTAATGGTTTGTGAGTTTATACATCATAAACCTATTCTAAAATTTTCACATCTGTGAGCCTTCTAACCCTTTCTTTATGCCATGGAAGTCTAATGTGCCTGCTTTATATCAGAAGCCACCTCCAAATCCAGGTGTTAAGGAACTATCCTTTCAAACTCTTAGACCAGTTCCACAAGAATTTGACTAATACTGAGTCCTGAGTCTTGGGTAAAGATTCCCATGTCAATGAATTTAGCCCTATATTCCAAACTCTATTCTAAAACCCTCAAGATATTCTCTACTTGTGTTCTCTCCTTTTCTGTCAGAAAGGAGGGATGGTTAAGATGGACGGATTTTACTACTCCTTTGCAGAACTGAGAGCAGAAAGGAAGCTTCAGGGCCCTCGAAAGCCACAACACAACTGCTTACTTCATAGACTTGGTACACAGGCTTTCCAAACAGAACTCTGTGATTATTGATTTCTCACTCAGCTCATCATCCCCAAAGAGAAGGAGATAAAAGCAATTTCACACAACAGGTCTGAAGAAGCAATTTGCTTGTTAAAGTTATGCCTGGAGTCTACCAAATTGCAGGTGTATTTGTGTATCAGGTTTCACTGCCTCCTGACCAGGCAGTAATCAACCTGTACACTTGACCCAGCCTGAGTTTTGGAAAGTAAAATATAGAGCCCTCCAGCATCACTCAAATTATTCACATGTCAGTGATATGCTCCCCATTCTCGTCAGCATCAAGTTACTCAATTGAGTATAAATCTCTCCCCTCGAAGTTCAGTCAGAGGTTAACTTCTTCAAAGGCAACTGTCAAAACCTGACATCATGTTTGGTTTGCACTGTGGTGGTAACACTAAACTTACAAATGCGCTCCCCTTGCTAAGTCTCTGGGTCATGGTGGAATCAACACGTTTGAGTTCCGAGCACAAGCTTGCCTGTGGCAGCTTGCTTGGAAAGTGAGGTTCACCCCAGCAGGTAAAACACAACAAACAAATGTGGCTTAAAACAGCCAGTTCCCATGCACAGTGATCCCTGCAGAGCATTTGCCTAGACTAGAGGTTTGAATATTATTTTTCCATAAAGAAAGGAACGGATGCGCAGGGAGAGGAGGCTTATGATACAGGTTGAGAAAGGAGGCTGGAATTTTCTGACATATTATAAAGCAGAGCTGAGAAAAGCAAAAGTTCGCCTCAAGGCCCCAGACACACGGAAAGGCCATGTGAAACTAAAATGTCCTGTGAATTAAGCATTTTACTCCATCTGAGTATCTCTTAGTGGTTCAACCGTCTTCCATTTCAGTTGAAAACTCGGTTTTATTTGCCAATGTTCTCCAATTGGGAAAGCTTTCTTACTAAAGCCAGTGTTTATTTTGGTACTAAGGACAAATACAGTTTTGGCGAAAGTTTCCCCAGGCCAGGAGCTCTTGGGGGATGTTAGCTGTTGCTCACTGGGCTTATTTGCCAGGAACATTTGGACGGGTGGGAGGGCCAAAGCAGCCCAAAGTGGTTTTGCCTCACAATGGATTTAACCAAGAGCTGTCAGGCCCAGACACATTCAGAATTAGAACATGAAGTGCAAGTGCACCTGGAGAATTGTAACAATACAAACATGTCTCAGATTTACCAAAGATGCTTATTATAAGGACAATGATGTAAGTTTAATTTCAGGTTGCCCAGGAAAAAATCTCAAGGTGACTTTGCTTTCACTTTTTAGAAAGTAGGCATCTTTGAAGGAAAGAGTGCCATTCTTTGACACATCCCAACCTGGATCTAGTTTACAACTGTTGAAAATCATGAGCTTTCGAACACACTTACTGTACAGAAACAGAATTAATGTAGGTCTCACTTCATTTAATAGCGTTTGGGAGCCCAGATGTCCATTTTGTTAATTAACAATGGAAGAAGTATCCAAATATCAGCCATTTCTAAAAGCTCTTCATTGTGATAAGTGGAGAAAGATAAGCATTTCATTAGTGCAATGACCACTTGCATCTAATTCTTTGATGTGCCCTAGATAAGCAACTCTAAATGTAATTACAAGGGCATCCTTGGGAGATGGTTCCCACCTGTCATAAAGAGAAATGGGTCTCATGGGTTTTTTAAAAATTCTAATATGTTAATTCAAATAAATTCATACTGACTGAATTTTCATTTATGAAAATATTTAGAAGTCAATTAACAACAGTTTTTCATCAGATAAATTTTTCTTCCAATTTCATTTTGCATAAATTTCTTGAACTGCTCTACTGCCCAAAAATTAGTGTTTAGAATTACATGTACCCAAACTTGATCTTGTGGAATGCTTTCTTTGATAACAAAAAATTTCACCAAACTTAGAATAATTGAAACCATTTAAGCCCGTTCGCCATTCCAATCCATCTGATGCTCGGATCTGTTCTGTTGCCCCCCAAAACAAGAGTTTCTAGCTTCAGAGTACCTCCAGTAGTGAGCAGCACGATACACCCTCCTAAAACGACCTACTCTATTTTGGAATATTGTAGCTATAAAACATTTTTTTATGTATTTTAAATCCAAACCTTGTTCCCTGTAATTTCCACCAGTTCATCTGTGTACTGTCCTATGAAATTACTCTGAATGAGCTTACTGAAATTCCCTCTTCCCGGGATAATCATCCACAGTGTCTTCAAATCATCCTCATAACTTTTCTTTTTAAGACCCCCTATTTCCATCGCTCTTTTTCTGGTTCCAAACCTAACTTTTCAACTTCCTTAGCTGACTGACCTTGTAAAATAACCGGTGTCACTTTAAGTAACAGGCTGCTCACTAATTTTTTTCCAGTGGGAACCATTAATACCAACACTGACAGGGTTGTCATACTGATTACCTAAAGCATCAATTGTAGTATGTGATCAGTAAATGTTTATTGTCCCTTCCCATCTTAACGTGAGACAACTGTGACCAAATGAAATGAAATACAGTGGGGGGTAGTATCTTTCTGTTAATGTAACGTATCGATGCCTTAACTGTAGGTTGCTGTTTTCTGCAGCTATGTCACACTGGTGACAAATGGTATTGATCATGGACTGAATTGTGTTGAATATGTTGAAGCCTTCACCCCCAATGTATTTGAAGCGGTAACTAAGGTTAAATAAGGTCATGGGGGGCCCCTAATGTGATAGGATTGGTGTTTTAAGGAGAAGAGGAAGAGTCTCTTTCTCACTTACTCTCTCTCTCCCCACCCCCAACAGAGAAAAGGCAATGAGAGGTGCAATGAGAAGGTGGCCATCTGCAAACCAGGAGAAAAGGCCTCACCAGAAACCGAATTTGCTGACACCTTGATTATGGACTTCTGGCTTCCAGAACTGCTTGAAAACAAATGTCTGTCATTTAAACCACCCAGCCTGTGATGATCCTGTCAATCAAAATCTCTACATTTCCCCCCATTCATATGTTGCTGGTACTCCCTATCTCCCTAACATACCCAGTGCTATGGGAGGAAGAGAGAGATGGAGCGACTTGCTTTTTGTGAAAACAAATGCTCAATACTACTTTGTAAATGATTCATGAATAATTCTTTTAGCCAAATGTAACAGCATCTTGCTTGGCAGGTACATCAGCTGTCAAGTTCCAGTTGGTAGAATCCTACAAGTATGAACATTCAGAACCACATTTGATCATCTCCAGACTTAGAACCTCTCCATTTCCCCCTCTTTTTCCCTCAAAAGTGATAATAGCAGCCACTGCTAGACACCATGCTAAGTGTTCTGGATGAATCTGTGCCTAAGTTTCTCACCTATAAAATGGGCATGATAATAATAATCCCTACCTTAGAAAGTTGTGGTAAAGAATAAGTAACTTGGCATCCTTGGAGCTGCAGGCCAGCATGGAGGCTGCGGGGGGAGTGGGGGGGACAACGGAAAGAGGAGAGGAGAGGAGTGTGACCTTGGGTGGTGGGACCGCCCGCTAGCCAGTCTGGAAAGGGGGCTGCGTGGGTCCAGCAGTGGGGTGTCACAGAGCTGGGGAGGTCAGACGGAAAGGAACCTCGGTTGGTGGCAGTGGAGTGGGAAGCAGGAGGCCCCAGCATGCCCCAGTTACATGGAGCCGTAGCGGACACGAGGGTTTCCCACATGGTCAGCAGGATCGCTGTGGGAGGCTAGGGCCTTCCGCCGGCCCATGGTGCCACTTCACCCCATGCAAGTGGGCATGGGCTTTAAAATGTTACTTTACTCATTGCTAAGAGAGGAAAAAACGCTGTTACTAGTACACTTCACTGATCCTTTAAAATACGGCCCTATTTCAAAAATGTGACATTTTGAAATGTACAAAAAATGTATCATTTAAAAAAAAATTGTATCAGAATTAAAAAAAAATGAATAAGTAACCTAAGTTCACGGAACTAATAAGTGACAGAGTCCAGATTCAAGCTAGCTATAGGACCGTAAACAAGTTACTTGACCTCTTTGTGCCTCAGTTTTTAATCTATAAAACAAAGACCATAACACTGCTTACCACATGCGGTTAGTACAGGATTAAATTACTTAATATGCATGCATGTGAGATGCTTACAGGTCGCCTATTGGCCTATCAATGACCAAACTCAGGCCTGGTCTCGAGGCCTAGGATGGAAGTGTCAGCTCCGTGCAAGCAGGGAACTGTTGCTGTCTCATTCGCTGGCCTCATGCCCCTTCCACTGTTGGACCTGACACACCACTGTCACTCGGTATTTGTTGAATGAGCCATAGAAGGGTACCAAGTCTTTAAAAGTTGTAGAAGAAAGGTCAAGGATAGGAAATCAGAAATGGGGAAGGGCCTTGGAAGAGTTCATCCTGTCTCCACCTACTGAGTCTCCAATTTTTCTCATTTCCTCTTTTCTCTATACAGGCCAAAGGGTTTCCTGAGAAAACCTTCCCTCACCTGGGAGGAGTAGCAAGCGTCCAGCCACATACCCCCAGGCTTTCCCAAACCTCCCTTCAAAAGCCCGAGTCCTACTGCAATGCGGTTGCCTAGCGCTGCCTTCCCTGTTGAGTTGTAAATGCCATGAGGACTGGAGCCTTACTTGTCCTGCTCACCAAGGGGTCTCCAGTGCCCTGCGCATAGAAGCTGCTCACTAAATATTTGTGAAAGAAAGAAGTGAAGGAAAAGAAGGAGGGGCAAGCAGAGAAAGGGACCTAGAGAGAGAAGGGCTGGAGGGAAGCAATAAAGCATCTCTGGAAACTTTTGTCCAGGTAGAGTGCTCTGGTGGAAAAAGCAATGAAGGGAATGACATAGGGAACAGAGTAGTTGGTACATAATTTGTCTAGGCTGGGAGACTTGAAATCATTGCAGACACCTGCCTGTTCTTTTAGGATCATCTAATACACAGGTGGCAAACACAAGGCCTGCAGGCCGAATCCTGTCCTCTACCTTGTTTTATCTGGCCCGGTACCTTGTTTCTACCCGGCAGCAGCGCCAAGCTCTCACTTAACTGTTAAGGAGTAGTTACATTGAGACAGTCCTAAAGTTACATTCAGCCCTTTGAAGGCAACTGGGAAGCTGATGTGGCCCCCAGGGAAAACGAGTTTGACACCCCTGCTCTACTACCATGGGTTTCAGCTCCTCATGGCCAATGTCTGAGCTCCCTTTCAGTCTGACCAAGGTCATGTTCCTGATCCTGGAAAAACCCAAAATGCACATGTAGCGTCGTGACTAATGCAGACGTGAGAAAGACGGCTGTACTCTGGAAAGACTGAGGAAATCTCCACAAAGGAGGGTGGAAAACTGGTCCACAAAGAGGAGGTGACGAAGGGTGGGCAAGGATGAGGAAACAGAGACCTCAACTCTCAGCCTCTATGAGGCTGACACGCAAGGGCAACGTGACGATTGTGAAAATGAAATAAGGATGTTAATAATGGCTGATACTGGGCACTTACTATGAACCAGGAATTGTGCTAAGTGTTTAACAATATATTAACTCCTATTAATGTGTACTCTAACTGTAACTATGTATGGGTGTATATACACACACACATACATATAACACTTTATTATCTAACACCATATTATCTAATATATGAACTAATATTATCACCATTTGACAAAAAGGAGCTTTATCACAGAGGGTGAGCTAATTTGCCAACGATTACTCAGTGTATAAATGGCAGAAACCAGATGTGAGGATAAGGACCCAGGACCCAGGACCCAGGCACCCTGACAGACAAAGGAATACATAGATTGTCCTGGAAGAGTGAAGACTCTGAAGCCGGTTGTGTTACAAAATAGAAAACTAGCAACTGTAAGGCTTCAGGGATTGTACTGGGAAACAGAGAGCAGGAGGAGTTGCTCCCAGAAAACAGAGAAAAGGTGCAGGGGATGAACATTTATCCAATAGCCAGCTAACATTTCACCCCACCTTCCTTCCACTAAATTCTGACAGAACTAATGTGAATTCCCCTCCTGCTTTTGAGGTTGAAGAAATTTCTCAGCTGTATGCTCACTGTCTAGAGAAAGCAAGTAACCATAAAAAGGTAATGTACGATTGTGGAGCTGCCCAGGGGCCCTGGCCCATCTCCTCACCCGGCAGAGCCTTGAATGCGCGCAATGAGAAGTTTTAAGGACCACGCTTCTTTTCCCTGTGATCTTTTCCGGCTGGTCATCGCTCTGTTCTATGGCACAAGGTCTTGTTCTCCTCTGCAAGAAAAAACTTATGAATGTAAGCAGACAGAAGGACCTATGTGGATAGTGTTAACGTTCTGAATGAGATTCATCTTCAAAAAATCGTAAAGCTGGTGGAATGGTGACGTGGAGTTTGAGGATGGTGAAGCCTGAGCAAGGAGTTGTAGACACGGTGACGTGCCAGCCCACATCATCCTTCAGGGCTGAAGGACTGGTGCCTATCGCTGCTGGGAGAGTGGCTGGCACACAGCCCTCGGCTGGCAACCCTCTCTGGGAATATCCTGGCTGAACAGCTTCTTCATATCTGGCAACACATAGCCCCTGCCCCATCAAGGAGTAACTCTGAAGGATCATCCTCACTCCAGGGCTCCCTGGATGCCAACTGAGACCTTGACGGAGGCTATACTACAGCCTAGCTGCTTCCTCTGCCCAACCTTTGCTCTTATTCCCACAGGTCTTGATCCCAAGGGCACTCCTAGTAAATATCCTGCATGCTAATCTCCATTTCAGATTCAGCTTTCCAGGAAGCCCATTTGTGACGGGATCTGATCAGACCATCTTTAGAGAAGAAGAAAAATGTACCCTAGTTACCTCTCCACCCACCCACCCCTGTGAAAAAGTACATTTTTAAAGTATGTTTCAGAAGAAAAATTCGAGAGCCAGGGAATAACCTAATCGCTAGCTTACCTTGTTAGAAAAATACCTTGCTTTCCTCTTTCTCCAGGTCTCTGGTTCTCATGCCCGATCATTCTATTGCACTGTGAGTTGCTCAAGCGTAGAGCTGTCTCCCAGACACCTTTGTTGCACCCTGGTGCTTACCAGAGATCATAGTGCTCAATACCAGGCTTAACAATGCCTGTCCTCTTCTCTCACCCTCCTTAACTCCCAAATGCATTCATGTCTTATTCCAGCCACTTAAAACAGCTCCTCAGAAATAAAGTATAAGCTAAGGCCATTTTGGAGTGAATCATATGATAATCATTCACTCATACCTTCAGTCACTAGTCCCAGACTTTCTAAGTGGTGGCCTTGAAAGTCTTGGAACAGAAACTAGGTAAAATGAGTTGAATAGGGGCCCTAAAAACATATGCCCACATCCAAATCTTCAGAGTCTGTGAGTGTTACCTTATTTGGAAAAAAGATCTTTGCAGACATAATTAAGTTAAAGATCTTTATATGAGATCAGCCTGGATTACCACGTCATCCTTCGGAACTGAAGGGCCCTCAATTCGATGACAAGTATCCTCATAAAAGAAAAAAGAAGAAAGACACAGGGAAATAGTAGAGGAGGAGGCAGCGTAGCCATGGGGGCAAAGATAGGAGTGGTACAGCTGTGAGCCAAGGCATGTCTGGGGCCACCAGAAGCTGGAAGAGGCAAGGGACAGAATGTCCCTTAGAGCCTTTGAAGGAGGTGCTGCCCTTGATTTCAGACCCAGAGCTGTAAGGCAGTGAATTTCTGTTGTTTTACACCCCTAAGTTAGTGGTAATTTGTCACAGCAGCCCTGGGAAACTAATGCACTGGTTCTGGAAACTGGAAAATCCACAGAGTAGCTTCTACCTATACTAGCAGTGTAAGAGCTGTATTGGGGCTTAGATTTGAACACAAAGGCGCAGACACCAACCACCCTCCTTCCCTCCTTTGGAGATGACCTTGGCAACATGCTCATACGTAGTACATTGAGAGCACCCTGCACATCTGCAGCGGTGGCTCTGGCACCCGTGGCACAGCATTGGCCAAGTCAGGGCCTGAAGAAAGGCCGGAGCACCCACACACCCAAGAGGAGGGAGGTGAAGCCTCATTTGGGTGACTTTCCCAACACTTAATAATCCAACTGCTCAAAAAACAAACAAACAACAACAAAAACAAAAACCTCTCAAGAAAGGCAATGTTTGCTTCGCAGGCCTTGTAGGTATAGAAAGCACTTTTTAGGAATCACTTGACTAGCCTTTATCTTAGAAGAGAAAACTCAGGTGGCAATGCCTTGATGGCCTGTGGCCATGTATCTAGCCGGAGCAGAGCCTGCAGCAGAATTCAGGAGCAGGAATTCTAGCCCAGCTTTCTTCTGCTGCACCACACTAATGTATATTCCTGGAGCAGTTCTCGTTTTGGTCATCTTAACATTTCAAAATTACTGAAGAGGCTTGCTTATCTACATATTTCAAGTGAGCTATATAAAAGTGAAGTCTGAATCTTAATTTTTAAAATAGCTGTGTTTTGGACAGATATTTAGAATTCCAAACCAGTTTGCATCCTGGCGACATTCAGCTAGATGGAAACAGAAGCAAACAAACAAAAGGAAGGCTTAAGAACTGACCTCCCAGCTGCACAGGGAAACCGGCTTTGAGACGGCTCACCCCAGCGAGGAGGAGCCACAGCGAAGCAGCGTGTCTACACCCTACACATACATATTCAGGCGCTTTGTCAAAAAAAGCCGAGTGCTGGAGCATTTCAATTAACAAAGTGGGATGGTTTACCTGATAAAATGCTCCCTGTGTGAGCGTAATTACATATTTATACCCCACAGAGATTTTTTAATTTCTGTTTGGTTTGTTTGCCTTGAAAGTGTTTGTCACTGGGAGCGTTCTTGATGTGCAATTTGAAAGCAGTGTTGGCCAACTGTGTGGCTTGTTTTCATTTTAGATGCATTACATTGTGAAGATGATGCTTTCCCCCCATCCACACACGGTAGTGATACTTCCACGAGAAGACAATGCATCAAGGAACAGGAAAAGCTTTAAAGGAATACTGTCAAGTACCTGTCTGCTGGTTCTCCCTAGTCATTTTCTCTTTTTTTTTTAACCCACCAGAGGCTACTAATTGAATCTGAAATACTTGAAAATATGTTTGTTCTCTTTCTTTGCAAGTTTGTTTGTTTCCCATAATTTTTAAAGCTCTTCTTACACCTCTACTCTGTCAATACAGCAAAGAAAGCTAAATAAATATGGTAGTGCTTTCTGTGGTCTTCCACCCCTCCCATCCATGGTGAGTTCACAGACATGCAGACATGGATTGCAGATGAGTTGGGGTTGCTTCATTCCATCATTAAGCAGCAGAGGCCCTGCTATGTCCTGGGTACCTGCTTTGGGTCCACAGAGATAAATCTTGGTCCCTGATCTTACGGAGCTGTGTGCTAGCAGAGGAGACCGGTTTGGAGAGAAGCAATGACAGCCCAGCATAGCAAGTGCTGTAACAACAGTGTACATGAGGCACAGTAATGGCACCATGGAGGCAGGAATCAATTTTGCCAGAGGCAGGCTTTGTGGAGGAGGATGTGACTCTGCAGGTGACCCCTAAAGAGATCACCCCACAGACGTGAGAGTTCACCAATGAGTCAGACCAGAGGTGAAGCCTTGAATAAGACCAACATGGTCTCTGCATTTGTTCTTCTGGGAGAAAGCAGACAGGAAGAAAGAGAACAAACAAATAAACACAAAAAATAATGGCTGATTGTGATGAGTGCTGTGAAGGGAATGATGACAGAGATCAGATGAGGAAGGAAGCCTCTTTATATGGGCTGCTCACCTCTCTGAGGAGGTGACTTCTGAGGTGAGGCGTGAAGGATGATGAAGAGCTGGTCGTGTGCAAAGCGAAGGGAAGAGCAAGTGGCAGGCTCAGGAAGGGACTGAGCAGGCGAGGAGCAGAGCTGAGGTTTGAAACCCAACATAAACCATACTGACGCTCGCTGACATGTTGGCACGACAAAATTATCCACCCTGCCATTGATAATCCATTCCTCTTCTATCCATTTCTGCTCACACTAGGCCTTCATTTTAGAAATATGACTAATATTTCCCAGAGAAATTAAACATCTATATTTATTCTCTCCACATCCTATTTCCCCTGACACAAGCATAAAATATAAAAACCCATCACCCTCCACAGAAATAAAAGTCCACATTCTCTGCATATGTGCTTCTTTTGAATTTTCACTGGCTCTAGCTAAGATTCGTCCCAGTGATCCAACTCGCAGATGTGCTCAGTGATCCATCAGCAATTGTAAAGTCAGCTTAGGGTCTCTCCTGTAGGTATGCAGGCTATGACCACATTTTAAATAGTAGTGTGTGAAGTTCAAATGCTTGGGAAGTTTCCAGTGTACATCAATAAATAATAATAATAATAATTGCATATTTATTCACTAGGCCACCTGGAATACAGTCATATTATTCCACTCAGTACTCAGGGAAATGCAAGGATTTCATTTTCTCTCTCATTTTTTTGGAAGGAAGCACACTGCTGAGACTATTAAAGAAAATGCAAATCTCCTGGCTGTTTGGGAAGGCTCCAAAAGAGTGAAAGTGAGCAGTTGTTACCAGCAGTGTTTGGATGAAAATGTGAAATCTTTGTCTGTAGCAATGTTTGTTTAACGGAGGAGAGTTTACACAGCTTGTGGAGAATTATAGTGGAAGAAATTACATCTTGCTTCTACCATCATCCATTTCTCCACCTGCCAGTTGTCCCCATTTTCGTCTGCTGGGGCATTAGTGATGCTTAAAATGGTCAGGAAGAAATACCAACACTTTCTGTTGAGATGGGGAAGAAAACAACTAGCTCAAAATGAGGAATTTGCATCCCTCCTGGTACAGACACATTCAGAATAATTTTTATCTAAAATAAGTTGGTTGCTCACATTTATGTTCTGTTCTCTCCTTGCCCATTGCTAATAAACGGGACAAAAAATATTTTAAAGGTTTGTAAAACTACTGACTCTTTGGCAAGCATCGTCCCCTATAAATGTTCAGTGAATACTTGTTGAACAAATTTTAAAAAGTGAATGCTTATATAAAATAGTGACCAATTAGTGGTTAATTTATTTATTTAAGTTCTTTTGGGGGAAAAACTTGGCTCTAAGCAGAGGTAAGGTAATGAATGTTTAGGTTTCTTTGTAACTCTCTCTTCTTCCCTACTTGCTTTCCTTACTACCAGCCATCCTAGCAGACGACACCAGTTAATGATGGGTGAGCCGAAGTGTACCAGAATGGCCACTTTGCTCCAAGTGTCTAGAGACTAAGTCATGTTACCTCCATCAACACTTCTACTTCTCATATTAATATAGAAACTGTAAATCCTAGAAAAGCCTATCTACTTCTTGTCACATTGGGATGTTAATGTGGCCCAAAGGAAAGACACAAAAACACCGCATCAGGCTGCCATCACTGTTATGAGGCCCCTGGTGGTTCCTCAACCAGATCATGGGTTTCATATGTAGAAGCTCTTTATAAATCTCATTATTCCTGGGCTCGCCCTCAAAAAAATATCTGATTGAATCTTGGTGAGACCTGAGGATCTAAATTTCAAAAAAAAACAACTTTCTTTCTTGGGATCAGTCATGTCTGGGAATGATTTCTTCACATTGCAACAGTGCAGTTCCGAAGAAGCATTCAAACATGCGTAATATCCAGATGGCAAACACGAATACAGGAGATATGGGTGGATTATAAAGAATATACTTGGTCTCCTGTGAAGCAGATACTGAGCTGACTTAGACACTGAGGATGAGATTCTAGGTTTCACTCGCTTTATGTTGATTGTTCTGCAAAGGCCTGGAAAACAACCGGGTTGTTTTGAAATAAGCACCTTTCTACTCAATCAAGGTCAAACCTTTTACTTGATGTACTTAACTAACCATGTAAAATATTACATCAGCAAGCCTACGAGGCACTTAGAGATATATTCACATTTGCATAATGTCCTCTGTAAGTTAGTCTTTGGTCCTTAAGGGTGTTTAGGATAACTGCGTGCAAGAATATATTTAATCCAATCTCATTTTAGCTTTTGCTCTTTTAAGATTTCAAAATTAATAAATCCTCCTGATACTCCAAATTACCGTGAGCTTTTATAAGCATAACTTTGTAACTTTAACCCATTTATGAACATAGCCCACAGGCAAATGTACTAATGAATAAGAAATAACATTAGAAGTTTAAAAGATGGTCTCTTTATGAAGTAATGTAAGAAAATCCTGTTAGCTGGATCAAGTACAAAAGTGCGATTTCTTAAAAAATAGAAAATCCATCACAAAATTACATGTAATTACAATAACCAAAGGATAGAAAGTAAGAATAGTTGAAGTACCATGCATTATTTAACTTAGCACATGTTATCACTTGCTTGCATATGGATGAAAGCAGGAAGAAAGAAACCCACAAACTCTCTGCCTGTGGCTAGAGAAATTGTGTTATTTTTGTGCCTGACTTCCTGGTATGTGAATCCTTGACCAAAGCTATCAACACACCTGACAGGTAGACAGTGAGTCAAGCTCTTGCAGTCATTACCCACCAGCCCCCCTCTTCTTTCACGCCCCTCTAACTGCGGACCCTATTATAAGGTTACGTTACACAGTGAAGGCAGTGCTAGCATCTCCCTCAGAGCCCAAAGAAATGCAGAAATCACCTAGATCAAGAATTAGACCTCTCCTTTGTCAGGGCAGCAAAATTAGGAGCCATGCATACGATCATTACAGGCATGCCTATATGTGAATTTCTACCTTTCCAACTATTTTGCAGTGACTTTATTTATAGCAAAAACACCATGTTGCCCAAAGGCCTAGTCCACGTAGACCTACTTTACTGATTAGAACACCGAGACCCAGGGGAACAATCACTCCCCAATGTCACACAGCTAGTCCCCACCTACGCAGAAAATGAAATCAAGATTCACTGAGATTCCAATCTGTTGCAGTTCCCTGGAGGGATAGCCAAAAAGAGGATGAAGTGCCTCCATACATAATTTGAAAGGAAGACTGAAGAACAAGAAAGGACATTATTAGATAAGCCCTAAACACAGAACAAGAGTCCATCATACGGACCATCACAGCCTTAGTGATAGAAATTATCAAATAAATTAATAATAAAATGGTTATTATTATACTTACTATTTTTATTGTTAAATAAGTAACATGTATTGGCCAATACAGTTCTAACTTGGCACTTCAAATGTCTTGACCTTTTTAATCCTCACCATAACTCTTTGAAATACATATTACTATTCTTACTAGTTAAGATATTATATTCACACATTATACATTATATCCAGCTTTTAAAGAATGAGGTAGTCTGATGTCCCGAATGGAAAGATGGTTGTGATATATTGTTATACCAATAAAGAAAATCATAAAAAATATTTAAGATGATTACCTTGTTTGCTTTTAAAGAAAGATGTATACAAAAATATTTGTAAGCATTTGTAGATAAACAAATAGGTCTGAAACAACAAAATAAATTCTCCTGGGGAATGAGAGTAGAGGTGATGGGAGATAGTTTCCCATTTTACTTTATATACTTCTAAATGTTTATTTAAAAATAAACATTTACTCTTGTAATTAAAATAATTACTCTTGTAATTAAAATATAATCATGGTTTTAAAAGAATAAAGAAGAATAAAATTGCCATACTTTTATACAACTAATACTTAGGAAGACAAAATGCAACCCAACTGGAAAATATCAACTGACTACCTAACAGAAGTTGATGGGTATGAGCGAAAAGATGCCTGGTGTTATCTTAGCCAAGATTAGACGGATTTAAAAAGTGCAGTGCATGTGAGAAAACTCACTCAGAGAAAAATAAGAGCTACAAGTTTTAGTGGTACAAAGAGAACAGCTTGGTGAAATAAAAGTTAGCTAAAGAAACAAAAGACATCAATTTGATGAGGTAAGATAGTCTATTTACCTCAGGGAGTTGATCCAGTAAGCAGGAGGTAACTGCTATAAGTTCAAAGACAAAGAAATTACGTGGGAGGTCACAGAATATTAGACAAATTTATCTTATAGATGATTCAGATGGCTTGGCAAGAGAAGAACCCAAAGGTGGTTAGAGCTATTTCAACATCCAGGGATAAGATAACTAGAACCAGAAGTTAGAAACAGAGAGGAGTAGTCATATCAGGACAGTGCCACTCTGAGAAGGCAAGAGGACCAGCTTTAGAGAGCCCCACATAACACAAAATTTAAAAGAATAAATAAATGTAGTAAAGAGCCGTGGACATGTCTTTCTGAATCCAATGTTCTGCACTAACAAAGCACAACCCATAACTCTAAACATCCACTGTGCTGACTAACACCTCTTAGGTCCCAGTAAAATGGTTTTACATCTTTTTTGCCCTCAGCGCTTAAAACAAAATGCAGCGGTGTTCAGGCACCTGTGCCCAGTACCATGGAGGCTGTCAGCTGTGCCACTGCCCGCTTTGGTAGCAGACTCTGCTTTGGAGTACAGGAGGTCTTGAGCAGCTGGAGTGCTTAAGCTCGAGAACAGACAATGGGAAGTGGAGGAGGTCGAAGGGGATAAAGGGGGTCAAATAATTTGAGTGGTGAGCACACAATGCAATATACAGATACTGTATTGTATTATAGTATTGTACTCATTAACCAATGTCACCCTCAAAAATGTAACTTTAAAAAAATGTATAGATAGGTTAATGAGCAAAGATGGTAAAATATTAATAATTAATAAACATAAAAAGGGACAAACAGTAACTTATAAAAGCCTTCCTCTTAGAATAAATGTAATAGATTCTTGCATTAAAAATGTATTTCTGCCCTGACTGGTGTAGCTCAGTGGACTGCTGGCCTACACGATTTGGTTCCCAGTCAGGGCACATACTTGGGTCCCCAGTGGGGGGCACGTTAGAGGCAACCACACACTGATGTTTCTCTCCTTCTCTTTCTCCCTCCCTTCCCTTCTCTCTAAAAATAAATAAATAAAACATTTAAAAAAATACATTTCCTAGTAATGTTGAGCATCCATTGTCTCATTTCTCTTTGTGCTCCAGTTTGTGGTTTCAGAATCCTCATAAATTAGTCTATATTGTAAAACAGTTGCACATGGAAACTGAACAATACATTGCAATATGAAACAATTCATTTACTCTTAAATTTGAGGATCTAGATATATGTATGTAATAATAATGACTTTTTACTGGTGCTAATAGTTTCATTTTGACAATAGTTAATAAAACTGAATTTATTTTTATAAAATTAAATTAAAAGGTTAGCTTTATCTAAATGATTTTGTTTTTAAAAATTGAAATTCATTATTTGTATTTTACCTTTTAAATTAAATAGCTAAATTTAATATTTTAGAAGAAAATAACTTTTTAAAAAACACATGGAAAAATAATTAATTTTTCAAATTAACCTTAATTGTTTAATGTTTAATTTACATTTTTGCTGAAAATATATTTAAATTTTGTATATTTGAATACAACTACATTTTATTTTTTAAGGCTTAGATCATCCTTGTTAATAGAATATAAAGTATTGAAAAATTTTGATCATAACATTATCGATGACTGCTAAAAAGACAAGAAGATAAATTTTATTGAATACATACATAATAATTTATGAAATATGTACACCTTTATTTTAACACTCATCTAAACATTGTCAGCCCATTAACAACACACCCAGACATGTGCAATTATAGTAATTAAAGTCAGTTGTCTTTGACATTTTGCCAACTTTCAGTCACATATAAACCATAGCTTTACTCATATTATTCTCTTGTGTCATGATGAAGGTATTATTTGTCCAAGAAAAAGGGAATATGTTTATTCCACAGTTTGTGAGCTCAATCTTTTTTAGAACTTTTCAGTATTTAGACACAGGATATGTGGGCCACTATTATTTTACACTCGCCCTAGGTCCTTCAAGTGATAGGGGCATTTGGGGATTCCAGAAATATGGGAAGCAAAGGAAATGGAAGTGTTAAGGATAAAAAAGATTAAGAATCTGTGGTCCCGCTGACAAGAAAAGAGAAGTTGGATTGGGCAACTTAAGCCCACCTGTCATTTCACAAAGCCTGGTGAGTATGGGTAGCTGCAGTCAGTCACAAACCTGAAGCCGTATGCTCAGGAACTGCAAACTCAGAGTCAGTACCGTGGACCAGGAACGACAGGAGGATGACCTCAGCATCGTCCCCTTCAGGACTGGCTGCACAGCAATGGCTGAAGCAGACACTCTTGGATGGAACCAGATTTACGTATTTCTGCTACAGACAATTCCAGTGTGGTTCTTTAACTGTGACCTCAGAAACATGGGCATTATTTCAGAATTTCCATATCACACCATGAGGTTGCTAGAAGCAAATTTTATTAAATATGAGCAGGGACCCAAAAAACACACAAAATTTATTTATAAAAAGTGGTGTGCTTATTCTTACATGTTTAAACCTCAGTCGCCTTCCAAGTACTCTCCATTTGATGCAATACACCTATCACGATGTTTTTTTACACTGTTCAACACAGTTTTTGATGCCTTTTAGTGCTTCTGCCTTTTTTTGTTTTACCTCTTCCATATCATCAAAACATTTCACTTTGAGGATTTTTTCATCTGGAGAAACAATAAACGTGTCACTCAGGGTGAGATCAGGTTGAGTAGGGAGGGTGGGGCACAGGGGTCATTCCATTTTTCATCATAAACTGCTGAGCACTCAGCGCAGTGTGGGCAGGTGCGCTCATAAATCCGCCAACATGAAATGGGCAAAGGCATTGAAAGAGTCTTTAAAAAACAATCACTGTGGCCAAATGTAGCCTCTCACAACAACACCAGCCGGTACACTGATACAGATGGGTTCCTAGAACACGCACCTAGTGTTGGCAGCCTATAGGACAAGGGGTGCACCCTCCAGAAGATAATTAATTCTGTTTTTTTTGGATTCCCCCTCATAAAGTCTCTAAATTGTTTCTATTATTGTTCCCTGAAATCTCCTCCTTTGTTCTTAAGTGGCCTATGAATAGGGGGCCCTGTCTTATATTATGTGAGCTCAGGTGACCTCATCCTCATGTTCCTTCTATTTTATATGGAGGCTACATTTTTCTCTCAGGTTACCTGACACCTTCAAGAAAGTGACCAACCTCTATCTGCTTGGCCTCAGGTCTATCCATGGCTTGACTGGTTACTTTTTCTTTCTCACCACATTTGCCACCCAGGTGGTCATAGCCAATGGCTGTGGAGGCTGCACACTGGCCATTTTCATGCCCTCAGTCCTGCTGGTCTGACTGATCCTACTCTCCTTAGGCTTTGTGCTACACAAGGTGTGTCTGGATATGGGTCCCACGGGTTGAAGAGGGCCTCAGCAAAGAACCATGAGGAAGACTATCCCATCAAAACAGATAACTTAGCTTCTCCTTTCTTTCAGATCTCTGTGTCCCAATCACCACCACCCAAAGTTTCAGGAACCTTCCAGGATCAAAGCAATGTGTTCTGCAACTCTGACCCACACAGGGCAGTCTTTCAATACTTTTTAATCTTTTAATAGACTGTTCTTTTCCTTATATAAGGTTGAGATGTAATATCCCTAACCACTACTCACATTCCGTTTATGTTGTTTTTTAAATGCAGTTCAACACAATTTGGAGGGGAGGGGAAAAAGTGATAAACGATGTCTGTCCAGAAAGTACCCAGCCATGTAATGTGAAAGAGAGACATTTATTGCAGAAGATACAGGAAACATTGTACATAGGACAATGATGCCTCAGTCCCCTTCAAAGTAGACACCTTGGGACCTCATACAGTTCTCCCAATTACCATCAGCAGCCCCATCATATTTTCCTGACTCATATCAACAGTCTGAAATCTCTTCCCTTTCAAGGATGATTTTAGTTTTGGGAAAAGCCAGAAGTCACAGGGCACCAAATCTGTGCTGTAGGGGGGCTGAGTCACCTGGGTGATTTGATGTTTTGCCAAACTCTGCCCAAGACATTATGTATAAATGGGTGCATTGTCGTAATGAAGCTGCTGAGCACCAGTTGCCCATAGCTGTGGTCTTCTGAATCATCCAAATGGTTTCCACAGAAGAATGTTCAAGCTTAACACAAAATTTGATGCAGATACTTTGCTCTACTTGCTCAGTCATTTTGAGTGTGACAGCCACACAGTACAAATGCCCACTCAACTGCATCTACCACCCGAGTGACTAGTACAGTGAAGTTGTCATTGTTATTATTTATGCCTAAGCATTCCAGTTCACTCTCCTTGGCTGCCATGTTACACTGATGTCGTGCAAACCATTCTCGTTATATTAACAATGGCTAGACTTTTTCCAGACAGGCCTTGTACAACATCAAAGTATTCCCATGTTCAAAAAGACCCTTTTCTGGGATAAAGCATATCATTAACATGAGTTTTCCCAGTCTCCACCTGATCTCGCACTCACACACACATTTCTCCCCCTCATAGCTAAAAGAATGTGGGCCACTTCTCCCCACTCTCTTATCCTGTAAGTGTATTTTGGTCTTTGCCAAACTAGTTTGGGCTCTTTACGAGATGGAATTTGAGAAATAAGTACAAAGAAAAAGAAAACCGAAGAAAAAGGAAAATGGGAAAGAATCTTGCTAGTTGCATCACTTCCATTGCTTTCCTTTGTTACAAAATCTAGGCAATAGGTAAAGCTAAAAGAAATTTTTTTATAAAGAAGTATGGAGACTTCTGACCCAGATGGCGGCATCGGTAGACATGGCTCACCTACTTGCACAACCACATCAAAATTACAACTAAATTATAGAACAACCATCACTCAGCAGAAATCAAGTTGAATGGAAGTCTGACAACTATGGAATTATAGAAACCACATCCATCCAGTCTGGTAGGAGGGGCAGACACACAGAGCAGGCTGGTCCCACACACACATGTGGTAGATAAAAATCTGGGAGAGATATCTCAGGAGCAATGAGTCCCAGTCCCATACCAGGACTCCCAGCCCAGGGTTCCAGTGCCAAGAAGATAAGTCCCCATAACATCTAGCTGAAAAAATCAGGAGGGATTGAGTCAGTGGAAGAAACTTCTAGAGTCCCATGCAGTTCCTCTTAACCTACACGTGGACTCACCAGCTCAGACTCACTCCCTCTGAGCTCCAGCACCAAGGTAACAGCTTTAAAGGCACCAGCGGCACACAGGGAGGAACTGAAGTAGCTGGCATCAAGGTGGGAGCTGGGGGACAGCTTTCTCCCAGGCAGAAAGGCAAAGGTGGGCAAAGCCACAGGGCCAGCAGGGTGCCATATTTGTGACTCCATCAACCTGGCCAACAATGTTTGCCCCACCCTGGAGATCCCCTGAGGCTCCCTCCCACCCAAAGTATAGCTGTTATCAGTATCTTTTCCACTGGAATGGCTCCATCTTGGCTAATGTTTCACAACTTCCTCAGTCCTTTCAAATAGGAGATAACTGACCTCATTGAGCCCCAGCAGCCAGCCTAGATTCACAGCTTGGCTTTGCCTGGGAATCTCCAAGCCCAACACAAGTAGCAGCTATCTCAAATTGCTCTATAGCTCAGGTAGGGTGGCCCCTGGCAAAACACAGGTGGAACTGACCTTGGCCTGCATCACCCATGAAACTCCAGGGCCTGGGAACCCAGTGGACAGCTACAGACTACATCGGAGCACCATGATCCTGCCTTTGCATAGCTGATCCTCCACAGAGGGCCAAAGTTGGTGGTAAGTGGTCACAGTCAATCCTTGCAACTGACAAGCCTGGGTAAATCTCTCCCATTGATTTGCCAACAGCAATCAAGGCTCAATTACAAGAGGAAGGTGTCCAGCTCACAGAAAGGATGTACCTCAAGTACCCAGCTTGGGTGATAGGGGAGGCTGTACCACTGGATCCTACACAAGACACCTACTACATTAGGCCATGCTACCAAGACAGGCAGTCATAGCAGCTCTACCTAATACATAGAAACAAACACAGGGAGGCTGCCAAAATGAAGAGACAAAGAAACATGGCCCAAATGAAAGAACAAATGTTCTTTTAGGTTATTTTGCACAACAGCCATGTCTTGGCTATTGTGCAAGTTAATACTTAAGTTACCTAATTCCATAAGCCTCTGGTTGAAAAGATCTTATCACCTCCCTTTTAACATTTCACAGTGTGAAAACTCTCCAAACAGAGGGAAGAACAGGGAAAAGTCACTAAAATATATTCAAGGAACACTGAAAATTCTAGTTGATCTGGAGATGGGTCCTCAATATCTCAGATGAACTCAATATTTCCCATGATATCCTTTCCTTCTTCTTCCCTTTTATGAATCTTTCAGGGCCAGCTTTGAATGTTTATTTTCTGAGTTTTCCAGGAAGAAATTTAGAATTTCAAAATGATGGCCTCTTCTTGCCTCAAAACTTTATTATCAGAGGGCTTGCTGTGTTCTGTTCCTTGGCCTGGTAGTAGATTCACAAATGTTCTTCATGATAGATCATTGGTCTATACATTTTTAATTTTTTTCAGTTTTCTGATGTGCAAGCATGTTTCACATTAAGAAGATTAAAATTATTAAGAGCAGACAGAAGTGCTTTCAGTAATTTTTAACCTTTTTATTGTTGTTCACTAATAATTAGGATCCAAATTGAAACACTGTTGAAACTGAAAGAGCCCCTTTATTCTTTTTGATAATCTGAGAGTTCAGGGAACAACTTTAAAATTTGAAAACAGGTTTTCACACTCACTGTTCTTCTGTCACTCATATGAGAACATTTAGGAAAAGATCGACTCATTTAAAAGCTATTCTTTACATATTTAGAATTTAGAAAAATTCTGGAAATACTTTACCAAATGCTACTCAGCCCCATTTCTCTCACTTTACTATTGAAATAAATATGTATTTTAAACTTAATAATGTGCCGTGACCACTGCGGCTCAGTTGGTAGGCATCGTTCCATGAAGCAAAATGTCACTGGTTTGATTCCCAGGCTGGGTATAAGCCTGGGTTAAGGGTTCATTCCCCAGTAGGAGTGTAAGTGAAAGCCGATCAATTAATGTTTTTCTCTCGCATCCGTGTTTCTCTCCCTTTCTTTCTCCTTCCATTCCCCTCTCTAAAAAATATAAATAAATAAAATCTTTAAAAAAATAAATTTAATAATGTGATCTGGATATTTATTTTATCTCTGCCATGTTCATTGGTTCAAAATGTGTGGATTTCCATCTGCAGAGTTTGCAGTCAGATTCCAAAACGGGGGCCTAACTCTGAACAAGAACCCATGGAAATTGTTAAGACCCATTTTAGTGAGGATATAATCCAACTCCAGAAGCAACAACAGTTTAAGTATGCCAGATTTGGGGATCAAAATCCCTTTTGGTCTGTGAAGAGGGTTGAAATTTTAATCAACTATTTTCTAGCCCAAAGAATCCCATATGGTGTTGGGTCATTTTGAACATGGGAATGCTTCAACATTGCACATCGCTTTTGTTTCTCCCCCTAAAGGAGAGCCACAACGCCTCTTATTTAAGGAGCTGCAGTGGATGGAAGCTACTCCCAAGAGCCCGTTGATATCTGCTGGCAAAGCTACCCAAGCAAGTCATGCGTGAGCAGTTTCCTTGCTAATGTTTTGGCATGTCATGATTATGTACCGCTAAGTCTTTGTCAGGAACAGACCTGTTGCCAATGTTTGTTGTTCATGTCTGTTATTAATTTTCTTTATTCTCCTCCCCTATAGCAAACATGCTCTGTTGTAAAAGATAAGGAGAAAACAAGCACGGAAGCTCAAGGTTGCTGTCCTTCTCCTTGGCTTGCAAGAGCAAAGGGAGATGAGGTGCAGCACAAGGTGAGAGGAGTGTATCAAACAATCTCAAAAAAGGAAGTTCATTGGTAAGAATTCCTAAATCTAAAGCGGTTGTACGCCACCTTGATTGCCCATTGGAATCACTGTAGAGATTTGAAAAGACTGAGATCTGGACCCCTTTCCCATCGATCAGTGTCTGGGGAGAGCATAAGGGGCTTTTTAAGTTCATGAAGTGATGATCAGCATCAATGAAATCCAGGTTGGAGAACCACTGCTGTAGACTCAGTGAGACATCCAGACGACAGTCTGCTCTTTGATCATTTCTTGTCACGGAACTGTGTCCTCTCAGTCATCCTGGGGCCATGTTACATCCGCCCAGGACCTGCAAGCTCAGCTTGTCTTGCCCTCTCTTTTCAGGCAGCTATGATGTGACAGAAGGAATACTGGATCTAGGTCCAAGGACTGGACTCTTCTGTTCATAGTTAAATAAACTGCGACAAGTCATGAACAAGTTAAGGCATCACTCTGGGCTCCTTTTCTAAGACACTGGACTTGGGAAAATTCAGTGACCGTTATGAATATACTTAACTCAGTTTCAAGCATATGGCAAAACACAGTCAACATTTTTGTCTTTGTTTCTGCATTATGGATAAAGGCACTGTACCCAAAGGGACAAAATAATTGCCTTGAGCTCTTTCCATTGTATCTGAGGCCATCAGATTTCTCATTTGGGTGTAGATTTTTTATAATTGGACAAACTGACAACATATCATTTACCTCTACCCATTGGCTACCCCATATTCCCTAACTCTATCAGCATAGAAGCACATATACTCACAAATGTGGCTCAAGAGGATCTACAGTCCAGGAGCAAACCGATATGTTCATGCTGCCTCAGGATTTCTAAGGCTTGGACTGCTTACCAAATCACAGCTCTGGAAACATTCCACTCTGGGGTCCCAGACAATCTATCTACATCTTCTCTCTATCTCTTCCATCGACAAAATGAAAAAATTCCACTGGAGATTAATCTTGCCTGCATGTCATTTTAAAGATTAAAATGCACTACATTAAAAAAGCAAAGCATTAACCATAGGGAAGAATAGGAAAATCACCAAGGGAAGAGGCAATAACAAATGAATCAGCCAGAAGGTAAGCCTTTGCGAAGAATGAGCTACACAATTGACGTGAACTTAAATTTGCTGTCTTTATTTCTAGAGTACCTGTCGTGTACCTGATGGAGACTTAACTAAAAACAGATCTCCACCAGACAAAGCTGCTATGTTTCTATAAAGGGCAAGCCCATTTTTTAAATTAAAAAAAAGAAAAACCCAAGATAACTTAATTCTTAGGTGAGCAACGCAGCAGTTTTTCTCTCTCCCTTCCTGTCATCTCTCTCTCTCTCTCTCTCCCTCTCCCTCTCTCTCTCTCTCTTTCTCATTTATTGATCTTCACATTCAAACATGTCACAGCTGGTGGTGTTTTAAGTCATGTGTTAGTACAGCTAAATATCTACTGAGCAAAGAAGCTTTTTCTCTCCAGCACTGCTGAAAGTGCTTAGGGGTCACAAAATATTCTGAAAGCAGAAAACACTGTCAGGTAACAATATAGACTCTTGTCCTTTACTACAACCCCCAAAGATTTTAAAGTTCCCCAAATGTATTCATATTGGATTAAATACATTCTAAATCAGGTACACGTTTTCTAGAAAACTGCACCATCAACTAGGAGAATATACTTCACTCAATTTAAAGTCTGCCTTTCCGGAAATGCCTTCGCTACACCTTGGGACAACTACATTTCACATTTCATTAAGGCCCAAGTCTAACTTCCTTCAAAAAACCTTCGCTGCTACAAACTACCCTGCAATAACTCCTCTCCAGATTTTTAAAGTAAAAAAAAATAACAATTAAGAAAAACACTAAGAGGCAAATTTAGATATGACAAAAGTAATGATTGGTTGCCTGCCCAGCACTGTCCTCAGAGATGTGGGTGGGTGGGAAAAGGGAGCCCCAGCAGGAAACCCCATCGGGAAGCAGGGAAACCAGGGGCGGTCACGACGTCCCCAGTTTTCCTGGATCGAGCTAATGAAATGGGCGCCCACTATCTGGAATTACCACCTCTTTCCTGGAAGTCCCCTTAACCCCAGGGTGCAGAATCATTCCATGTACAGTGTACTTAAGTCAGAGTAGACAACTGCCACCAGGTGGCACCAAACTGCGGCCAGGACCAGGGCGGATTTAGATGGCACAGACCCCTGGAACTCCCAGATGGCTACTTGGGCAACCTCACTCTGGTCATTTCATTAATCTTGTAATATGATGCCAGGTTTTAAGCAAGTGAATTTTTGGGACCATGCCTCTCTCATCATGAAAAGAGCTTTACTTATTACTGCAGTCGATTTTATACAGTGTTATTTTTTAGTTTGTATATTCCAACCCCTAGCCAAATTGCAAGCTCACTGGGCAGAGGAATTATGTTTTCTATCCCTCTGTTATACCCCATCGCATAGTGTGATATGGAGGAGGGGTAAATACTCAACAATTTCTGGTCTTATTGTATTGTTGAAGCTTTACTAGAGTATGAATTTTCTTAATATAGATTTCTTAACGTCCTGGATACAAACCTGTCTACCCCAGATACTCCTTCCTCATGCACATTCCCACATACACAGGGGGCTCTCACATGTGGCTCTATCACTGGCCACACTCTCGGGATGCAATTTGTTCAATCCTGTATCAGAGAGGCTAACAAAGAACAAAACATCTTTACGCAAGATCCCTTTGCGATTCCATTGCTCAGTAATCAACACAACTTCGTACTCTTTCTGATTTTCTGGTTTTGTGCCTAACTACTTATCAAACCTCTATTTATTTTTTCTATCTCTGTTAAGTGATTGGGGAAAATAGCACACATGCACACACACACGCGCGCACACACACACACTAGCAGTGTGTCCTTCTCAGGGGGAGCCACCAGCATAAAAGTCTGGAATGTGCTTGGCTTTGCACCCATCACAGCAAGGCATTAGAAATATTGGATTTAGTGTTGTGTGTCCACAGATATAAAATTAGGCCGACAGAAGTCTGGATCCGGGCCTTGCTCCGTACCGCTAACTTGTAGAGCGCTGGTAGCCAAAAAGGGTTTGGAACGGTTGTCTCTCTACAGATGCTGCCATTCATTTGTGTGGGAACAGGAGCACTTACATCTAATTACAGTTTCTGCTTAAATTAACAGGACAGATATGACAGCAAAAACTTCTTCAGACTGGCTGGTGGGGAGACCTTTAGCTGACACAGCTTATGAAGTAGTTGGCTTGCAGCAAAGTAATGTCAATTTTAAAAAGCAATTTAGAATTCATATGATTCCATCCAGCGATTGGGGCAGCCAGCGAAACTGCATGGGGTGGGGGTGGAGAGGGGGGAAAGCACAGGGCAGGCCGGAACATACACCATCTTAGAAAGAAGAATAGATTACCTTACAGAGTCAACAATTTTAGAGATTAGGCTACTTTACACAGAACCATTGCACAGCTAATACGCCTGGAGCTGACGTTTGAACCCCGACAGTTGAAATTAGAGCCCTTTTCTTCTAATTCCCTCCGAGGATACCTAGCGCCCTAATACACGGTGAAGTGCCACCTTATCAACAAATTAAAAGAGATTCTGAGCTTGCTATTGGTTTGAGGACAGTTTCACTGGCCTTCATCCTGGCCAGTCAACTTCATGCTGGGAGATCCAAGGTGAACTGCCCCTGCAGGACTCTACAAATTCCTAGAACGAGTCATTAAATAACCCACAGAAGTCAGTCACTGTGAAAGTCGGCCTCCAGCCAGCAAGGGTTCCAGGCTGCTCTTAGGACCGACCCACAGATGCCCAGGGTTCATGCCATTTACCCCTAAACTTGTCTGTTCGTACCTTGTTCATCTCTCTCTTGGCCACCCACCCACCCACCCACCCAACCTGCCCGTGTGATGCCTCTCACCAGATTCCAGCCGCTGTCTTCGTGACCTGGCCCTGACGACCAGCCCTTCCCTTGATCAAACAACCCGGCTCTGGTGGGGCTAGCCGTGCTGTCACACGTCCCCACAAACCCACTGCCCCGGAGATGGCCCTGGCCTGGAAGAGACCACCCCTGGAGTCACAGACAGAGGGCCGCTCTGAGATAACTTGGAGTCTAAGAAAAACAGGGGGGACCCAGTCTTATTATTTGTGAAAATAATTACTGAACATCAGTTCGAAAAAGTTGTAGGGTTTCACGGCACTCTAGATAGAAGTATAGAGATATTAGATACATAGATATAATATATACAAACATATGACATAAATACATATATACAAACATGCACATAAGGAACATACTGCATTTAAAAGTTGTGTTTTAAAATGAAGCACTTAAATAAAGTTCTCTTAATTGTTCACCGTAAGTCCTGATAGGAGGATGGGAAGTCCTTCTTTGAAAGGCATAGTTCTGGGGGCTGAACATAGGGGTCAGAGTCACGAAATGACAGCTAACTTGTCTATAACTAAATTACCTTTTATTTTTTATGTTCTATACTGTTCTACAGTTCTGGGTCACAGATTTGTTCCCAGAAGTTCCTAGATCAAACTTCAGCCAACCACAGCCCACAGGCCGAAATCTCCCTCACCGCCTGTTTTTGTGAATTAAGCGTCGCTGGCACAGAGCCGTGCTCATTTGTTTGCCTGCGGTCCGCGGCTGCGGCCACACCACTGTGGCTGAGCTGAGTGGGTAGCTGTGACCGAGATTGCATGGCCCTTCAAAGAAAAAACTGTTTCCTTGGTCTATTCAACTTCTGACACCGAATGTGCGGCTGCTTTTCCCCAGACCAACCAACTCACCCTCCAGCTCTGCAGACACCAACTGGATGCCCTGCGGTTCAGTTCTGACACTAATGACTCAGGGGTAGCACAGACCCCCAGGTTCAAGGCCCGGTCCCACAAGACTGCCTCCTCTTCGGACACCAATCACAAGTCCCAGGTTTTCAACTGTACTTCTGATCCACCGGTTATAAATTGGGGTTCCTACAACCACCTCCTCAAGTCTGATAATTTGCTAAAACACCTCACAGAGTCAGGAAAACTCTTGGGCTACTTGGTTTATTATAAAGACTAGAGTAAAGGATACGAATGAGCAGCCAGGTGAAGAGGTACCTAGCGTGAGGTCTGGAAAGGTCCTGAGTGCAGGGGCTTCTGTCCTAGAGAAGTTGGGGTGCACCACCCCGCCACCATGGGGCTGTGTTCACTAATATAGCTCTCCGAACCCTGAAGTACGGGTGTTTGTGGCAGTTTCATCATGTAGGTATGATTGATTTTTAACTCATCTCCGGCCCCAGAGGATAGCGGGCAGGGCTGAAAGTTCCAGGCTTCTAATCATGGCTTGGTCGTTCTGAGGACCAGCCCCTGTCTAAGCCATCTAGGTGCGCCCAGCCACCAGCCACCTTATTGGCACACAGCAGTCACTGTCACCACTCCAGAGATCCCCAGGGCCTCAGCAGCTCTTATGTCAGGAGCCTAAGTCAAAGATGAAGTGTTAGAACAAAAGCTGCCCTCGCACCTCTATTGCTCAGGAAGTCACAGGGTTTTAGGAGCTCTGTACAGGCCCTGAGGACAAAGATCAAATGCATTTCTTCGATCACACCCACAAAACCTGAGATATTTACTATCTGGCCCTTCCTGGAAGAAGTTTGCCAACATCCCGTGCTGGATGAACCATATGGGGAATGTTAGCTTACACCATAGGTTTTACCACGAAAAAGAAGCCTCTTGGTAGGTCTACACGAAGGCTAACAAAAACATCCCCTCCGATTCTGGAATTCAGGACAGACTGCTCCAAAGAGCTGGGTTTTAAATGCATGCAGTTCAGAGTCAATTATTGAAAATTCAACCTTGAACTAAAATACCGAGACCTTTTTTTTGCCAGTTACTTTCTCCAGGGGGTACTCAAGTTATAAAATAAAGTCATCATCCTTTATTCTCAGCCTCAGACTCGCAAGAGTACATATTTGCCTGGTTGATTTAAATAATGAAGAATAACTAGGGGGGAAAAAGTAGCTCGCAGGGTTAATATAAAATCTCCATTGCCTTGAAAGTGAAGAAAAAAGGAATTGAGGAAAGAACTAGTGATATTTACTTTTCCTTATAGGAAAAAGAAAGCACTGCTTTCAAATAAGTTAAACAATTACTTATTTAAATACCATTGCATGTAATAATGAGATACATCTGTAAGTTAGTGGTTTCTGCCCTTCTAAAATCTCTTCTAGACACAGAAGATAATTCCAAAACATGCACAGTGAACAAAACAAAACACTTTTTTACGGGTTAACTTAAGGGAGGTGAATGGGGGCTCCTCAAGCCCACAGCGCTGGCGTTGACGGAGCAGAGTGTGGGAGGTGAAGAAAGTGTGTGTGGGCTCATGGTTATGAAGGAAACCGACTCCAAAACCTTGGGCACGTGCACAAAAATCTGATCTCCTTTGAGTCTGATTCTCATTTGGTTCATTTCACCACCACCACCACCACCACCCCCCATCCCCCGCCTCGCACCTTAAAAAGGCGTTTCTGTCTTACGATGCCAGGCTATTGTTTAGATTACCAGTCGGGTTGCAGGAAAGGAGAGTGCAGTGTGTGGCACCTCAGTTATACGACTAACACGCTGTCTAACACTCATTGCTTCAAGGCACAGGTAGAAAAGGCTTCGGGCTGGGAATCACGAGCCGTGGTGGGGTCTCATCTCTCCTGCCTAGCTGTGTGCTCTTAGATTCTGCACCTCAGGTCCCTCACTTGAAAAATGTGGATCATGAAAGAGGCCCCAACCTACCAAAATGCCAAGCTACAGGAGTAAAATAAGAAAGAAGATGAACACTAGTTCTTAAAAAGTTAGAGTTTTAATAAGAATTGGCATTTCCACCCCCCCAAGGGGTATGTGTTTTCAATTCAATTTATCAAACATAAATTGGCCGTGTGAACACAGAAATCCCCAAGTAGTTTTGATGTGCCGAGATGAACAATCGCCTCCTGTCTTCCCCTAGCCCTCATTCTCAAACGGTGCTGGTTGTGGCTCTCTGTGGGAGGGCCTGAGGCTTGGGGGGGAAACAATGGGTAGCAGAGAAGCCTGTTCAGGGGCCCCACATTCCCATATCCTCCCAGCCCAATCTCCCACCATTGACCAATGCAAGTAAGTAGAAGTAATTATCTGGGAGATTTTAGAAATTACTGTCATTTTCTTGTCAGTACCAGACAGCTACAAGATCCAGAATTATCCACATTGACATATAAGCCAGGGTGAAAAGTTGCTACAGATCGTACCAACCAACCACAGTTGGGAAAGGGGTAGATTTGTATGGTTCATGTTTACCTAGTACCCAGCAGCTGGTTGAACTGTATCACCCTGTCCATTTCCTTATAATTTGGTCACTCATATTCCAGCCAACTTATTTTGTCAGCCCCCACTTGCCACATGAGTAATGCTGACAAAGGTTGGCTTTAGACAGGGTGGAAGACCAGATAGCACTGGCACTCAGCTGAAGTACTTGGTGGTGAGGAAATGAAAAAAATCTAGCATATTGGCTTTACTGATAAAGTTTTGGTGACAGGTTCACTGCCACCCAGCAGAACCTTGAGTTGTGACCAGATGAAGAGGGGACCTTGCTTAGCATGGAGCCGTCCTCCCTGAATCTCAGAGTTGAGCACTCAGAAACCACTTTTGAATGTGTACGTTCTGAGTGTCTCTTGGCCTCGCCAATCAGAAACATTCTTTTAGGACTCAAGACCAATAATAAAGTAAGGAAATATTTTCCCCATGTCTTCCTTATGTGACTACTCAGATATTAATATGCAAAACAAGAAAATGCAGTAAGTCAGTAAGAAGTGCCATTTTTACGCAGACCTCCAGCATATTTTGAAAGCGGGAAGTGACACAGAACCCTACTTAGAGAGTGAGTATGACCAGCAGTCCTCCAGATAGCCACTCCAGTGGATAAAGAAAAAGTGATAGAAATGGAAATTTTAGCCTTCAGCGCACTGGCACTATCCTCCTTCAGGCCACCAATATGCATTATGATCAAAGGGAAGGCAATTTAAATGTGTTGGGCGGAATTTTTCCCCAGCCTATGGGCAAGGCTGTTTTATTTGCTTGACCCTCTCTAGTCCTAAAACTATTTATGGTCAGATATTACCAAACGTGTGAAGAGCCACAGAACAAAATTACATTTCTTTTAACCAAGGGTAGGGGAAATAAGTTAATTTCATGCTATTTCTTGAGGTCTGATAACAAAATGCACATTTATCCGGGAAGAGAAATTATAGGCTTCTCTCCCCAAAATTGTTAGGCCTGAAAGTAAAAGCCCTTGAACCCAGGGAGTGGATGAAGCGGAGGTCTGACAGTGCAACCAGCAGAATGGAGAACCCAGTGGCAGCCGGCGGGGCTGCTTCCGGAGCACAGGGCCTTGGATGATGGCTCCTTCAATGGGTGATGACAATGAGGGTACCTAAGAGAAGCCCCTGAAGATCGCCCCTTCTACTCGTAATGAACCCAGGAGAGAACACTGGTGGCCACAGCTTCCGAGCTAGCCGACTTCCACATCAGTGGTTTTTACATTTTAGCAAGTATCGAAATTACCCAGGGAGCTGGTTAACACACAGAATGCTGGGCCTACCCCCAGAGCTTCTAACTCTGGAAGGAAGGTCGGGGGTGGAGCTAATGATTTGTTTGCATTTTTAACAAGTCCCCTTGGTGATGGCGCAGCTGCTGGTTGGGCGATCACACTCTGAGAATCACTGTCCTACATCAAAACAAAGAGAGTCTTAGAACAGGAAAGAATAAATAACCCCCAATATTTCCTATGAAACTGTAGTTGCACAGCAGATGCCATCATACTGTATTGACGAACAACCACAAGTTCTACTCAGACATTGCCTTGGATTGATGTTTTTAACACTCACAGCCCCAGGGAATTACAGACCCAGAAAGGGGCCTTTAAGAGCTGAGAGACTGGCGGACCCAAAGCTAAGATGGTGATCTTGAGAGGAAACTCCAGTCCAATATCCTTAGAGCCACATGGCTCACTCTGAGGATCACAAACTGAAGTGGCTTAATCTACAGCCCTACCCAGGGTCGGATCCACAAATGCAGCAGTCCATGCAAATCCCTCTGATGCCAGACTCTGGGGCAGAGCACCCAGTGAGTGATGTACCAAGGGCTGGTGACGATGACTCTTGAGCCAAGGCTTCAGACAGGCCAGAGGATGACCTCAGCACATTTGTTCTTAAATAACCCATAGACCAAGAGCAGACGGCTTAAAACTATCCCCAAATAATCCAGCCCTTTCACGCTATGCAGAAGAGATTCGGCATGCCTTCCCCGTGGAATGGGCCTAGGAGGGGCTAGGGAGGAAATCCTTTGCACAGCATGTTATAGTTTACAAATTAATTTTCATAGGTATTGTCATTTGGTTCATATAATTCTCCAAGTGTAAGTATTGGCATCACTCCCATTTTACAGATGAGGAAATGGGAATCAGTAAAGATTGCCCAAGGTCAAAGCCTTGAGATTCAAACCCAGGCCACTCAAGCTCGATGCATGATACCACACTGCCTCTCAGAGGCCGTGGAACAGACGTACAGCAGCAGCCTGCAAAAAGCTCCAAATAAAAGAAGACCACCAACAAAACTAAGTAAAGTTCTTTGTGTCCAGCAAAGTGACTAGTGAACAGGACAAGGGGCAAGCTCTTTGGCCAGCAAACAATGGAGAAGCAAACAAAAACAAAATAAAATAAAATTTGTAATTAAAAAACCATTTACACAGTGATTTCACAATAATAAAATAAGACATTTCTCTGAGGGTACCCTTCAAGGTTCTCACATAGACTGTCCTGAGGGTCCTTAAGCAGACACCTCACTCACCACTACTCCCATGGACATATTTTAACACTCAGTTTTGGGCTAGTTTTTATTTTAGAATTTCCCAGGAAAAATCAGTACTACGGGAACTAAAACTGCTTTGTTAGAGGTGGTCATTTTCTGACCCCCTTGTGTGTAAAAGAATGTTTGTTGAGACAGCTTTAAATATGAATTCATGACGATGCACTTTTCTCCGTGAGCTCATTGTCCTCCTCTTCTTCTCTCTTATGTCCTTGTCAGAGCCAGCCCTAGGCAAAACTGACAAACTGAAGTTTGTTTTCAGCACCACCTCCCCCGATCTCCACTCTTCCCAACTTCCTCTAAAAATCCCAGGTACTTTCTCCTACTTCCCTTCACCCCAGGATCAGGTTATGGTTTGGGTTTTGCTTTTGCTTTTGCTTTTTTCCCCCTTTCCAATCAAAATCTGCCCTCCAGAAAGGATGTAATCAAAATTTTCACACTCTGGACCGATGGTTTCCAACTTTGGCTGCACATTAAAATCACCTTTTATATTTTTAAAAATATGTATATACTAAGACCTGGCTTCAATGCTTAAAAAAATTCTTCATGTAGTTCTACCATGTAGCCAGGGTTGAGACTCACTGCATGTATATTTATGGGAAGTCTTATAGTACAGGGTCCAGCAGAAGTGACACCTGCCAGACTGTGGTCGGTAAGGTAATAAATAATATGGGTGTAATAATTTATAGTTTTAATTTGAGCATTTGACCTAAAATGTCATATCATGTGCTTGAGTGTGATATTATGTTATAGAATTACATGCTTATGATTTTGTAAGAAAAGATTTTGTAATAAAAGATGGGCGTTATTTGTGCTGGACCCTGTATCACCCTTTCTGGAGATGTTTGTAATTTATATTATAATAAAGCCTTAATAATGGGATTTTTTTAAGCTGGCCTTGAGATGGATGCAGGTAGGGGGAGAACTGAAGGTAGAAGGAGGACCCCTGGGTGGAAATCGCCCCTTTATGGGTGGGCAGCCTTTGGTCTCCATCTCCACAGGTGGGCTTTGTGGACTGGCCACAGGAGGCTCCTTCAGGTGTGCATTTGGCTTAGGGTCCTTCTGCCTCCTGGTTTGCCTCTTAGACACAGCACCCTCTGACTGCCGCTCATGTTGCCTACACTCAGGTCCTTTAGTTACCTCTAGTTTTTCTCCATGCTGTTGGACTATTTTCCTCTTAGGCCTGGTTCAAATACCTGCACATGATTTCCATCATTCAGCTAAGTGGCTAAGGGACCCTGAGTAATTCAACACTGTCAGTCAGTGCTGTGAGGACAGTCCCCGGGTCTTCCTCTGAAGGAAAGATTAGGGCTGGCTGTCTCTTTCTGGACAAGTCTCATGGGGTGGCAGTTCGGGAGGATCACCAAGAAAACAGGGTCGGTTCTCAGTTTTATAGGCTCTAAACCACAGTTTCATCATAGCACTTGAGAGTGATCAGCCCTTTACGGGGTGGTATATAACTAATCTACCACACAAGTCACAGCGCAATGTTCCCATTTTTATGGAGATCTTTGATTGCCAAATGGACCACTCCTGCTGGCCAGCCTACCCCTTAGCGTAGGAAATTAAATTCAGGGCAAGAGCTTCCTTAGTGAGAATAAAGGTGGAGCCAAAGTATAGAACAAACTGCCTCTACAAAATGCTTCCTGACATCCTACCTAGGAATTCTAGAAACCCAGAGATTCCTGCACCTTAGCCATACTCACTGCCTCTTTTCTCCTTGCCTTTGAGACAAAGCCCTGCTTTCTAAGAGTTAGACTCAGCAGTGGCAGCAGAATCAGTCCAAGAGGACGCCTCAGTTGAGGGGATATTGCCAAAGGGAGTCTGTTATCAACATCTGCTGTAGTCCCTTCACTCAGACCAGTGGGTTTCAAGTCTAACCTGTGGGAGGGCCTTTAAAAACCTGATACCTAGGCCACACCCTAGAGCAGTCACATCAGCGTCCAGGGGGGTGGGCACCCATGGCATCAGTGCGTAAGGGGTTCAAACGATACTACAGAAGTGCTGCCAATGAACTTGGTCATTTTTTAAAACTCCCCTGAGGTGATTCCAAAGAAAAGCCAAGTTTGCAAACTACTGAACTACTGTGTTTCACCATGTATAATGCACACTTTTGCCCAAAATTTTGAGGGAAAAACAAGGATGCACTTTACACATGAGAGTGCATTATACACGGCAAAATACGGTATATCTGTGAAATCAATTAGCATATCCACGGTCAGATAAGGCTGGAAATAAATCCCTACTCCATTTCTCTGTCTGCCATCCTGTTTAGGAGAGATTGGGTTATAAAAGCTATATATATAAAAGCTATATATATATATATATATATATATACTTATATTTGTATTTAAATTTATATTTATATTATTCATATGCCAGGCACTGAAGAGGTGTTTACTACATTCCCTATTAGTTCTGAACATAAGCTGAACATCCCAAAGCACTGGGCTGAGTTTTCTAAATATATATATGCCAACCACAAACCTCCCCAGGTCTCCTTAATCAGAAACTCTGAGATTAGGTACTGGGAATTTGAAGGTCTTTAAAACTCCCCAGATGAGCTGATTCAAAACTAAGGTTGGGAATTTCTGAGCCATGGAGGTCACCTGGAACTTGTGACATCATTTGGCACTTATCATAATAACATCGATCTTTGTCCAGAGCCAGATTATGGGGTGAACCAACCAGAAAAAATGCCTCTGGTATCAATATATTAGAGGTGGTAAAAATACCACAGAATGTACTGCCAGTGAACTCAGGTCGCCTAATATAAAGGCAAAATGTAACATAGTTCCATTGCCACTAAATTAGATGACCTTTCAAAAGAAATTAAAAAGAAGAAAAGAAAAGCGTTTTTGTCAGTGTTGCCCCCTACTCACTATACTAATGCTGAACAAGCATTTTCAACATCCCCAGCGCTCACACATGCCCATCCAGCCCTCATTCCATGTTAGACTTCACGGGTGCTGTTGGGGGCGGTTGTTTCCTTGTGTTCTGTATGACAAACAACACAGCCAACAGCACTGCCATTTATTGAGCACTTAACTAAATTCCTGGTGCTCAGCCTTGTTATAACTTTTCACTTCTTACCAAAACTCCTCCCATACAGGGAGGTATTCATTCATTCATTCATTCATTTGCTCACCAAGTATTGACTGCCCACTGCAGAAAAAGACAGTATTTAACAGCCTTTGAAATGATAACATGAATCCCAGTCCCCACCTTGTAAGCTACTGATTGTATACCTCTGAACATTGTCTTATTCCTTTTAAGTCTCAGAGTTTCCTCCTCTGTAAAATAAGGGCAATAATGTCACCACAAACGAGTAACTCATTAAAGCAGCAAACACAATGTCTGATGACCATTCAGTAATGGTAACGGGCATTGGAGACTTTCTGCTACTACGAGAACTAACTGTGCTGAGAGACTGAGTGCTGGACACCTTTATCTCATGAGCAAATTCACCCATCCATTTGTTTATTCGTCTATTTAGTAATTCAATCAGTCAACAAATCATTTCTAACACTGTGCTAGGCTGTGGGAACGCACAGGGAAGGGGGAGACAGAGTATATAACCAGTGATTAGAGCCACAGTGGACACGTGCGTGTGAGGCACCCTGGCAGTGCAGAGGGAGGGGCCAGGGACCTTGCTGAGAGCTATAGGCAAAGGTTTCATGGCACAGATGACACCTCGAAGGAAGTGTGCAGCCAGTGACATGAATGTGGGAGGTAGGTAGGGCAAGGGAGTGCCAGGCAGAGGGAAAACCATGAGCCAGGATAGCTTTCTGGGATGATGCCCATCCCTAACTGGAGAGCAAGGCCCTTGAATTTTCCCTGGATTTGGCAATCTGAGAGGTTGGGATTTAATTTTTGAGCCTGTAGACTTAGGCTTACCGACTATACTTCTCAGAAAATCCTCATTAAGATTTGATGAGTTACCTATGCAATTCTTATGAATAAATTCAGCAAAACTGTAGGCAAGTGGTGTTTCCACTGTCACAATCACTCAATCATTCACTGGCAAGCAACTGCAAGTCCAAAGGCAAAAAGGAAATGTGGGTTTAATAACTGTTTGCAATGGATATTCCAGTGTGATTTTCATACTATTTTTCTATCTCTTGGATTTGTTTTATTAGCCTTTAAATATCAAACACATGACTCTGCAGCAAAAATAGGCTTTTGAAATGTTAACAGAAAGCAGTATTATCAACATTCACTTATTAGGTTAAAATATATTCTAAACACAAAGGATTCCCTCACTGGGGTTTCTGAAGGAAGAAAGCTCTGCTGACGCAGCTATAAAACACAGGCCAAACCCATAGCACTTTGAGTCACTCACCCTCACTCCAGAGGCTGCGAGAGCCTCCCAGCACTCCTGCACACTCCCAGCAGCCAGGGTGTCTCCTGGGAGGTCTGTTTTCACTCTTAAAGCTGGACCTTTGCCACACAGTAAGGGGGGGGGGCGGGGGAATGACGACTATACACAACTGCGGTTGTCTACGAAAACTAGAATTTTCCGTATTTTCCAAAAAGTTTTCATGAATATTTTACTGCTTAAAATGGCTCCCAAATTTACATAATTAAATACATAATAATGAGAACACAAGTCAAACACTAAATTACTCGGTCTTCACATCTAGCTCTTCCTCACTTCTCACAAGCCCGTGTTGCTGTGTTTAATGCAACTGTGACAGAGACATCAACGCTGGGGCGTACGCGCCTCAATGGAAAACAGGACTGTGACTACTGTCAAATTCATCCGCTAACTTTCATTCCCGAGCACTTCCTCTTCTTAGTTATACCTTGTTTTGAGCTTATGATTTAATTATATTTTAACAATGGGTGCTTTAAAATCAATTTACTGTTACAGCTGATAAAACAACAGGGATACAATGGTTGAATTATTGATCTATTCCTTACCAAAGCTTCCCCAGACAACTTGTAACAGGAGGAGGAGACGTGGAGGCGATTCATTAAAATTTCTACCAAGAACTTACAACAACGTACACCAAGCCAGTAAGGACAACATTTTAATCATTGTAAATATCTATAGCTAATGCTGTATTTTAAGAATCAAATTAGGATTATTATAACTGTATAGAGTCTTTCTTTTCTCAAGAAATTAAATTATAGGGAAAAAAAGGTCATCTCCTGGTCATAGTCTTACACAGCAAGAAACATTTTCATTGTAATTGGGCCTTTTACAGCCCTTAAATTTCATAAAGATGGGGAGGACGGATCCTGTGTGCTTACCAATCTGTAAACAGAGTACCAGGCCAGGAATCAATTCTGAAACGTGGCATCAATTGCACAGACTTCCACTTAGTTTTAGTTGAATAAAAGCCCTACTAGATACGCAAATAACATCAAACTTGCCAGATTAAAGAGAGGCCCCTCATATTCTAAATCATGATCGTCAATCATTACTCAGGATTAAGGGATCTATTTTAAAAACCTAAAAGCAAGCGCTTCCTTTTAACTTCTGACTACTGTGCATTTTGGATTATCGCCCAGAAATAGCATTACTTGAAACAAGACTGCCTCCCTCCTACCATTTATGAGAAGTGCGTTATTACCGTCTGTGGTTGTCTGTTTGGAAGGAAACTCAGCAAGGCATGCAGCTTAAGGTTCAGGGCCAGCCCTTCAGCAGACTATGCTGTGTGTGGAACGCAGCTTCACATTTAAATGGAGCTGATTTTCAGGTTAGTCAGTGTTTTCTCCACGTTGCTATCCTCCGCACCAGAAAGAAGCAAATTAGTCTGAGAACTAAGACGACCATAACACATTCACATTGTAAAGTGGAAATTTCCTTTAAACCCTGCAGTGGCCAGTGAAGCTTTACTTGTAAACTCTCCAGGCTCGTTCAGGTGAATAATTTTCCCATTTTGTATTTTCTCATTATCATTCCCCTCTCTAGACATCCATATTATTTTCACTATTAGAAAATATTCTTTTAAAAGGCATGTGTCATAGTGAATAATACCCCAAAGATGTAATCATCCAAGGGCCTTGGGAAAAAAAGTGTGTGTGTGTGTGTGTGTGTGTGTGTGTATAGATATAGATACAGACCTCTTATAAAAAGCTATAGTAGTTCTAACAAACAATAGATTTTGTGAATTTGTATAAAAGAGATGTCCAAATAATATCTCTAAAGTATACACAAGAAACTAATAACAGGCTTATTTAGAGGTGAGGGGAGGCTGACACTCTAGAATGAGAAAGGCATTTATCCATATCATTTTGTGTTTTTTTAAACGTGTAAATATACTGAACATTTTTTAGTAATGATCCCTTGTGCAGTTATTTAAAATTGTAAAAAAAGAAAATATATACTAGTTCTTTGTATTTAAAACAAAAATCACATTCCAGCACTAATCTTATCAAGAAATAACCTTTTAATAAGATTATTAAAACCAAGTGTTAATTTATGAAAAGTTCAGCGTTCTATTAAATTGCTAACAAAACATGGAATTACAACCCAACAGGTTGCTTCACTGAATTCATTCTTCCGATCCTGGCAAAGACATTCCAAATTTTCACTTAATTAATATTCCTTCCCCTGGTTTCCATAGTTTCTTTTTAAACATGAGTACCAGCAGAAGCTGGCAGTAACTTTACTCATATTCTCAATAATAACCCCCTCTGGCTGTCAGTATATATGAAAAGGACATTTTTTCCTACTCCGAAGAGCTGCCATTTTCACGTCTTTCGTTTTAAAATATGCTAGTAACATTTCTTTCTCTCCCTTATTTGGTACATGCAGTTCGACACACTTAACTCCTCCCCTGCCTATGATTCCCACAATGCTCAGCTGAAAAACTGCTCAGGAATTCAGTGCCGCCATTCTACCTTCCCGTGACCTCAGAACTGCAGGGGTCTGCGGAACTGGGGCCGGGCAACATGCGTTCTGGTAGAAACCAATATCTTGCCTGAAATTTAGCTGGGTGCAGAAGAGGCCCTGCTTCCTGTTGTGTTTTATACCTCAGTGAAGATCTCCTCAGCCACTGTAAACAAAGGAATGAATGGTAAGAAACTACATCTGTATGAGTAAGTGGCTTGTGGGTCTTCTAAACTGGTTCATTTGGGCACAACTAATTCACTATATTCCGCATATCTTCTCTAAGTCTAGGTATTTTCCTAAAATCCACAGACAGTAGGAAGCAGTCTCAGACCTAGTCTTGTACCTCCCCTCTGCCGTGTCTGCCCTCGAAGACCTGCTTGTCCTGGCTGGGCCACTCGCCTTCTGTGAGTCACAATGTCTTGAGCAATACGCTGCTGGGCTACAGCAGCATAACAAGTACCTCTGTGTCCACTTCCTTTTAGTTTAGAATGCCCTCCTATTTCTTCCATGATGCTGTTGCTGTTCTTCAGATTTTGCTCTTAGTTTTTACCTAGCCACTCCATTTCTGTGCATTTGCACATTCCACAAGGTTGGTGAAAATATTCCTGCTGACTAAATTGTCTGTTGTGGTTTGCAATAAGACTTACAGCCTGATTGATGTGGATGAGCTCCCTTTTCCCTGGTTTGCACAGGCCTGGACCACACATTATATCAGCCCCTGTGGTCCCCGCTTGTGTTGATCTTTGCATTCAGTCCTCACTGACCATCAGTGTCAAAGGTAAATATGTAGACCCCACCCAAGAGGCACGGGGTCATTGACCTCTCTGGCAACTTCTCTTTGGTCTTGTTGACAACCATGGCTACCCCAACAAGTAACCGCCCAGAGCTGTCTGTTCTCATGGCCAGTGTGGGCCTTGTCTTGTCCACCACTACTCTGACTTTGAGACTCACTGATCTCTCTGTTTTCCCCTGAAAGGGATTATTTATCCTATTCCAATGGGTTTGAGTGAGAAGAATAAATTTGCAAGCAAGAGACAGCTAGAAATATAATATGCCAGCAAACAATAAACTATTCTGTTTGTAGTTGTTTCTCCAAAACTTTTTCAATTATTCTATGATTATAAGTCAAAGGATAAAAAATAATATGAAAAGATGTGCCTCACATGTGCCATGAAGCTGCTGAGTCTCCAGGAAAGTCCTAAGAATAAATTCAAATAGAATTTAAATTCAAATAAGTAAGAAGGAAACGTACTGACCCTAAATAGAAAATATCTACAGGGTGGGGCAAAAGTAGGTTTACAGTTGTGAGGACATGAAAGTTTATTCTTGAATTATTATTTATTAATTATTGTATTATTTTCCATATGAACTGAAAACCTACTTTTGCCCCACCCTGTATATAATATCACCAAAGGACATAAAACCACATTAAAAAGCATACCATCTTCTTGAATGCAAAGAGCTTAATATTCTAAAAATGCCAATTCTCCCCAAATTAATATACCAATGCAATGCAATTTCAATTAGACTCTCCACAGACATGGCAGACATGCAAATTTTGCATCACTCTTCTTATACACATACTCCATTGTCCCATTAAACTCCATTTAAAAAAACAAAAGTTCAAAGGTACAATCACTAAGAACTCAAGATGATGGCAGCAGAGCATTAAACCGCGGAGGGCGCCCGCTGAGTGCGGGCCTCGTGCAGCTGCACAGACTGCACACACGGAGCTGACCTTGCCTCCCTCTCCTCCGCATTTATTTAAGAAGGAAACTTCCCCTGCCATCTCTTTTTCTCGATGTCCTGATCTGTAATATTCTCCCCCAAAGCATTTATCTTCTAATGTATTGTACAGTTCGTTTATTAATTATATGGATTGGCTTCTGCTGCCAGAACAGTATCTGGGACTTTGTTCACTGATGTGTCCCATGTGCCTCTCACAGCACCTAGAACATTCTAGGTGTTCAGTGAACATTTACTGAACTGAGTGAATGATGAAATGAGTCCTCAAGTGCTGATAGGCCTCTCTTCTACCCAATAAAACTCTCTGAGGGAGACCACTGATTTTTAACTGGTGTGCCGTAAGAATTTTTAAAACATGCAATACTTATTTAATCAGGGGCACTGACCTTTTTTCCCTTAGACTGTCAAATTAAAAAAAAATGACTATAGCCAACACAATAGCCACCTTATGTAAATTAGTAAAAATTATACCTTTTTTGTCAAGATCAGCAAAAAATACATATTTTGGTGTACCACAGAATATTAGTAATTTTGGGGTTGGCCAAAAAGTTTTAGTAGCACTTATTTGTCTTTAACTTCATTTGAAACAATTTTGTTAGATTATATTGCGATAGCTGTCGTATCAGCATGCTTTAAAAAAAAACTTACCAAACTTGGTGAATTTTTGTGTAGCCACTTCAATACTGAAGATGGAAGAAAATATGTGACATTTTTGGCATATTATGCTTTTTTATTTCAAGAAAGGTAAAAGCGCAATGGAAACACACAGAAAAAGGTTTGTGCAGTGTATGGAGAAGGTGCTGTGATGGATCGAATGTGTCAAAAGTGGTTTGTGAGGTTTCATGCTGAAGATTTCTCGCTGGATGATGTTCCAAGGTTGGATAGACCAGTTGAAGTTGATAGTGTTCAAATTGAGACACTCACTGAGAACCACCAATGTTATACCACGTGGGAGATAGCTGACATACTCAAAATACCCAAATCAACAGTTACTGGTGAAAATGAAAAATGTGTCTTTTATTTTACAGGAAAAACCAGATAGACTTTTTGGCCAACCCAACAGTCAGTGTGTGCCATGAGAAGGAAAAGGTTGAAAATCGCTGAGGTAGGGTTTTGTGGTGATTCCTCGCTGGAAATGTACTGCATCGACTTCCGGACTGTGGGCCCCCTTCCATGAGGAGCAAAGCGGGCATTGGGCCTTTCCACTCACATGTTCATACTGCCGCTCGTGTGCAGGTTTGTTCATTGAGTAAAAATGACCTTAAAATGGGTCCAGGTTGTCTTTATTGCCCATCTTTGAGCCTGGACCAAGCTTCGGGTCTGTTTTTGCACCACATTTAGGAAACATTTTTATCAACTGGTCTATTCTTACCACTGGCTCTAAATAACAAAGCAAAGGCTCACTCCCTCAATTTTTTATGTTGGCTCACGTATTTCCCTCTGCTCATGCTATGAAGAGCCACATCAATGTTCAACTTGCTGCATATTTAAGAATGAAAAGTGTGGATTTCTTTAAGTGTAAGAACAAGTTTGAGAAGCTACACCAATCAAAATCCACAGTGTAACTATTGAGTTGAGCTCTGACAGAACTGGGATTTTTCACTTTTTAAGTGTTCTGGTTTGTTTTGTGAAATGACCTGGCTTTGGGGGGCTGCTGGGTAGTTTGGATTTCTGGTAGACAAATCCATTATATTCTGAGACATACCTGTCATTTGCAGAAAATTATCCAAAACAGGCTCTTCTATTACACAAAATTAAGAGTTCATCAGCTGATCTTGGAGAAACATGTGAAGTCATCATAAATCCAAATGCAGATATTCTAATCTGAGCAGCTGATTTTCCAAGAAATGTCACACAGTGGTGAAGAGCACAGGTACTAATGTCTGACTGCCCATGTTCATCATCTCTCTACCTGCCCCTACCTGGGTGGATTTGCGTTGTGTTCTCCACGCCTCAACTCTTTCATCCATAAAAAGTTGTTGACAATATACCATCTACCTTATAAAGTTTTTGTGTAGACTGAATGTACCAATTAAAAGAGCATCTGGCACAAAGTAAATGCTCCATGAGTGTGAGCTATCCTCATTAGGAGTTATTCAGTAAGTAGATAATGGTGTTGGCTGTGCTTGCTCTTAAATAACTGGAGAAATGCTCTTCCTAAATGTAGATTTACTTAGGACTCTCAGTGTTCCTATGTGGTTTTATTAAAATAAATTAATCTTGGCTTTGAGAAATCTGACTGGCCTTCTAGTCCCTCTCTCAATGATTTTAAAGCAGAAAACTAAATGGACTTTGGAATCAGGAGTGTGGGAGTGGGGCAGAAAGAGCCTCTTTAAGCCTGGATTTGAAGGATGAAAGTTCTTGGAGTTTTGTTGATGGGCATTAAATTGGCCTCAACATCCGGGAGCCTGATAGAAACTCCACAGGGCCCCTGATATTGAATTTCGGGCTCATGAACCAGAGAAAAAATCACTGCCAATGGCAGACTAAATCATTTGGAGCTGTTCTTTGGTTATCCCCCAAACAGGCAGTAAAGCTTGATTAACCGCTAGGGCCTTAGTTGGGAATTTAAGGTATTGGACTGAAGTTTTAAGATTTTAATATTTTTTAAAAGTTGACCTTTTGTAGACCAAGCCAGTAAGGCACTACATGATAGATTTCTAGGCTATACTACATTGTATATTTCTATAATGTTTGAAGTATTTATAGCATGTATACATTACTTTAGAAAAGAGAACATATATGTGTGTGTGTGTATGTGTGGGTGTGTGTTTCAATCCATCTACACAGAAATTCCTATAGTGGGGTCTTATTATTTGAGGTCAGATGATGCTAATATTCAACAAACAGCACAAGCCAGAGCTGTATTATATCCAGAAAGTTCTAGAAAATGTGCCTCCAAATTCTACAGTATTTTAACAGCACCATTAAAGGCTATGAATACAAAAGTAAAGTAGTTCTGTTACATTCAATTACTTTCTTTCAAATAACCTTTTTATTAACATATAACAAATTCAGAAAAGAACAAATTATTAAGTGTACTTCTCTATGAATTATTACAAAGTGAACACACTCATGTAACTGTACCCAAGAAAGAAAACAGTATCCCAGAAGCTATGTTCTTGAGACACAACCCTCCTTTCCTTCTCCTTAAAGGAAAAGAGTAGAATTGCTGGTATGTATATGCAATAGAAAATAGCAAATAATTATTCAAAGAGCAATATATCTGTTCCCATCACAAATGTATACGAATTCCACCTGTTTCACATTTGCCAACACATGGAACTGTCAAGGCTTCTTAATTTTTGCCAATCTGGGAAATGTGTAAGGATATCTTATTGTGGTTTTAATTTGTAGTTCCCTGATAACCTGTATAGTTGAGCATGTTTTTGTATAGTCTATTGAGCATTGGATAACCTCTTTTGTAAATTGTTTCAAATCTTTTGCCAATTTTTCTATTAGAATATCTTTTTCTTAATGATTTGTAGATGTTTCTCATTTTGAATATGAATCTTTTCAATTATGCAGACTGCAAATATCTTTCTTACTCCTTTGCCTTTTCAATTGAACTCCCACCAACAAATTTCTTGAAGAATCTTCATCCTTTTAAATCTAGTTTCACAAATTCTAGGCCCCAGAGATTCAGAGGCATTCTGTCCTAACCCCCTCACTCTAAATTGCAAAATCCATTCATTTTCAAGTGTTAGCATGATTGGAAGTTCCTAATTTTAATGTAATCCAACTTAAAGTTAATTCTTTTTGTCATTTGCAAAGATATTTTGGCCAATCGTGGACATTTGCCTATTATCTTCTAGAAACTTTATTTTCTTTCTAACATTCAGGCACATAATCCACTTAGAATTTACTTTAGTGTATGGTATTATGTAGGGGGAATCATGACTCATATATATATATATATATATATATATACTCCTCAGCATCAATTTTATCATAAATCAAGTATCCATGCATGTGTCAGTCTATTTCTGTATCATCTCTTCTGCTTGGATGGTCTGTTTTCCTATTCTTTTATCAATATTACACTGTCTTAATTATGGTTAACTTTGTAATAAGTATTGGTATCTAGTGATGAAAGTTCTCAATCTTTCTTCTCTAGGAATATCTTGGCTATTATTGGACCATGGCATTTCCATATAAATTTTAGAATCAATTTCCACAAGCCAGCTGAAATTTTGATTAGGATTTTGTTAAACCTGTAAATTACTTTGTGGAAAATTGACTTATAATACTGAGTTTTCTGACCCATGAATATAGCATTTCACTGCCTGTCAGTGTTTTATAATCTTATGCATAGATATCTTGCATGTGTTTCACTAATTTTATTCTTAGGCATTTGATGTTTTTGTAATAGGTTACCATTTAAAAGTTTTTATTTTCAAATTGCTTACTCATGTAAAGAATAATTTGTGTAATTTGTAGTACATTGATTTTTTAATCCAACAATCTTGCTGAAGTCACTATGAAAATATTTGCAAACACTTTGGACTATGTACACAATCACATCACGTTCGTTTTATTTCTTCCTGTCTACCTTAAGAATTCCTTTTCTTACATTATTGCATTGGCTAGAATCTCCATTACAATATTAAGTAGAAGTGGTAATAGCAAGCATCTTTGTCTCATTACTGATCTCAGGAATGTTGATTTCAGTATTTCATCATCGTTTGCTATATATAGGGGTGAGTAAAATTAGGTTTATGGTTCTGAGCATGAGTTAATTCTTGTATTATTTTAATTATTTTATTTACATTACAACTGTAAGCCTACTTTTTTCCACCCATATACTTTTTTGTAGATACTGTCAGATTAAGGAAATTCTTTTGATTCCTAATTTGCAAAGTGGTATTATTTTCATCAATGGGTATTGAATTTAATGTTTTTCTGCTTTTATTGAGATTTTTAATTATTATAATAAACTTAATTGATTTTCAAATATTTGACCAACTTTGCATTCTTAAACCTAATATGGTTGTGATATATTTTCCTTCTTATATATCACTGGATTTGGATTTTTAATATTTTGTTTAGGATTTTTAGCATTCATTGTCATAAAAGAGACTGTTGTATAATTTTCCTTTTGTTATAACATCTTTGTTTTTGGCATCGATTATACTGGCATCATAAAAGCATTGGAAATTTATTCTTCCTTTTCTATTCTGTATTTGTGAAAAATTGGTATAATTTCTTCCTTTAATGTGTGGGGTAATTTATCAAGGAAGTAATCTGAACCAAAGTTTTCTTCACAGTAAAGTCTTTAATTATGGACTATTTTAATAAATATAAAATTGTTAATGTTTTCAATTTTATATCATTGTTATTGTTTTAAAATTTTTTGAAGCAATCTAATTTTTAGAGTGTTGGCAAACAGTTGGTCATATTAACCTTTTGTTTTCTTTTTAATGTCTGTAAACAAGTACAGAAGTTTCCCTCTTCTTTTCTGACACTGGTTGTTTACACTTTTTTCTGATCAGTTCTTGCAGAAGTCCGTCAGTTTCATTAGTCTTTTCAGAAAACCAACTTTTTCACTGCTAAATTTATTAGGGTATCATTTGTTAATTACACAAGTTTTAAGTGTACAACTCTATGTATGGTATACTTGTGAATATTACATTGTATGCTCGCCACCCAAAGTCAAATCTTGTTCCACCACATTTGACCCCCTTTATCGCTTGCTTTCCCCATCACCTTCCCACTGGTCATCACCATGTTGTCTGTGTCTATGAATTTTATTTGTCTGTCTTGTTTGTTCACTTGTCGCTTTCAGTTGTATATGCTACTCAGCCATAAGATAAAATACTGCCATTTGCTACAACAAGGATGGATTTTGAGAATATATCATGCTAAGCAAAACAAGTCCGAGAGAAAAAGTCAAGAACCATATTATTTCACTCATATGTGGAATATGAAACTTTTGCTTTTACTGAGCCTCTCTCCTGTATGTTTTATATTTTATTATTTTCCTTCTTTCCTTTCTATGTTTATTTTGCTACTTTATTCTAACCTTTTAAAATGAATATTTAAATAATTGTTTTCACCTTTGCTTCTTTTTCAAAATATTTAAGGCTTTAAATTTTTCTCTATGCATTACTTTACCTGCAGCCCACCAGTTTTCATAATCTATATTTTCACCATTCATTTCAAATATTTTCTAATTTCTATTGTAATTATTTTTTTTACTTCTGAGTTTACTTCTGAGTTACAATTGGAGAAATCCAATTGTAAGGCAGTATTTTAGTAAACTTTTATTAAGCTGGAATTCCAGCTTAATTCCACTAGTCACTGTACACACTCTGAATAATTTCTAATTTTTAAAAACTGTTAGGACATTACAGTCCAGCACATAATCAATGTTGTAAATTTCTATATGCACTTGAAGTAAACGTGTATCCTGTAGCTACGTCACTACCACTTACTTTTCTTTTTGATTTTAATTGTTGTTCAAGTAGTTTTCTGCCTTTTACCCCCTCCCAGCCCACCTCCCCAGCCCTCCCCAATTCCCTCCCATTTCCAGCCCCCTTGTTTTTGTCCATGTGTCCTTTATAATTTTATATATCCTTTATAGAAAAATCAAAATATTAAAATGTTTTGAGGACACATGTCTTTACTGATTAAAGTTAAACATGTATTAATATTAAAATATTTACTAAATATTTCAGAATTTTAATAAAATTTATATCCACAAATTTCATAATTAATATTATTCAATATTCTATAAATGTTCTTTTGATCAAAGCCATTAGTAATCACAATGAAAATAATTTGACTTCATTGTTAATAAAACTGCTAAAGCAGAACAGAAAGCATTAGAAATATAAGGATAACAATGTGTGGGGTTCTTTTCTATCAGATTCAGAAATGAATTACATCTAGAGGATTTTGCTAATCCTTTGGCTAACTAGTAGCCTGCTTTAGACAACCCAGTTACATCAAACTTCTAAAAGATCCAAAAATATACTTTCAAAACGCCTGTCTGAAATCCATCAAATATAAGAAAATTAGTTTGTGGTATATCCACAATATGTAATTACACTTCTCCCATACTATTGCCAGGGAGTCGTTTTTGTTAAGCTTACTGAGATAACCATGATTTCTTTGGGATTACAGTTAAATATAATGGCTAAGAACCATGTTATAGATCTGCAATATCCCAAGCTCTGCAGTGTCTTCCCAGAAGAAGCTACCTGACATCCTCAGAATTAAAGTAGAAAATTCTGGCTCACAATTGGGAATCAAGGTGTAAAGCATTTCAAGCTTGTAAACAGTCCCACTATAGAGGGTCATCTACATACTTTCCAATTTGAACTTTCTGAAGGACTGACTTCAGGGAACAGGTGTCGTTCCATTTGAGTCTGCCTATTATATCCATACATTAAAATGCTAGAAAGCTTTTTTAAGAAAACTCAACAATTATAAATTTATCTACTATATGATTCAAATTTCAAAACCATCCCTGTGTTCCCAAGACATAAAATAAAATGGATTTTTCTTCTGCCACATTTCTAGTATTACTGAGAAAAATGAAGATTTTAAAAATAGCTTAAATTCTTTTACATGACCCTAACCAAGTTCCTCTGGTAAGAGGACAGATGTTCTTCCAGCACTCACTGACATTCTCCCTAAATCTACTTCTGCTAATGCATAATGTGTCAATAATTAGTATTCACCAAGATACGTAAGCTAAGAATCTTAGAAACTTTTAAGCTAAGAAACTTTTTTGACTCCTTTTCTTCTTTCCCTCCATATCCAATAAGCAATGCAGTACTACTGGTTTAATCTTCCAAGTATTCCCCAAATCCATCAACTCTTCTAGTGCAGGACTTCAACATCCTGATTAATGCAATGACCTGCCTTCTGCTTTCTTATCCCCTCTCATTCAACGTGCACACATTTCTACCAGTCATCTTTTTAAAGAGTTGTTCAAGTCATTCACCTTCTTAATCATTAATGGCTGGTTCTTTTATCTCTCTGATAGTACTCAAGATCTTTAATAAGCTAACCCCACCCAAGTATTCCAGCTTCACGTGCCTGTTTTGATGGACTGCACACCCTGAGCTCTACTCACAGGGGTCTGGGGTCCTCCCATCAGTGAATATACCAGGGACTCATGCACCATACCTTTGCAAGTGCGAATCTCTTCAACTTGGAATGCCCCTTTGCCTGCCTTATTTCCTGAATCACTCCTTGCCTTTGTAAAGTTCGGATGAAATGTAACCTCCTTTTTTGAAAACTTCTTAGAGGCAATAGAACAAAATAGTCAATGCACTGGTTCGGGAAACGTGTAAGTACAGTTTCAATTCTGACTCCATTACTTTTTAGATATGTAACCTTGGCCAAGTTATCTAACATCTCTGTGCCTCAGTTCCCTCACCTGCAAAATGGGGATAATAATAGTACTTAAGTCCCAGAGTGAGGATTAAGTGCAATATGTTCTTAGCAAGATGCCTGACACTTAGTAGATGTCTAATAAAAAGTAACTTGAACCCCCTACTTCCCCACAAATTGTAACACCTGTTCCCTTTGGGCCCTTATAGCACCTGGTTCCATGCTACTATTATGGCACTTATAGAGAGGACTATAATTTGTTGCATACATTAACTCTCACTAGACTAGAGTCTTGAGGACAGGACCTTGGTATTTGTCTTAATATCCTAACTTCTAGTGCAGTGCCTAACAAAACACAGAATTTCAATGTTTGTCAGATGAATAATGACCGAATGAGTGATCCCACATAGGACTGGAAACACCTTCAAAAAAAACTAATAAAAGTGGTAGGATTAAAAATCATCACAAATGTCTTTTCTCACCACTTTACAACAGTTGTACAAAGTCATATAATTAGTAAATAAAGTCAAGATGCACATCTGCCATTTGTATGATTCAATAGCCTCAGCTCTTAATCACAATGGTATGTACATGAGGTCTGTCTGGAAAAATTCCAGCCATTAATAACGAGAATGATTTACATGACATCGATATAAACTGGCAGCCAAGGAGAGTGGACTGAAAAGCATATGCATGAAAAAGACTTCACTGTACTGGTCAGTGAAAGTGTAGATGCCATAGAGTGAGTTTGTGTACTGCGTGGCCACTGCATTCAAGATGACTGAGCAGAGCAATAAATTTGCATCAACTTTTGCATTAAGCTTGAACATTCCTCTGTAGAAAATATTTGGATGATTCAGAGAGCCACAGCTCTAGGCAACTAGCAACTGGCAGCTTCATCACGACAATACTCCTACTTGTGCATCACGTCTCGTGAAGTTTTTTTGTGAAACATCAAATCACCCAGATGACTCAGCCCCCCTACAGCCTAGATTTGGTGCCCTGCAACTTCTGGCTTTTCCCAAAACTAATTATTCGCTTTGAAAGGAAGAGATTTCAGACCTTCGATGAAATTCAGGAAAATATGACAGGGCAGCTGATGGTGATTGGGAGAACGGTGTGAGGTCTCAAGGTGCTGCTTTGAAGGGGACTCAGGTATCATTGTCCTATGCATGATGTTTCTTGTATCTTCTTCAATAAATGTCTCTATTTTTCTTATTATGTGGCTGGATACCTTCTGGATAAACCTTGTGTGGTCACTGCATGCTGGTGGCAATGTGGGAGGATTTGACTCTCAAAAATTCTCAGTCAGAGTCAGATAAGGCTTTTTCAGCTACTCTATTTCTGACATCACTATAAGCTATTAATAGAAAGCCTGCATTTTCTTGCATTTAGAATTATATAATTTTAGCCCTAGCAGTGATCATGAGACCTAACAAGGAAATGGAGAATTGAGTAATCTGTCCATGTATATAGACTTCCAGTTCACATAAAGTTTATTTTAACATGTATGAAATACAATGCAGATACAGACCCCTTTCTCACAGAAAGTCTATCCTACTGCAATGTATTTTAATTTTGTGGCTTATGAAACAACTACATTATCCTTTTTTGTTTGAATCTTATTAGTAAAAATATTCTAGTCAGTCCTTATTGGGCAGATTTCCATTCACACAATCAAGTTTCTCTGATGTTCTCTATCAATAATTAGCAACTATTCATAGTAGCAAGGAGATATATTATAGAAAAACATATGGTATTCATTTGAAATTTAATTCCTTCAAAATATAAGTTCCATGTTTTGGGCATAAACACTTTACCCTTCTCAATTTAGTTTTACTATTTTGCTCACTACAGTAAAAGGAAAACACACCAAAAAAGAGTTGTTTGTGAATGATTAAATTATGAATAATTTTTATTTAGACTTTTAAAATTTTTACATGTTTTCTGTAATGACCCATTTTTATCCCCCCAGCTCTGTACCACAGCCAAAGCATTGGTGACTGAATGGGGTGAGGAAGCCCTCCTCCTGAGTGGGGAGGGAAAACCCAATATGACGAGTTCAAGTGGGGTTAGAAGGATATCACAAAAAGAAAGGAATGTATGTATGTGTGCGTACATTTAAAATATATACATTTGTGTGCTGCATACACACATAAAGCTCCCTAGCATTGTCCACTGAGGAGTGGAGGCAGTGGCATCCCAATCATAATAAGCACATCTCACACACAAATAGTGGCTTCTAAATACCAATTTCCACTAAAGTGTGTAAAAATGGCTGATTCCAGTACTGAGGCAACAAGGCAAGTACAAAATAAGTTTGGAAAATCCATGTGCTCAAAAGTAAAAAGTGCATAAAAAAATGATGACAACATGTCAAAAGGACACATAAACCAGGTGGAAGGGGAGCTCCCACTGGCCAACTGTGGGACAATTCGAGTCAAAAGAAACAACAGATAACCCATTGACTAGAAAACCACGAATCACTAATATTAATAAATTAAAATTTTGATTAGGAACAAGATATATACATAGCTTCTAATTACCTCCCCACAAAATACTTAAAGAGAGAAAAACAGTTAATTTACAGTGAAAGAGCCCGAAAGGTAGTACCTTAAGCAACTGATCAACCTGTACATCATCAGAAATGAGGCAAACCGAAACTGTACACTACCTGACAGGATGCAACGAGAACACAAAATTGTTTCTCTAATACCCTTGCCAAAAAAAGCATGACTGGAATCTAATCATGAGTAAACAGATAAATCCAAATTTAAGGAGAGACGCTTTACAAAGTAACTGTCCTATAGCCTACAAGAATGCCGAGGACAACCAGGATCAAGGAAAAACCGAGGAACTGTCCCAGGGTGGAAGAAGCAAAGGGAGTCTACAACCTAAGCTAACATATGATTTCACACTAATCCTTATTGGGACAATTAGTGAAACTTGAATGTTGTCTGAGGATTAGACGGGAGGAACAAATCAATGTTAACGTCCTGATTTTGAAGTTGTGTCATGGTTACGTAAGAGAATTCTTTCTTTTGGGAAATACAAAAGTACTGAAGGGTGATGTGTCATCATGACAACAACTTACTGTTAACGTGAAAAATGTTTGTTTGTATAGTATTTACAACATTTCTGTAAGTTTGAGATTGTATCAAAAAGTTTTTTTTAAGGAGAATGGAGAAAACCAATCCATAAATTATTCTTCTTAGAGTTGGTAGAGCAATTCATGATGTATAACTCTAAAAAAACATAACTTTAATTACTATGGACTTTGGACAACTCCTGTGTACACATATGTTCTTCAAAACTGTATTAATTTTGTGTCATTAATTCACTCAGAAATTTTTCTCACAAATAACCTCCAGAATCTCATTTAAGTATGTGCATGCACACACACGCGCACACACACACACACACACACACATGCTCTCTCTCTTTTCCTGTTAGGACAGTGACATGTTCATAGGTGCTGTTTGGTAGAGAGAAGCTATGTGAGTTCTATTTTTAAAATCAAACAAAAATGTAGGTATTACTATAAAAATAACATCTCCCCCTTGTGGCAAAAATTAAAAATACATCCCACTGGAGAATCCTAATATAAAGGCACTTAGTAGTATACCTTATCAAGTATTTTCACATAATTCCATGTGAATCCTCTAAATAGCACACATCTGCAAACAATATACTTAGAGGTAGTTTCACAGTTTTCTTTAGGTCAGCGTTTTCCAGATTCTATTTGGATAATATTCTCTATAGCAAAAGGCAGCAGATTTGATAGAACTGCCATAAGAAAACACCAGAGTTCAAAGGAACCAAATTTACCCACAGTATAAAGATTAAAATGATACGCAGGTAAAAAGAGATGGTCTCATTCAAAAGCACCTGCCTATTTAAGATAACAGGGACACCAAGAAAGCTTCCTACCTCTCCAAGTTTAATCTAAAAAATTTGAAATTCCACCACTGGAGATTAATTTCTTGGAGTTGGTTCCATTTAATCTTCAGGCTTAGTTTATTAATACGAAGATATTCTGAAAGGAATAAAACATTTTCCTTCACTTAAAACTGCCAATGGTGAAAACAAGAGGAAGTCACTCATCTGAGCGGTAAGTGAAACAACTTATTCCATATTTCTACCCCTATTCTTAACCCTCTATATTTCTTCCTATTAAGTCACTAGTCACTGATAATTGTTTTACTGACTTTCCAATGATTATAAAGTGGTTTCTGAAAGTAAACTTAATAACCAATTTGACTTTTAAATTAAAAGTGGCTCAGTTGGATACTGTCTCTTCGACACAGTAATATAAATATTAGTATCATGACTAAAATGAATTACTGACAATTTTAATACATGTTGCACAGTACATATTAATATAGAAAAATACATGTTATCAGCAGCATAATGTTGACCATGTTCTAATCCATTCCACCTGCTCAAATATTAGTGCAAATAATTATATATTTGTAATACATCACTGCTGTCTAGCACAAATCTATGCCTTCTGAATAAATGACTTTCCTCTGAGACTGTTTGCTGTTTTGAGTATGAAGTGATATATTCATATTTAAATTGGCTTTGTATGGTGAGGCAGACTGCAACCTTCTAAACCACTTAGAAAATGAGTATGTATGGTTAATTACCTGTCTCTCCCTCCAAAAGTCACAGTATTCATAAGAACTGGTTTACTGTTGCTTCCCAAATAATAGTGTTAAACGATACAGGACCTAGTTTAAAAATATCAATCTTGTTAAGCCCAGGGTTATCAGCCTAGCTGCTTCAAATCACCAAATAAATTTCTTACTCTCTAATGTATCAGGTTTCTGTCTCAAATACACTTGAGGGGTTGTTTCTCCTCTAAATTTGAAAGAGAAAGAACTGATCAGTGGTAAGAATAAAAGTTAGGAGTTAAGGCAATTTTTAAAAAGATTAAACATGCAATTTTTGATACATAAAAATGATCACCTATTGTTAATAAACTGAGTACATTTTCCCTCACATTTATACTCCTACATTTGCCATATAAACACTACCAATATGCTAAATAATTAACAGATTTGGCAAACTTATGACACTAAAATAGTCTGTTTTTGAAGGCAGAAATACTGATTTCTTCTTATCTTCCAAAGAGTTGTCATTTGCTCCATGTTATAAGATATGGTACAAAATACCTAGACTCCTTCTGTTATAAAATTAAGTAGAAACAATATTATGATTATGTAAAATAATACTCACTAAAGAGAACTTTTTGATGGAAATATTTCTATTAGGTACAAATTTAATATTCAATTAAAATTTCACAGCCACTTATAAAATTTTAAAAGGCAAATTTAAAAAGTATTGATCACACATCAGACACACTAAAAAAATCCAATAGCAAATTAGATATTGAAACTGTGTATCAACTTCATAACTTAAATACTACAATGAGAACTAAACATTTGATGAAAATTAGATTAAGCAAAATTAATGAGTCTATCAAAAAAAGGACCTTTTTAATGTTACACAAGAATTGTGCATTGAATAGTGTATGCAAGAGTTAGGTTTCAAGCTCAGCCTTTTACTGGCTATAGATCTTGAACAGGTCTACTTAACATTTATATGCTTTAGGTATTTCACCTGTCAAATGGACATAACAGTACCCAACCCCTACGGCTGTTCTGGAATCAAATGAGATAATATATGCAAAAGGCTTAACATAGTACATGGAACTTAGGTCAATAAATGTAGCTGTAATTATCTTTATTATGCATCAAAATTTAATTTGCTCTTTTTACTTTATGTAGCATTATTTACTCTAACAATATGGACTGGGCTCTTCCTCCAAAGTACACATGTATTCAGGACAGACTTTCTCAAACGAAAAGAAGTACTATAGGAACTGAAAACAATTAAACTAAGTGGATGAAAGCATAGAATGTTTGTGTATAGAATGCTCCATTAGAAATCTAAGTCAAAATGGGAAATACAAAAAAGTTTAACTTTTTTACATAAAAAAAGTTAAACTCCCAGATGTGAGCTTTTTAAATCACTAACAAATTATGCTGAGTGAACCTTATTGTCACATACAGTTCAAGCATGCCTCAGGCACTGACTTATAAACACATAAGTACCTTAAGGGGTTTTGTGGCATTTCAGGAACCAAAATTTCTTTATTTGGTTACTTGTAAATATTTAACATCACAGATGAGAAAGGGGAATGTTAAGGAAGCAGTATATTCTCCACTTTGAATCAATCTAGTGGCTGATAATTCAATTATTTTACTAAAAGCCAGAAGGCTGACAGATGGTGAAATATTTAAAATGAGAGAAAATGGCCTAAAATATACCACAAATTAACCTACTTGCAAAAAATTAACCTTCTAATTAACCTATTAGAAGCTCTTTTTAAAACAAGAAAAATACTAGGGACTTGCAACCATGGTGATACCCATAAAATGAGGCTAATAAATAAGTTTCTTAGAATAGTCACATAGTCCACTGTTCCATCCAGCTGTTATTTAATAGCTCTTCAGAAGGACTATTTATCTATTCTGGTTGAGTGTCTTTCTCCAATGTCATAAAAGCTAGACTTCCTTCTTAAACCTGTGTTCTGTATTTCACTTTCTGTACCATTTTATGCAAACATAATATACTCAAGTTTTAGAAAAATAATTAATTTACAGCGTTTTAGAGCACATTTTCAACTTCAACACATCACCTAAATATTGTTGTTAGCTCATGTGGAACTGCAGAAAATTGCAAAGATTATCTTTATTCAAATGTTGGCTAAAGTTACTAATATATAAAGTTCCATTACTACTACCTAAAATTACCGTGTACATATGAAAAACATTTCCCTTATTAATCATCTCTTTTGAGCCATAAATTTCAGGCAAAATTTTTAGTGGCTGTGAATATCAAAAATATTTTAAAAATTGGAATATTTCTGCTAAAAAAGGAAATGAGAAGACCTATGATAAAAAAGAAACATCTTAAAAATTTAAAGAAAAATAATTTATAAAATTCAGTGTGGATGTCTTTAAATGTAAAAAATAAAGTGAAATAAAAAAACAATTGCAGGGAATTTGTTTATTGAGCATTAATATTAACACTTCTAAATTAATCACTTATGAGTTTTCTTTGTCACTGCCCTGTCAATGGACATAATGAAAAATATTGCACGGAACTCAAGCATGTAAATAATAACGAACAAAATATCTATGCAACAAGTATATGTCATACATTTTTAAAATTAATCTAAACAAAATAATTTGAAGTGCTTCTTTGTTTTGGAAGTCTTAAAATGTTTTCTCATGTTTTATTTGAGATCCGCCCCCACCCCTTTTTACAAATTGACACTGTATACAAAGAGTTCAAATGGCCAGTAAAACTACTGGGTTCAAATTGTTGGCTTTTAAGTAACAGAGGTATAATGTGAATTCACATCAGAGTTTTCTAAAATGGCAATAGTACAAGCATATGACTTTCCCTAGTATCCAAAACCTGTTCTGGTTCTCCCTTGGCTAAGGAATAGAAAACTAGACAGCCTTCTACAGCTGCCACAATCTCCTTAAATGCTTTAATCAATGTTGGCATACTTCATTTGTCTTGATCACCTTGATAACACTGGGCTAAACAGAAAATAAAGAGAATTCAGTCAACAGTAACTTAAATAGTGGCTAGCTTTAGACCTGAAGAAGTTTTGGTAAAGTGGATGACCATTCAGAAACATTCTTCAAAAAAAAAGTAGTTTTCCAAAATTAGGTCAAAAAACCTACATAAGAGAAAAAAAATGCCAAGAATGAGTTGAACATTAAAATGTATCTGTTCCCGTAAGATGAACAGCACAATGGGAGCTGAAACACTACAGAGTTCAGAATGCATTCTCACAGAGCAAGTTTATAGAGCTAATGGTCTTTCTAAATTTCCACTTGATGTTTAAAATTTTATAAGTGATTTGTGATGTCACCATATCAAGCCAATTCAATTAACTATATTCAGTAGAAACTGATTCAGAAATGCCCTGAAAAGATGACAGAAACTATAGAAAAGCAACTAACTTTGCAAAGCTCATCTCCAGACTTAGAATATGAATTCCCAATTCCTATTAAAACAGAAGACTATCTGCATGTGTAGTCACCCCATATTATTCCAATTTGACTTCAAGATAGAAACATTAAAGGACTGCATTATTGCTAAGCACTGTCAATATTTGTCATATGCACTATTTAGAGTATACCTCACTTTTTTACTTCCCTTATAATATTAAAATAATGAATAAATATGGTCTTTCTGTTAAGGTCTTCCACCTTATCTTAACTGAAATATAAAACAAGGTTGTTTTATTAATTTCTTGCTAGCAATGACTTAAAATCTGTTTACCAAATAAGAAACAGTAAACTTTAAATTGTGTTTTTTTTTACCCAGAAAGCAGATATATTCTAATCCGTTCCTAATATCTACATAAAACATTTCATCATTTTAGTTTAGTATATAACATTTTTCTTGAAATAGTACTATGGTTGTACCTCAGAAAAAAATCAATGAACCAAGGAAATTATGCTCAATTGTTAACCTTTTGAAAGAGGCAAAAAGTTCTCTAGGAATACCTAAAGAAACTTGATTAACAATTACTGGTGCTGAAAGGTCATTAAAATTGATAAAATAGGATGGTGAAATTTCCCAGTGGAGTATGTTAAAGAACATGAACTGGAAAACTAGTAACATCTCATTTGCCTTCTGACACTAACATTTTCCAGGATGAAAACCATGACATATAGTTTCATAGAATTTGAAACTTGTATGTTCAAGAATGGTATTAAAAATCAACTTAAGAGTAAAAAAACAAAATATGGCTACTAGTGTCCAAATTTAAAAACAAAAATCTCACGGATAAGTATGGCTGCTGTTTTTCCAAACAGTCATTTTTCCATAGTGTTGGCTATGTCATAAGAAATCTCCTGTGCTTTCTATCAACCAAGGCCTGCTGAAGTACAACACATTTCCCTTACAAATTCAACCTCAGCTGAAATGTCGAGCAAGACGGGCAGATCTATAGTCAGCACGAAGTTGTACGAAGGAGTGAAGAATGTTCTTGTCCAGGTTAGCAAGTTGTTCTCCTGAGCAGACTTGCTTTAAATTATCTGGGGCAACTACCAGAAGATTGCAAAGTGCATGCAGAGTATCAAAAAGCTGTAATACCAGTGGAATCTAAATTGAGATAAGAAAAACAAAACAAAACATTGAAACAGTGATTTCTAGTTTTATGATTAGTAAATTCTTCTCACATATACAGTATTGGTCAGGATTTACTAATGTGGGAGGGTTCAATATATTAGAACTTTTGAAAGCTCCTGAAGCATTAAAACTCAAATATTTCAGTCATTACATAAACTTGGCTATAATCTTTCTGAAAAGATACATATTTTGTGAATTTTCTTCAATAGTAATAATCATTTATACTTTTGTGGACTAGAACTAGTTATCATTAATTTAATGCTTTTCGTAAATAATTTAAACCTTAGAAAAAGTGATTTCAGAGAGATGTACACGAAGAAAGGACATATTCTGCTGATGTGTGACATATACAGTATTAGTGATGGTAGTGAACAAGTACATGTGGACTAAGGGAAAGAAATAAGGCTTTGTCTAAAAATAAAGCATGAAGCAAAAATGTGTCAATAAGGAAATGTCATTAGAATAGTTTTTCAGTTAAGAAATGTTATTCTCATTCAGCATCAATAAACTGTATGAACTTTTTCACAAATGATAAGTCAGTACAAATTTTTAATGGTCTGACATGTTCTTGAGCCTATTTATAAATTTGATATTTGTGAATACATACCTTGAAGTCTTTGGCACACTTCCTATATTCAGCTACATCACAAATTGCTAACATGCCACCCATACAACTGTAGGAATATTGTTGAAGGTGCTCATAAATAAGTCGATGAAAACGTACTCCAAATTCCATCAAAACTGTATCCACATTCTTCCCATCCATGGAATTTTTAATCTTCTCCACTTGTTTTCTTACATAAGCACAGACTTTGACACAGGCCTGAAAAATTTTTTTCTATACTTATTACATAGAAATGTGTACCATGTTAGCTAAGGAGAAAATATATATTGTTTTTCATTCATCTCTAAGTATAAAAAGAAAAAAAACTTAAGGCTACAGTAAGAAAAACCAATGAAAATGATAACAAATATATTAAGAAAGCAGATACTTCTTACTAGCATATCAAATCATTCTACTCACATTAGTATACTGAATCAAAACATTGTTTTCATCTTCTGGCTTAAAATCTGTTTTCTTTTGTTCTGCAGCCAAGATATGCTTCATTTGTCCAATCATACAATTTAATGTTCTAAAGAATTGAGAATAGCAGATATTTGATCCATTTATTTTTATTATTTATACTAAATTAAATTAAAAGTATTAAATGTAATATCACCATAAAACTGTTTTACTATTGTTAGACTTTAGATTTTAGAAAAAATAAAATCTAGGTCTTGATGTCAAAGAACTCATGGTTCTATTAGCTTCCTGCTCAAAATGGGGTAAAAATTCATTTGCCAAATACTTCATTTAAATCCTTAAAATATTAGAAGCCTGTCACTTATTTACTTACTTAATAACTACATATAAAGAATACTTAGGAAAGGGAAAAGAGAGGGCTTAAGAAGAATGGCTAAAGTCTGGAAAAGCAGGTAAGAACATGCATTTCATAGTCTAAAAACAAGCAGGAGGCTGGGGACAAGTGATACTGAAGACCCAGCTGAGAACTGAAAGCATGGGTTTGTAAGAGCAAACGATGTTTGAATTTTGTGATGTTCTCCAATAGCAATCAGCCACCCAGTTATGGGAATAAAAAAGACTGCACTGATCCACAGTTTAGGATCTTTAAGCCAAATGGTTAAAGAAAATGAACTTTAGGGTAATTATGAGTAATTTAAGGGTGGAGCAAGCAATTTAAGCACAATAATGAATGAAGTAAAACTAGGAAAAGAAAAACAGATTAGCAAAAGATGAAGAATCCCTGCTGAGGTCAGAAAGCAGAATAGGAGATTGTGAGCACTAAGTGGGATTATTCAGGTTCATGGTTTTTGTTACCAATGATAACAAGGTCTAACAGCATACGAAAGTAGGTAGTTAAGTGGAGGTGATCAAGAAAAAGACTTGTGTCACACACATGGAGGTGGAAATAAACCAAGAAGGTTTAAAGAAAATTTTTTTGAGTCAGATGCCCAAATCCTCAGTAAATTTAGGAAGGTGACATAAATGAGTGAGACACAACAGCAAAAGGAAAGGGAAGATGATGTGAGCTTCAAAGGCAAAGGAATGTGTCCTAACAGTAGATCGATACTGGTCTGAAAGTATCAGGAGGAATACAGATGGATGCTGAGTTCACCCTTGGCCTCACTGTACACGGGTATAAAGAAGAATTGGAAGTTCGCATTCAAGAGATCACCACAGACCACTGTGCCTTCAATTACACAACTAATATAAAGGCTTACATGCAAAGACAAAAAGAAATTACCTATACATATATTAAAAAGGGATCTAGGAAACTGTATTTCCTATACTTTTGAAGGCTTAACATATTCAACTTCCCCACCTCCCAAATATGACTTTCAGGTATTCTGAGGCAAAGCAAGAAGAAACAAGTTAGTATGAGGGATTTATGTTATAAAAATACACACTTTCTTGAAATGATGATTATAATGTATACATATACACTTTAATTTTATTAAAAGAAGTTTTGTATATGTATAATCTCATGTGGTCCTGACTAAAACCAAAGGGAGAGATCAGTTTTTAGGATTCTTCTAAGCATTTAATTTTTCAGTAAACTTGTCTCAGTAATTAAGTTATAACATCCTTATTTTTCCAGTTTTATTCTTCCATTTTATTTTTCTTTCTCTTATTAGCACATACTCTATGGCAGTTCTTCATCTTAGTGAGAAGTTAACTGAGAGGTGAGGTACAAGCTTGTTACTACTAATAAAGTAAAAGTTATTTCTTTATAACTTTAAAAAATTTTTATGTAATTTTAGAGAGAGAGAGAGACAGAGGGAGAGAAACATCAATGTGTGAGACAAATACTGATTGGTCGCCTCTTGCACGCCCCCAACTGGGGACCTGGCCGACAAACCAGGCATGTGCCCTGACCAGGAATCAAGGCGACCTTTCAGTTTGCAGGCTAACACCCAATCCACTGAGCCACACCAGCCAGGGCTATTTACTTTTTAATAAAATAGAGTGGATTCCAGGTTTTCTTTATAACAGCACAGTAACTAACTTGCATTCAAATATGCTTTCTTGAACAGAAAAGGAGCAGAATTACAGTAAATAAAAAAGATATGCCCAGACCTAGTAAAAGGGGCATCAGAATGAGCCCCAGCTCTACCAACATTAACTGAATGATCTTGAGCAAATCGCTTAATTTTTTTAAGCCACCATTTCCTCATCTGTAAAATGGAAAGATATTTCATACCTAATAAATAAAATAATACAAGCAAAGATCTTTTCACTATGCCTGGCCTAAAGCAAATGCTTGATACATGATAGCTATCATAATCATGAACAAATACAAGCCCACTATCACCTGAAAAGAAAAAAGAGGACCACTGCTTTACAGTATAAATAGGTAATTAACTACAATAAATATTACAAAATTATTTTGAATGTAGAGTTTGCCTTCACTTAAAAAAGTTACCTTTAGAAAATGTGTTTATTTATTTATTTATCTATATTGATTCCAGAAAGAGGGGGAGGGAGTGAGAAAGAGAGGGAGAGAAACATAATACAAGAGAGAAACATCAATCAGCTGCCATCTGCATGTGCTGGGACCAGGGACCAAACCCACAACTCAGGCACATGCCCTGACTGGGATTCGATCCTGCGAACTTTTGGTTCATGGGAGGACGCCCAACCAACCAAGCCACACCAGCCAGAGCAGAAAATTAGTGTATTTATTTAAAGCATTTCAGATGTAGGCCTGAAAATTCTAAATAAAAATAAAACCCTCTGTTACGTACCATTTTTAAGGAGTCTGGAAAGAGAGAGAGTGTGTGTGCAAGTGGAGGAGGGACTGGCTACAAAAAATGTTTTTTTAACTAAATCTGGTTTAAAAGTAAATCTAAACACACTGACTTCCAGAAATAAGCTTACAAATCCAATAAAAATAACATTCTAATAAAGATGAAATCAACATGTAAAAATAAAATCAAATGGTGAAATCAAGATAGACGTTTTTCTTTCCTAAAAACCATTTTTATAGTGCTATAATTGTTTTTATAATTTTTAAAAATGTAAGAGGAAAAGTAAAACCAACAACTTGCCTATCAATGCCAGTATCCAGTTTCATCTCCATTTGTTCAATTATTTCTTTTTTCTTCTGAAGGCATTCAGATAACTTAGGAGAAGAGCTATTGAATGTTTAAAGAAAAAAATCACATTAGTAGTCTTACAATTCTAAGTTTTTCATATTCATGTGTGTATTGCTATATACATTTATATAAACACACAAATTATTTTAATATGCTCACAAATAGAACACAAGTAGTTAAGTAATCATAGCTGACCTTGAACAACATAGGTTTGAACTATGTGGGTCCACTAATAAGTGGACTTTGTTTTTTCAGGAAATACTGTATATGTGTTTTCTCTTCCTTATGATTTTAATAATATTTTCTTTAGCTTACTTTAATTTAAGAATACAGTATATAATACATATAACATACAAAATATGTGTTAATCTACTATTTATCTTATTAGCAAGGCTTCCAGTCAACAGGATATTAGTAAAGTTTTTGGAGAGTCAAAAGTTCTACACAGATTTTTGACTGCAGGGGTGGGTGGGGCAGGGTGGGGATAGCTCCCTAACCCCCTCATTAAATCAAGGGTTAACTGTATTTAATGTTCATTATAATGGTCACACTAGTAAAACTTAACCAGTTAATGAAGAAAAGGAAGATTTAGATATGTTACTTTCATCTCTGAGAAGACATCCCTTAAGAATATAAAAATGTGATTTTGAAATTTTAGAATTATTTGGTTTCCCTGTTCATTAAATTTCAGGTATAACAGTAAGAAAAGTCACAGACTATCACCAGAGAGACTTACGACCACAGTAAATTACATTAATTAAAATCTGGAGACTAACAGTTGTATTTAGCTTTCTTATGTTAAAAAACAAAAAAAAACACCTGACAGTCCTATCTGCCTTCTGAATGCTACCCAAATGTCAAAAACACCCAAAATAATAAGGAATGTTCTCCCTAATAGTTATGTGAATTCTTTTCTATGTGGCATTATATAGCTCTTTAAAAAGTAAATTTCCTTTCAAAGTGATTCTGAGATCACAAGTAATCTTTATCTTTGAGACTGTTTCTGGACTAATTTCTTAGCATATCAATGTTATTAGCAAAATGTCTGAAATTTTACCTTACATACATTCCTCCTCTTTCATAACAACAGTACTACACATATGGTTTTATAAAGCAATTTAACACATACACTACTTAATTTAATCCTCATGTGCTTTAAAAGTTCACATCAATTGATAGGAACATATAAACCAAACCTTACTTAATGCCTCATCAAAACCTATCCTATTAATCTCATAAAAATTTGTTTTGATGTCCTTATATGACAAAAAGTGGTTATAAGCTAGAGGTCCTCTTTCACATCAGATGTAGGTTGATGACAGATTCAGTCTTTTCAAATAAACCAAAATTAATACCACAGAAGTGAGAGAAAATAGGAGGCAAGGAAGAAGGAAAAGAATATTTACTTTTTATTTCACACTTTCCTGCCCTGTTTTATGTTATTAATATGTATTGCTTTCTTAAAAATTTATTTATTTATTTATTTTTATTGTTGTTCAGGTACAGGTGTCTCCAGTTTCCCCCCGACCCCAGCCATCCCCACCTTCTACCCTCGATCCTACCTTCTTTTGGCTTTGTCCATGTGTCCTTCATACATGTTCCTGACAACCCTTCCCCCATTTAATATTTAACAAAAAGATATGTAGAATATTATAATGGTTATTAAAATACCAATAAAAATTTGACTAACCTTATTAGTGGCATAAGGTGGTCATTAAACTGCTTGTCAAAAAGATGGAAAATAGTATTGGCCTGTTGCACAACATCCAGAAAATAGAGATTTGCATTCCGAGAATCTGAAGAGGGAATTCCTAAAGTTGGAAGGCATGTATATGTTAGAGTCATACTTTAAAAAGTTCACCTTGGCAACAGAAAAATGAGTACAGTTTTATGTATACAACATGAATAAAAGTAACTGCTGTTTTAATAAATTAACAATGATTTCTGTAGGCAGAAGAGTAAAATTAAACTTGTTCATCAGGTAACAAAATGCACCCAAAGTTTTCACGCTCCGATTTTCACCATTTACTCACTTTTCATTATTTGCTGAGATAAACTGAAAAGTAGATCAATAAATGTATCATCTTAAACTATACCTTCTCCTTCCTCTTCCCACTCTCTTGTACCCAACGATTCACTTGAGCCATGAACATATGTCTACCATTTTTCTTATAGCCAGGCCTCTTTATTTCTGAGAACAGTTAAAATAATTTTCTTACTAGCTTCCTGGTTCAAATCTCTTTATCTGTTATGCCATAGCAACATACTTACACTTATTCATTTTACTCACCATTTTCTCCACTACTACCTCAAAAATATTCATTCTTCTCTCTGTCTAGAAAATAAAATCTTTTTTTTAAAAATTTTATTTCTTTATCTTTAGAGGTGAGGGGATGGAGAGGGAGAGAAATATCAATGTGTGGTTGCTTCTCATGCATCCCCTGCTGGGAACTGGCCTGCAACCCAGGCATGTGCCCTGACTGGAAATCGAACCTGGATCCTTTGGTTCACAGGCCCACGCTCAATCCACTGAGCCATACCAGCCAGGGTTAAAGAATAAATTCTTAATTTTCAGTATGGTATTCAAGCCACTCCACATTCTGGTCCCCCCAAAGTATAGCTGACCATTCCAAATTTCAACTCCCTCTTTGGTATAACAGAGTAATAGTAAACTCTTAAGGTCTCTCTAACCCTACATACTTATGTTTCTAGCTAAAACTAAGTGGTATAAAGGACTAAGAAAAATATACACAGCAAATGAGAAAAAAAATTTAACACCCAGAATTTTTTATAGGATAATGACTTTTTTCAGTTTTAAAAATAAAAATCAAAGGTGTTTTATATTCCCACAAAATACAAAACTACTCATCTATAAGAAAATTAAAGGCTCCAACACAAACATACAAGAGAAAAAAGTAAGTCAACACACATGTAAGAAATACTAATCTGTGTTAATAATGAAAGACATGAAAATTAAGGCAATACATATATTTTTTTAATTACTAAATTATTAAATTTTTTAAAAATAATACTCAATAATGTGCAGAAATACTGGTACAGTCATACTTGACTGTAGCAGTGTAAAAAGTGGGGGAAAACCCTTTAGGAAAAAATTTGTATATATAAAAATTTAAAAAATTTGTAACACACTTTGATCTGGTTATTTCACTTCTGGGATTTTATCCAAAGAAAATAATTCAAAATAAGGAAAGCACATTAAGTACTACAATTTCATTGTAGCATTATTTATATTAATAAATTGCTGAAGAGGTTCACTATGTCTAATAATAAGGGATGGTTAACTTTATAATATATACATGTGACAGATTTCAGACAATCACTAGAAATAATAGCAGTAAGCAGTAACTAAATAGATGCATAGAAAATATTTATGAATATAAGGGACATTCTAATTCTACCAGGAAATTTTCCAAGCACTTCCAAATTGTGAATACTGCTATTAAAATGAAGATGCTAGGTTTCCATACTAGCTAAATAACAAATCATTCATACTATATGGATTTTATTTCATGTTACTTTTTTCATTACCTTTTTAAATCTTTATATCTCTAAGGTATTATTATCCCAATACAAATTACCACATTTTAAAGTCATTTGCAAAAGGTAAATGGTAAAATACTTGATGTCAAAAGACAGCTGTAATTAAACAAAAAGGATGAGAATGCTTATCTATATCATGAAAGCGACTATATAAAAATGGGTAACAATAAACCACAAGGTTATTAAATTATAGGTATTTTTGCTTCAATGTTAGAAACTTTATGGAATAATGTTATATACAGTCAATAAATATTTTTGAGTGTCTGCTATTTGCTTTCTAGGTGCTAAACTATAATGGTGAATAACACACATAAGAGTCCTATCCACAAGAGGTTATATGCTGTTTTCTGTACTTAAAATATTCTTTCTCCAAATGCTCAGTTTCTTCCTCAACTTCATTTAGCTCTCTGGTATGTCTCCTCAGACAGACATCCTTTCTAAAAAAGTCCTCTGCCCTTGAATATCCCTTCCCACCACCCCATTACTACTCTCTATCTATCCCTCACTCAATTTTATTTTTCTTAATCATTTGTCTACATTTTCCACAAGAATGTAAGCTCCATGAGTACCGAAGTAGGCACTTAATAAGTATGTACTGAATGAATTCTGGTGAATGGAGGCATACATTAACAGATGAAAATTTCATTGTGCTAAGTGCTATGAAAAAGCTAACCCGTGATGAAATGATGAGTAGGCTAGGAGAGGAGGGCTACTTTAGCTAGGGTGATCAGCAAAGGCCTCTCGGAGAAGGTGACATCTTAGTTGAAATAAGAAAACTGAAAAGCCAGACATGAGAAGAGCTGAAGGAAAAGGATTGGGGATGGGGAAAAACCAAGTGCTAAGAGCCTGAGTGAAGAAAAAGAATGAAGTCCAGAAAACTAGGGTAACGAGGGGAAATGCCTCCGAGGATGAATACGTATGAGGAAACCAGATCAAAAAGCCATGCTTCTATAAAGAGTTTGTTGTTATTTTCCCCCTAAGAGTAATAGGAAGCCACTAAAGGGTCTTAAACAAGAAACAAACAAACAAAAAAACTGTTACATGGAGTCAGTAATTTGGAGAGGCAAGAATGAATACAGGGAGACCAGTTAGCAGCAGACAGGGATGGTGTTTAAATTAGAGTGGCATCAGTGAAGATGGAGAAAAGTAGATGAATTTGAGTTATGTATGGAAGTGTGGGTTGAAGAAAAGGAGGAACTGTGGCAACTCCACACTTTAGGACTTGAACAACTGGTAAAGCGTAATGCCCTTTAAAGACGTCGGGAAGAATAGGAGAGGCATAGGTTTAGATGGAAGATAAAGTGTTTCATTTGGGATATGTTAAATTTGAGATGCACAGTGAACAGGTGGAGAGGTCAAGGAAGCAACTGGATTAATAGGCCCAGAATTTAGAGAAGAAGCCAATAATACCCTATTAATGTATAGCTTTCAGCATCTGACAAATCCTTGCATTACAAAAGCTCAGAATACATTCATTGCACTGAACTGAATTTGACATGCAGAGTTGAATATATGTAAAACATTATACATTCATTTAACCAAGCAGGATCAAAGGAATTTAACACAAATTATAACACAGATAAATATACTTACCAGCAAGTCCTGTTTCCAAAGCATAATCAATATGCTCAATACATAAAAATTCCACAAGAATGGTAAAAATTCTAAAGGCATTCCGTGGTAGATCAGAAGGATCAGAGAGCTTTAAAACAAAAACCAAATACATCACTTCACAAGTCTACCTTAAAAAAAAGAAAGGCAACTCTTTTTTTTTAAGCAATCAACTTTATATAAAAGGTAGTTAATATTAAGGTACCAAAATAATAACTTAGACCTCTTCCTCCCCACTTCCAGTGTCTCTCTCACATACATATAATGCTCCATATTTGCCTACACCTCTCCTGGATTAAACTACATCAGCGTTTTTCTGACCTGAGAGAGAGAACCAAAAGAAAATAAAGTGTAATAAAATCCCTCTTAATGTACACAGTAAAACCAAATACAGTTTCTTGAAATACACATGAACACATATAATATAACACAAGTACACTGGGCTACCCTGACTGGTATGGCTCAGTGGGATCGGCGCTGACGCACAAAGCAAAAGGTCACCAGTTCAATTCCCTGTCAGGACACATGCCTTGGCTTACAGACCAGGTCCCTGGCTGGGGGTGTGCAAGAGGCAACTGAACAGTGTTTCTCTCGCACATGGATGTTTCTCTCCCTCTCACTCTCCTTCCCTTCTCCTCTCTCAAAAATAAACAAAATCTCAAAAATAAAATATACACTGGGCTGCCACATAAAGTGTGTTTCTTATTGTGGGGCATAGTCAAAGACGTTTGAGAACTACCAACTGAAAAAAGGCTATTCTAGCAATACTCAAAATAAAAAAAAATACTCTTTATTTTACTGGGGGTGGAATAGAGAAATCAGTAAACTGATGCACTATAAATATGAAAGGCTCAAATCCCAGCTTCCTGGTTGAGTGAACCCTTGAGATGTTATTTATCTCCACAAAGCCTCAATTTCTTCATTTGTAAGGTGGGAATAATACGAATTGTACTTATATCCTAGCCTTGAGGTGAAAATAAAATATGAAAATGCATTTAAAGTACCTTCGGCAGTGTTCAACACATAGTAAGCAAACAATAATAAATGTTCATTTTGATGCTGATGCTGCTGATTAACTTATTCAGTAAAAGAATTATTAGTAGTTAGCTGAAAAAATAAAATCCCTCTTAAAAAGTAAGGAAGTTACCCCTCAACTTCTTATAAATACTTTCTTCATTATTTATCAATTGATTGTTGCCTACTTGTAGTCTCCATTTATGCACCCTGTCAGAGTAATGCTTATTACCTGATATATACAGCTTGGAGTGAAGTATATAACCCATCTTAAATCCCCTAAATCTCCACTGATTATAAACACAGATTTGGTATTACTCAATTCCACTCCTGGTCTTCTTTAATACCATCCAACTTTTACCCACCATACCACAACCTTCTCTAACACAGCTCTCTCCTCCCTTATTTGCTCCCAGATGCTCTACAACAGATACCCTTAATAAGCCATAAAGAATACAGAAGTATTAAAAAATAGTGACAACCCAATTTCAAAAATGCACAAAAATATACCAAACAATATATATATGGATGGAAAGATGTTCAACATCATTAGTTATTAAGACATTCAAAATGAAACCATAATGAGGTATCACTATTAGATTGTCTAAAAGTAAAAAGACTCATCATACTAAATGCTGCAGATCATGTGGAACAAATGAAAGACTCACACACCACTTGTAGGAATGTTGAATGAAACAACAACTTTAGAAAATAGGTAGTATCTGAATAACTACTACCATATTGTTACTAAGTATATACCAAAGAGCAATTAAAGCATTATCTGCACAAAGATATATGAATGAATTTTCATAGCAAATTCATATATTATAGTCAAAACACTGGATCCAAACCATAAATAAATAAATGGACAAATTGTGATATATTCATGTGATAAAATACTACTTGGCAATGAAAAAGAACATACTAATTATTACACACGACATGGATGAATCTCAAAATAATTATACTGAGTGAAAGAAGCCATTTTCACATGTACGTACTATAAATATACTACAATTCCTCTTATAAAAATAATTCTAGAAAATTAATCAACTACTTGAAGACATCCTATTCAGCTTTTAAGACTTACTCCTCAAATGTCCCCTTCTTTTAAAAATCTAATCTATACTGACATATAGCCAATCAGAGGTTGCCTGAGGATAGAAGTGGAGAGAGGGAAACAGGAGCTTATATCAATAAAAGGGCAACAGTGAACTTTTTGGTGTGATGAATCTTTTCATTATCTTGACTGCAGTTATAGCTTCAAAAATGTACATAATTTATCAAAGTTAACAAATTGTTTTAATATAGTTTATTGAATGTCAATTATTAATATATCTCAAATTTATTTTTAAATAAGGAAATAAAAATCAATCTGTTTACTCATTACACTTCCCTTTTTAATATCCTTTAAAGCTGTCATCATCAACTACAAGGTCAAGTCCAAATTTCTAAGCTTAGTATACAAAGAGTTTTTCCCTACCTTTTCAACCTCCTCTTATTACTCTTCCCATGTACATTTTAATTTCAAGCATTTTATGCCGCATGATTGATCTTTGTATGTCTTTGTACTATTCTCTCTGCCTAAAACAGCCTGCCAGAATCATCATCTTAAAAATAGCCTACTTAGCTTTGAGATCCAGGCCTCACTACTTTTGCCCCACCCTGTATAATGTTGACAGCTACATGTCAGATGACCTGAGGCTTTAGAAATGCTTTAACTTATTTTCAGCATTCAGAAAATTAAAGATATTACTGTATCAAATATGCCCATCAACCCACCCTGGTGTATGATACCATAACATTTTTACAAATATACTTCTAAATAATTTCAAAGTAATTTAGTTCTCTAAAAGAAAAATCCTATATATTTTTATTATATAGTTGTTCCTAACCAGAGAGCAGATTTATATCTTAGTATAAACAAGGCAAAACTTAAAATATACAATTGTATATAAATAAAATAAATTTACAATTCCTCTTACCCTATGACATCTTTCAAAGGCTTGTTTGGTTTCCTGTAAAAGATTAACCACCACTTCTTGGGATAGAAAGGTTTCCCCATGAGTATCAATACTTGGCCCCAATGGTAAGTTGGTACGTTGTCTAATTCTCTCTTTCAAATCTTGAATACTAGAGCATCATATCAATAAATTAAAAAAGAATACTTCAGTATACATAGATTTCAACTCTAAATATTCTCAAACTTAGTATGTATCAACAACAAAAAAAACTGACCAATAGCCAGAAGACCTAAAAGTTCTAATTCCAATAATTAGTTCTGCAAAGAAAGGTAAGCCTGAAATCTCTAAACAGAAGACTTTCACCTGAAAAATTAGGAGATTTGGAGTTATGATCTCTAAGCTCCACAATTCTGACTCAGTAACCAGAAACTCTTTGTTCAGTTTTATAGAAGTTGGCTATTCCAAATAAGGTAATATTCCACATAACTAAATGGTCCTACTTAAAATAAACTTAAAAATTTTTATCTTTCAAAAATATATTTTACCATTTAAACACAACAGTCATAATAATCTCAATAAATACACTGCACATTTCATTATTATTAAACAAGATATATTAAACATAATTTAGCTTTTCTTAATGACTAAGGATCACTTTAAACATTATACGGTGGTATCATCAGAAAGTTAGACTTGTTTTTTTTTTGCTCCTAGAACATACAGCTCCAGATATTTTTCTTTAATTTTTATGACTGTTCTTTAGTTTTTCTCTTCCTTTACTTGCTACTTCTTTCAGATGTCAATTTTTATTCCTAATTACAACCTCTCCCTGATCATTATTTAATATACGACAAACTGGGAAATAAGAAACTGAATAGGGTTGTGTACGTTAAGTGGACTCTGAACCCTGATTATAAGATTCCAGAGAGGTCATTCTGCTTCATCCTAGAGTCAAGTGGGGTTCTAGATAGTTGCAGTCTGGATTAGTGCAGCGCCAACCCGATAAATCACAAAGTGATTTATAGCAAATCACTATAGGAGACCATTCTGCGTGGCATGGGCCCAGCTCCCACTTGGAGATGCGCAGGACCCACACCCACAGAAAGGTTCTCCCATGGGGAACCAGGCCTGCAATGTACCTAGGCCGCTTTGAGACTTGCTTTTGCTAAAACTCTCTCACCCTGAATTGAGACTGCAGGTGTTTACTGTAAATTCCTAAAATCCAAGCTAAAACTCTCCAGTATGGAGTGTAACTGGTTCAACCACTTTTTCCTTTTCATTTGTAAATATCCTTCTGTGATATGATTAGCAGCATTGTCTCCTTTGTTTTCTGTAAAAGGTAACCACCTAAAGCGAACCTGTGCATAATAAATGAGGACCATCATGTAATGTGCCGAGAAAAGAAATAAAGGCCTATCATGGCGGAGGCCGAGGCTTTTGCTCCCCTTGAGAGAAAAGCCATGCTCGCCCTTTTCCTCCACAGGACTCAGTAGTCCGTGTGAATGTCTCATGTCTCATCTACAATGTGGCAGACCCCACGAGACGGGGTCCGAAACAAATCACTTTATTCAAGTGTGTGAACAATCTCAAGTTTTAAGGTATTCTGAGTTTGAAAATAAAAAAGAACCTATAGAGCTCTGTATAGTACTGGTATTCTGCTTTATATTTTAATCATGTTATGTTAGGTCATTTTCAACAGGTGGTTACAGAGACAGGGTTTGACCAATAGTATAAACAAACTGGGTTGAAAGAGTTTTTCACAGAAAATTCCAATGGCTCAATATGTGACAGGTCTGTGCAAATATAATAAAAGTTCTTAATATATTTAGTCTTATCATATACTATTTAACAGAAACACTCACCCTCCTGTGCCAATGGATCTCTTTTGATGGTTTTTTGAATCATAATAGCGCTGTAGGATCATAGCACTTCTGCTTTTCAAATATCCAGTCTCCACCTCAATATAGTTCTCCAAATAGGAAATGAAAATGGATTTGATAAGCTTAGACAAGAAAGTCTGTTTATCAGTACCTAAGTTAAACTCCATCAACTTGCTGGAAAGATTCGTGGTTCTTTTCACAGAAGAGGAGGAAAAAAGATTTATATTTTAGGTATAGTAACAATAATAAGGAATATATATTTTAACAATGTGACTTTAATAACTTATGTTAAACAACCATTCTTAAAATTTGGTAAGGTACTTATTAGGAAGCAGAGAACAGCTGTATAGGGTTATATAAAGTAGAATGAACATTACAAACAACATTATGGGGTTTTTTTGTTTGTTTTGTTTTCCTTTTTTGCAGTTTTTATTAAATTATTGAAGCTAAACTGGTTAATGTAATTATAGGTTTCAAGTCAACATTATGGCTTTGAAAGCTGCCATGAACTGCTGCTAGGGGTGACTCAGCAGAAGACACTGAGGAAACCAGCAAGTCTAGAAACGGCAACCAGTGGCACATGGCTTCAAGTGTGCTCTACCGCCATTCACGCACGTCACGGTACACAAGCCAGAACACTGGGAGGTCTTCTCTCTGATCGTTCTATTCTATGTTTATCCATGTGACCTTTTCTCTACTTCTGTTTCCCCTTGTTGAAGAGAGGCTCATAATAATGTTGTTACTGATAGAAACTTTCAGTTAGATTATGGATACTTTTTAAAACTCTCCTCCCAAAAGGATGACACTGAAGAATAAGCAATAGGGTTGGGTAAAAACTATGAAGCTTCTGGTATATGTCTATGTTTTTAACATTGCCATTTACAAAAAAATAAGGACAAATTCTTACATGAGACTTAAGGTTGAAATTGTCATTTTAAAAGAATTTGTCACTTTCTCAATTTCTAAAGTTTTAACTACAGATAAATGTAATTATACTACTTGTTGGAGAAAAAATTAAAGAACAATAAACTAGCTTATAATTCAAATCAGAAACAAAACCCTCAAGTCTTAGTTTAAAGAAGGTAAACAAAGCTTTGTTTCATTGAAGTACATTAATATAAAGCATAATATCCAATCACTTAAATTAATATACTAAGAATACTATAGAACACTAGTCTATATAGCCAAGCATTTAATGCTAAAAGGCATGCTATCTGCCAAACTGTTATTCAAATATACCTAAATACTCCCCCATTTTCCAAAACACAAAATCTAAGATCTGCTATTATTTTCTTATAATTAAAAATATACCTTGTATATAAATCATAGAGATTTTTGAGATACTGCTCTGCATCAGACTTCCTACATTCTTCTAACTGGTCTTTCACAAAACTCTAAAAAAAAAAGTCAACATTTTGTTAATTAAGTAAATACTAAATTACATAATCAAGATGTATTTTTGTCTGAAATTAACTTCACATTCGTAAAATGTTTTGACTTACAATTCAATGGAAAAGACAATGCACAGAAAATAGACCAATATAAAAATGTAAGTAAATAGGTTTAAAATTTTACCACTATATTCACTAGTCCACCTATATCAGTCTTGGTAATAAGTATTAAGAATTTCAAAATGTCCCTTTAAAAAAAAATGGCCTATCCAACTCATGAAGTACATTTTTAAAAAAACAACAACAAAAACCCCAGAACAAAACCCCTTTATATCAATGCAGTCAATTCCTGAAAGCAGCATTTACCAAACTATGGTCTTGGTAGCATCAGTGTCCACTGAGACATTAACAGGCATCACTCTAAAGTTGGGAAATGTTATACATTATACCACCACTTCCAGAGAACCACATACATATTGGTACCTTTAAAGGCTATTTAAAAACCTGATTTGTGTTTTAAAAACACTTATTTAATGTTTCTTAATCCAGTGGTAAACATAGTTTAAAAAATGTTGCTTTAAAGTATAGTGCTATGAGAGTAAAAGCTGCAAATTAAATTCCTGTTTCTTTCTTTCCTTTCAGTTAGTACCATATTACAAAAATTTTACAGACTGCATTTGTAATTCTTGTTCAATTTCACAAATGCCATCTATTGGTCAGGGTGAGGACCCCCCAAAAATAAAAAGCTAAGGGTACCCTTCTATAACCTGTTGCTACTGCTACTATGGGTAAACAAAATTAAAACATGTGCTCTGATGACACTTAGTGTTTAGCATATTTTTTCCAATAAAACATTTTTTAAAAAGCATGAGACTGTCTTTCCTTTCCCCTTCACTAAATAGGTAGAATACTACTTATGGGCATTACATAGTAAGCTAATTTTTAAAAAACTTTTAAAACATAGAGAAAAAAATCACACATTGCTTTAAGAACTACTTAGTCATTATTTAAAATTACCTGTAGTTTGATTTCAAATACATTTTGAATAAGTTTAGCCAGTACTGTCTCTGGATTACTAAAGATATCTCCAACTTGTTTGTTCACCCGTTGACAGAGTATTGCTGCATCTTCAAATATATCATTTCTCAAATAAGCACCCTAAATAGCAGAGGCATTTTACATAGTGAATACATAATTTTTAAATGGCTTTTAAAACACAAATTAACATAAAATAAAGTGAAATTCAATAAAGTGTACTGTTATGTTACCTCCTGGCACTGCTTTATATAAACATCAACACAATGGGAATAACCCTATGAAGAAGAAAGAAATACGTTATCACTGTTCTGGTTAAATTATAATAATAATCTCAATAACAGAAGTATTATAAAGGGTGGGGCAAAAGTTGTTTATGTTGTGAGTACATGAAACAGAGTTTATTCTTGTATTATTATTTGTTAGTATTTTCCATATGAATAATTGTAAATCTACTTTTGTCCCAACCTGTATGTAATAAAGCTGTGACTATGTCCCAAGGAGTGGCCAATAGTTATTAGGCTCGAAAGAAGAAAACGGAGATATAACTGGTTCTTTACAGTCATTTTACCCAGTCACCACCTAGTTCTCCTTCAAATCTAAAACATGCACATAAGCACACACACTCACAGATTGAAGGTCTTGAGAAGGTTTTATGTATCTACCCTTCCTGTCTTGAATTCAAAGCAGACAGAGTTGTATTTAACTGACATTCTGGAAATTTACCTTAAAAACTGGATCCATTTAATAGAATGTGTTTAATATATTTTTTCCTTCTTACCTGAGGACATATACTTTTTTCATTGCTTTTAGAGAGAGAGCAGTGGGGAGTGAGTGGGACAGAGAGAGAGAGATAGACAGAGAGAAACACTGATTGGTTGCCTTCCCATACACACCCCAACCGGATATGAGACCTTCTGGCCCACAGGACAGTGGTCCAACCAACTGAGCCACACCAGCCAGGGCGTGAATAAAATGTGTTTAAATAAAACAATCTGTCATATTAAGCTCCGTATCAGATTTTTTCTATCTAGCAAATCATACATATAAACAAGTAAGGTAAGCAACAGAAAGTATAATATTGTCTCATGAGCCATTTTTTCTTTTTTAATTGAATTATTGGGGTAATCAAATTCTGTAGGTTTCAGGTATACAATTCTATCATCTCCCTAAGTCAAGTCTCCTTCCATCACCATTTATCCCCCTATAACTTCTACCTCCCCCCACCTCCTTCTCTCTGGTAATTACCATCTGTTGTCTGTGTCTATGAGGTTTTTTAATTTTTTTAATTTTTGCTTTTTGCTTAATCCCTTCACCTTTTCCCACTAGTTCTGCAAAATCAAGAGCCATTCTTAACACTTAGATATGGTACTTCAATGAAAAGTCCAACAAATGGCTTATATTTCCCTAATCTGATATGAATGTAAAGAAACAGACTGAAGGAAGCACTATTTCTTTAAGCATTTTGTTTACAGAAATGCATTCCCATACAGGAATTCTCTTCCTAATTCAAATTATAGGAAGACAGTTCCATAATAGAATATTCCTTTGCATTATCACCTGAGAGCCTCTGGATTTAATTTAAGTCTTTTACTAGTCATATTCCATCTACTCCATGGCCCCTATATTCCACCAGATACTTAAGGTCAAGTCTTCTTGCTTTTGACCTATTTCATATCATGCTTGACTGAAAAAAAAATACATTATAAACCAAGAAGGCAAACAATATGATTTTCTATGTCAAACTATATAAAAATTCATATATAGCCTAATATATACTGATATCAAATATATACATTAATGTTGGATAAAATATGTTATAAACTATAAAATACCTATTTAAATAATATTAAATACCTAAAATTCAATGCCACTTAAGGAAAGAGATATGACATGTACATTCACATTATTCAAAACAATAAAAGTTATCATTGTGAAGTCATACAATAGGGGAAAATCAGAGACTATAATATATAGAATTTATATAATCTCCAGAGTTTCAAAGACTAATCTTCATTTTTAATTTTTACTAATTACCTTAAAATGAAGTAAAACTGCTGCTACTTCTCTCATTCTGGAGATTTCACCTCTTCTTTGAGCACTAGTAAACTCCTGAATCAGTTGGCATTCTAAATCATGGTATTTACCTAAAAATAAAAAAGAAAGTCATTCGGCTACAATGAGAGAGACACAGTATCTAAGTTATTTGCCAGTATATGAATTATTTATAAATATAATGACTATGGATCTAGCTTTCTTTTGAAAGAATTACAAAATAATATGAGATTACAAGCAGTAGAATCTAGACCTTACAATATACTGTGGTATATAAATCTATATTTTTAAGGCACAAAATCTTTCTAAGCTAATAAAACAGCAGAGTTCTCATAATTTGACTGTTATTTACCACTATGACTTTAAAAAGCAGCTGACTGGGAAATACCTCCCAGATGGAACTTCTGATAGCAAGAGATAGGGAAAATCTTAAAAACTCCAGGAAGGGAAAGGAGGACTACAGAAATTTTTACTTGGGTTCAGATGCCTTTACCTTGAACAATGGTGGATTGAACATTAAATTTCACCTTAAGATAAAATGTGATATTTGATTCACTACATTCTTGAGGTTATTATGGTTCTGAATAATTGAACTTTGGACTAATCCATAGTGATCACAAACATTGCAGGTAAGTCCAAGTGCCAACCTTTTTCTAACACTTTTGGGAAAATAGTTCTTTGAACCTCCTATGCAAAATGGCCTCTCAAACAGTGACTCAGGCTATCACCAGAGCCTGCAAATACAGTGGCTGTTCCAGAAACCTAGAATGATCTGCCTAAAATATAATCCAAAGATTGGTAAGAATCAAACTAGTCATATAAGGAATTAAATAGGTACTACAACACTCATATGAGCTTAGCTTTTGAAAAAAGAACCTACTTTAGAGATACATGTATGAATACAAAACAATCTCCAAAATACACTGTTAAAATAAAAAAGGTAGGTAAAAGTTATTTGTATAGTATGCTACTAATTATTTTAAAATAAATGGGGATAGTAGAACTAAATTTTACACATGTATACATGATTTATGTTCTATGCTTGTGCTCTGGAAGAACACCAAAGTAACTGGAAATGGTTGTTTCAAGGAAGAGCAATCAAACTCAGGGACACAGGGGAAGGGTGACATTGTTTCCACTATCCCTCCTTTTACTAATTTTTTCTCTTATACAAATAATTTATTACTTGTTCAAAACAGTTAAATAAATTGAATCCCACTTACTTGCAATTTTGGATTTTACATCTGAAAATCTGAAAGATAAAAACCAATGATGAAATCCGTTAGTTGTGACAAATGTACCAGAGTAATACAAAATATAAATAAAAGGGGAAACTGAGTTTAGAGATATATGGGAATGCTTTGTATTAAACATCATCATTAAAAAAAGGGAAAAAAAAAAAAGACAAAACCAGAAGGCAGAGAGTATTGACAGAAAGCATACCAGGTGACAAAACTAAATTTCAGCAATTCAGGTAGGGTAGCTGGTTCTCATTTAGGAAATTCACATTGAATAACCAATTCCCTTTTTAAGCAGGAAGAATTGTATGAGGCATTAACAATTCAGTCAGCCCCAAAACTGAGCTATTGTCCTTAGTCATATTCACTTGCACTTTAAATTCACTTTTTCTTTGCCTATTTCCTCCCTCTGTTAGGATATTTTCATATAAAGTTCAATTATTATTATTTAAAAGAAAAACAATAAATGGTATGTATAAATGAATTATTTTAAAACTAGTATAGAAGCTATAAAAAAGGACCCAGAAATGTGCAGAGCAGTCATTCAATCTTTGCAAATTCAGAAACTAAGTATCACACAAACCAGACTAGAATTTTTTCAAACCTTAAATATCAAGAGGGATGCATATCATGGAAAATTGATGCTGAGAGATCCTATACAATCAGTTTGAAGAGAGAAGAACGTGGCTGGCAGCAGATGCCAAAGACAGATGAAAAAAGTAATAAAAATTTAGAATTATCCAAAATTGATATACAGTCGTGTGCCACTTAATAACAGGAATACATTCCGAAAAATGGTCCATTGGGCAATTTCATTGTTGCGTGAACATCACATAGTGCACTTACACAAACCTAGATGGTATGGCCTACTACATGCCTATGCTATATTGTATAGCCTACAGCTTAGCAGAAGCTAAAACAAAGCTGTATATAGAGAAGTATATAATTGTATAACTGAGAAGTGGGAGAAGATGAGTATATGCATGTGTGTTTCATAGAGGAAGCAGGAGAGAGGGAGGGGTGGGGGAGTAGCCAGCAACTATTATGCACCTACCATGAGTCACACATTACCACTTAGGTAAATGGCCCAACTATGAAATGCCATAAGGTTACAAGAGAGGTTTTTGTGGGTCACTTTAAAAACAATTACTCAACATGCTGGGCAAGTATGAGAATATTAGTAACAGTTAAGTAATAGATGACCATTACTGCTAACACTTTATGAAGACACAGAGTTGAGAGTAAAATAAGATATATTTGGGGGGTATGTTTGGGGTATTCAATCTCTATGTTTGGGGTATAACAGACAAGCTTAAGTATAACAATAAATTTACATTTTACCTGTACTAGGATCTTCCAATATTACCAATAACGGATAAATTGTCTGTCATGTAGGAAGGCATATTTCTTTCAAGATATTCACATGAGGAAACCACTACTACCAATATTTTATTAAAGTATCTGACATTCCATGGACTAAAGGAAATATGCAAAACATTTTTGTCTCAGTGAAGTTTTTTTTAGGATACAACCATTAATACCTGACTTAGCAATGGCCCCAGGGCCTTGTAACTAAAACAAGGGTTCTTAACCTAAAGTCCCTAGGGAGGAGTTGGCAAATAAGCTAGTGAGTATAAAATTCCATGAAACTGTATACAGCAATCTGTGTATCTGAATTTTTTTAAGAAACTTTAGAGCTTTCATTCACTTTTCTTTTTTCTTTCAAAGAACCCTCACATTTCATTTTATCCTCACCCAAGGACATGTTTAATGATTTTTAGAGAGAGAGGAAGGGAGGAATAGAGAGAGAGAGAAAGGGAGGAATAGAGAGAGAGAGAAACATCAATGTGAGCAACATCGCTCAGCTGTCTCTCTCATACATGCGCCAACACGGGATCGAACCCTGAACCTAGGTATGCACCTGGACCGGGGATCAAACCTACAACCTTTTAGTGCACAGAAATGTTCAACCAACTGAGTCACCTGACCAGGGCTCATCAGATTCCAAAGGTACCTTAGGTCTTAAAAAACCTAAGAACTTTCATCTAGAGATTGGAAAAAAGCAGCTGAATGGTCCTATGCTTAACCTTTCCCTATCTCCTCCCACCTTGGCTGGCAAAGTCCAAAAAATTAAAATTCAAACTCTCACTTGAGTAAACTTCAAAACTCTCCCATCATTTTTTCCCCAGAAGGAAAACAAAGGATTGAAAATGTTTCAAGGTATATTACTAGGTTTAGAAACTGAGACCATATTTTTTCATTCAACTACGATATACTATACTTTGTACAAAGGAGGTATTCCATAAATCCTTGTTGAATTAATGAGTAAAATCATACAGGGAAAAAATATAAGTTTATTCTACTAATTGTACCATATAGTCAAATTAGCTCTTGAAAAATAGACTTGCCTATCAAAAGGTAACTCTTGGGCGATTAGGTGCAACTTCTGAATAATGTCTGCTGCCTCCTTTATCTGTGAAAAAATAAAGGCAGTAATTTTTTAAAAACCCTTATATACATAAATAAGTTTATATTTGAAAATAGTAATATTCTCCTATATATGCCCACAAACCCTCACCCAAACAATTTTCTTTTAAAATCCACAACAAATAAAATAATTTGAACAACAGGAATACACCTAGGGTATCACCAATGAGTTAATAAAGCATATGTATGTCATTCTGGCACCAAAATCTTACGATTTTATAATGCTACAATCACCTTCCCAGTGAAACCTGCAGTTCATTTACTCTGAAAAATTTCAACTCACTGCTTACTGAAAGCAGAATTGTAAGTTGCTTCTGAGTTTATGAATCCAAAAAGGGTAAACAAGATTTGAGAAAATTACTCAGATCATATTGCTGCATATATTCCACTTTAAGCTAATTGAATAAAACAACAAAAATGCCACTTCAACTTATCAATGATTTAGGTCAGACAACCCTCATCCAGCCAAATGTAACTATTCAAAAACTACAGAAATTCTGTTAATATTAAAAATCAGTTACAGAAAATACTCAACACAGTTAGCTCAGCATTTCTAAATCACACATAATTTGATAAAGAAAAATGCCAAGCAATCCAATTAAAAATTAGAATAAAAATACTTCATCAGCAATCTGTAGGCAAGTGTACTAACTTACATTTTAGAACAATAACAACTTTTAAGAAGTCAGTTACTCAGTGATTTGAAGTTCTTCTCTGGAAAGTAATAATTGTAGTTTATAGTTAGCACATTGTTATTAATGCTGTAGTTTGCTTTTATCCTGACAGTGCTCACCTTTTCAGAATTTGTAAAAACATCAGATTTCAATTCTCCATCCAGAAACTCATTAAAGTATTTCATCAATTTCTGAGCCTCTACTGCTCTCTGTCTGGGAGTGTTTACCCCTTCCAACTGGTCTCCAAGGTGACAGACCTTGGTTGCTACATAGCTAATGTGTTCATCTAGTTCTTGGAAATGTTGGAAGGCAACCTAGGAAAAAAATGTGCATAAGCATAAAATACAATGGCATTACCCAGTTTTTACTTATAATACAATGACAGCAGCCAGAATTAACTTATAATTTGTATCAAAACTAACACACCAACTCATCACTACTCTCAAACTTATGTAGCTAAAGATAACACAGAAGTTATATATGAGATGATCTACAAAAACAGTTCATGCTCATAAGATCAGTACATAATCTAAAAACTTTAAAAAGATGCAGACTTTTATACTTTTAACTATTAAAATCATATTTTATCAATGAATACATTTGCTAATCAACAAGACAGCAAACCAAAGTTCACAGTACCACTAACTCGCAAACAATTCTGATAACAATGAACTAAGTATCAAAGAGACCAGTTATCTGAACTCACTTGCTACTACAATAATGAGTCAAAAATAGAAGAGACACTGATTAAAAAGAATATTTAACATACCTTTATTTTAAATATCTTAAGAGCAATACTAGTATCATAAACAAGGTAAAATATTTTTTTGCCCAGTTTTGAAACCAGAAAAGGTAATTATTCTACTTATGCTCAGGTACATTACTTCCTAAAATATCCCTCTTCCCAGGGTCCACTGACTGTCCTGTGGAAGATAAAAACTATGTAGCATGAATGCCTTCAACTTGCCAATAACAAAATAGCTGATAATTCAGTACGATACTTTTGTTCTAACCTTAAATTGAGGGGGGAAAGCTGCAAACATGTACGAAGGACTTCGTCTGTGCTAGACACTGTTATAAGCATGTTACATCTGTTTATTGTAATTAATTCTTACAACATCCTATTTTATATGTAGATGAAAAAACTGAGGCAAAGAAAGATTGAGTTGCTTGAGTTTATACAGCTAATATTTGGCAAAGCCCATTAGCTTTAGAACTTGTTAGATTAACTATTAATACTATTATTATTACCAAGGGAAAACTGCCTTAGAAGTATTTGGAATCTATCACCTTAACTATTTAAAAATAATTTTCTATCTTATGCAATTTACTGACTTTTTTATTAAATATTTTCTCACAGTCAAATATCCTTACGCGAAGGACTCTAAATTAATGAAATCGGAGCAGAGATCAGTGTGCTAATCCCTAACATCAAATAACAGTCTCCGGGAGGCAGCAGAGCTAAACAATGTTCCTCAAACTTATACACTAATAAAGGGAAATCAAGTTCTAGATCAGGCCCAGGTTGTGAAAGGCATTTGGAGGTTCCAGATTAAGTGTAGGGCCTAAGAAGATTGGTTATTAGCCCTAGGGCCAGTCTAGTAATTTGTTTTTAATCCAAAATGGACTGAGGAAGAATTCTGCACCTACTTTTCCCATAGTTACATTATACTTCTTATTAGGATATACCTGATGACTTTGGTGAAACTTCCCAGACCAGGGTCCCCCTAGAGAAAAACCTCATCCAGGCAAAAGTTGGTCTGGTACTACTCTGATGATTAAACAAGAATGCAAATGACTACCTAAATGTTCAACCTAACAATGAACCCCTAAAGATACAGGTCTGCTGAAACATCATTCCCGAAACATTGCACTCTTAGAGGAGATGCAAGGACCACACTGTACTGGATAGCACCCCATCCTAGAAGGGAGTGCTGTGATCCCAAACCAACACTCAGTAGTTAGCCACTGCCAAGAGTGTCTAATAACAATTCACTAAAATTTTATCTAATGGCATGGCAGCAGTAGAGAGAAATTCAATAGTTGCTATAATTTGACTAGATTTTTATTAAGAACTTAAAGTTGGAAGGAAATAAGGATATTATAGCTATATAAACTATCCATTGTTTAGCTAAATATTTACCTGATTGCTTTTCTGGAGCTCTTGCACCTTCTTGGCAAATTCCTTGGCTTCTTTCTGACACTGTTGCTCTAGTTTCTCTACTTTCCTTTGAATCCTTTCATCCATTATCTGTAGTTCTTGAATATGATTTACAAATTCTTCTAATAACCTAATACAGAAAAAAGAGAATATGTATAAATCCATCTATGATTAATTTTAGGAACTAACCAGTTCATTTATAATTATTAATAGGATGGTCATGTTAATCTTCTTTATAGCGTCTTGTTGGGATCATCACAGACATAAATAAAAACCTCACCTAGAATCTCCATTAACCCCCAAAACAAAACCAATTTCCAAGAAACAGTCAAAATGTAAAGGTACTATATAAAAATAATATTGCGCATTCCAGGGTACATTGACTTTCTGTTCCCCCAATTTATAGCTAAAAACAATATATTCGACATGTTTTTATTACCAACTCTTTCTAATTTATTACTAATTGGAGAAAATATTAAATTCTTACATTGTAAAAAAATCCTTTCTTTCATACTAGTTAAAGTCCTCTAAAATAAAAGGAATGTAAAGGGGGAAAAATCAGTGCCCATCTTCTAATGTTTATGTCTCTTAATGACTGATTGTTAACTGATATCCCTTTACATGGACATTAAAAGAAATTTCAACAGTCACATCTATTTCAAACACAAATTTATACTAGATCAGGTCTATGAAAAAAATTTACTTCACCTTTTAGGATCAAAAGCTTCAGATCCCCCTCTAGAGCCTCCTCCTGGGGTTCTCCATACAAGACGTTCAATATACTCATCTGCCACAAAAGGCTCCTAGTTTACAAAATAAATGTTCTTTTAAAATTTTTCATAGAAGATAATACCACTTACAAAAATGAAACAGGTTCTACCATGCGAGAACTTAAAATTAAATTACTAATACCAATTATAACATCCTAACAGAAAAGTGTGCGAAGAACACAATTTATAGAAGAAATACAAATGATCAAGAAACATGAAAAATATGATACAATTTCACTAATAATCAAATAAGGTAAAATTATCTCATTTTTATCTCACAGTGACTAAAGTCTTTTTTAATTATATGTAATACAGGAAAGGGTAAGCTGAAATTCACACTCTCATAACTGCTAGGAATGTTAATAGGCACAGTATTTTTGAGGGCAGTAAGTAACACTTAAGTAACATCAACAGTATTACAAATGTTCTTATACCTTAACCCAGTAATTCTACTTTTAAAATTTTAAGGGAAAAGCAGATATAAACACAAAATTTTTTGCAGAATGTTCACTGAATACTACACACATTAAAAATTTTTCTACAGAAATTTTCAATAAAATCATTATTGAAAAATCATGGTAAACTTATAAGGTAAAAGCTATGTTGCTATTAAAATCATGTTATAAAAAATTTAATGAGAAAAAAGTTCACAATATCTGATGAAAAAGACAGTATACACAATTTTCTAAATTTTCTCAGAAAAAAAGCAATAATTAAAAAACAAAACAATAGAAGGCCCAGTCAAAAAATGTTCAAATGTTCACCATCAGTTTAATAATTCATTTTTATATTAATATATACTAATTTACCTATTTCCCATACTACCAAATTGCAAATGAACATCATATATTGCCTCCCATTTAGCATGTAACTTAAGCTGGTAGCATTTCCTGGTGATTCCAGTTTAAATTCTTATACCTGTAAAACTTTCCATTTGTTAATCATACTTTGAAAACATTTTCACTGATAAGCATTCATTGAACAAAATTTTCAGTGTCAAGCACTCTGTTAGACTTTGGAATAAAATAAGATGTATAAAGCATAAATTGTACCTGTGAGAAACTCATAATCTAATAGAAAAAATATATATAAGTGCAATAGTATATAAGTAAAATTAAAAATGCATTCATAAATCTCAGTATTAAAATTGCTGAATGAGCTGTTAAAACTCAGTAAGTAGTTGGAAAATGAAAATAGGGTACTCATTAAGTCAGCAAATGTTCACTGAGCACCCTACTATGTGCTGTTGAAGGTGGTAGGTGCTAAGAATACAGATGTGAATTCAACAGATAGGATCACTGCAAGGCCTCATAGAACTGATCTTCTAAGAATGCCAACATTAAGCAAGTAATTACAGAAATAACAAATTTCAATTGTGATAAATGTAGGGGACTTCCAGTCAAGATGGAGGCATAGGCAGACATCCTTTGCCTCCATGTGCAACCATAAGAAGAATCACACCTAACCTCAAAACAAAGTAACACCCAGAACTGCCAGAAGATTGAACTGTATGGAAGTCTGACAACCAAGGATTTGAAGAAGACACAGTCATCTGGACAGGCAGGAGGGAGCAGAGACGGGGAGCCAGGGCAGTATGGTGGCAGCAAGGTGGCAGCAGCGTTGCTGGAACAGGTGGTCTCACATTCACCTGTGGTGGATAAAAACTGGGAGGGATATCCTGGGAGGGAGAGATCCCAGCCCCAGGCCAGACTGCCCAGCACAGGGTTCCAGCACTAGGAAATAAAGCCTCATAACTTCTGGCTATAAAAACTAGTGGGGGTTGAGGCAGCGGAAGAAACTACCCGTCTCTCATGAGAGTCCAGTTAAAGGGCCCACCCAGTCCTAAAAAGTAGGCAAGCCCACCCACTATGGGAACCCCCAACAGGGCAGCAGCAGGAGGGGTGGCCGTCTCATACAAGAAGTGGGTGAAGAGAGTGGAAATGGGGTGAGTGCCAAGCAAGCCTCCAGCAGCCAGACAGTGGCACTGTTGCCTCTCCAACCCTTCCCCCACATACAGGGCCACAAAGCGGTGAAGCAGGTTGCCCTACCCTGGAGAATACCTAAGGCTCCACCTGATACAACTTTACTGGTACCCTAAGACAGGGAATCAAAGTTCTACCTAACACATGGAAACAAACACAAGGAGGCTGCCAAATAGAGGAGACAAAGAAATATTGCTCAAATGAAAAAAAGAGGACAAAACCCCATAAAAAGAACTAACTGAAACTGAGACAGCCAACCTATCAGATGCAGAGTTCAAAACACTGGTGATAAGAATGCTGAGAGAACTCACTGAACACAGCAAACATATAAAAGAAGAAATGAAGGCCCCACTAAGTGAAATAAAGAAAAATCTACAGGGAACCAACAGTGAACAGAAGGAAGTCAGGGTTCAAATCAATGATTTGGAACATAAAGAAGAAATAAACAATCAACCAGAACAGAATGAAGAAACAAGAATTCAAAAAAACAAGGAGAGAATAAAAAGATTCTAGGACATCTCCAAAAGTGCCAACTTCCAAGTCACAGGGATGCCAGAACAAGAAGAATGGCAAGAAGTTGAAACCTTATTTCAAAAAATAACGAAGGAAAACTTCCCTAACTTGGCAAAGGAAATCAACATAGAAGTCCAGGAAGCACAAAGAGTCCCAAATAAGTTGGACCCAAAGAGGACCACACCAAGACACATCATACTTAAAATGCCAACAGTTAAAGATTCAGAGAATCTTAAAAGCAGCAAGAGAAAAGCAGAGAGTTACCTACAAAGGAGTGCCCATAAGACTGTCAGCTGATTTCTCAAAAGAAACTTTGCAGGCAAGAAAGGACTGGCAAGAAGTATTTAAAGTGATGAAAAGCAAAGACTTACAACCAAGATTACTCTATCCAGAAAAGTTATCATTTAGAACTTGGCAGGGCAAGTTATCATTTAGAAGTTATCATGGCAGGGCAGATAAAGTACTTCCCAGACAAGGTAAAGCTAAAAGAGTTCACCATCACCATGCCCTTATTATATGAAATGTTAAAGGCACTTATTTAAGAAAAAGATCAAAATATGAACATTAAAATGACAACAAACTCACAGCTATCAACAACTGAATCTAAAAAAACAAAAACAAACTAAGCAAACAACTAGAACAGGAATAGAATCATAGATATGGAGATCATTTGGAGGGCTATTAGTGGAGAGGGGGATGGGGGAGAATGGGGAAAAGGTACAGGGATTAAAAAGCATAATTGGTAACTAAAAACAGACGGGAGGTTAAGAATAGTATAGGAAATGCAGAAGTCAAAGACCTTATATGCACAACCCATGGACATGAACTAAGGGGGATGACTGCTGGAGGGAAGGAGAGTATTGGGCAGAGGTGGGCAAAGAGGGAAAAACTGGGACAACTGTAATAGCACAATCAATAAAATATACTTAAAAATTGTGATAAATGTGAGGGAAAGAAAAGTCCTGTATATTTTAAGAGTATACAGAGGTGGGCAAAAGTAGGTGTGCAATTCCAAGTACGTGAAACAGAGTTTATTATATAATAATATATGTTATTATAATATATAATATTACAAGCCTATTTTTGTATTATTATATATTAATTATTGTAATTTTTATTATTATTATTAACATACTTTGCCCACCCCTATGTAAGCAAAACAGAAAGGACAGGAAGATGGTGAGGGACAGAAGAATGGCCAGAAGTGGTGTTGCAACAAGTAAACTTTCTGTGAACATGATACTAAGCTGATAACAGAGGAAAGAAGAAAATTCAGTCAGACAGAAATGGAATAAATAGTATTCCAGACCACCATGGAAAGAAAGATAGGGCTGGACTCATTAGAGGACTGAGACGTAAGCATGGACTAGATGACAGAAACCACATGTGGAAGGGATCCAGTTAAGACCAATGGATGATAACCTTGTACTTTTTATCATCACATTATCATCATATTGGGTACTTGGTCTATACAATAAGGGCTATTACAGTGGGGAAATCTAAATAGAAGTCTTTGAAATTGCCCCTCTGTAACTCAATGTAATAAATCAAGTGGAATGGCGAAAATTAGGGATATTCTTAGAGCTCTAAAGCAAAGATCAGCAAATTTTTCCTTAAAGGGCCAGACAGTAAGTATTTTAGGTTTACAAGTCAGTCTCTGTTATAACCATTCAACCCTGCCATTATAGTACAAATGCAGCTATAGATAATATATAAACAAGTGGGCATGGCTGTGTATCAATTAAACTTTAAAAACAGGCTTCTATCCCATGAGCTGGGTGTTTACTGACTCCAGATCTAAAGAATGCAGGGGTAGTTTTACCCATCATTTTCATCAGTCTGGATTTTTCAGAAACCAGACAAATCTGGAGGATAACTACCTCAAAATCAACCAATGTAATATCTCCCAGCATCATGGTACATGGCCAATGATTTGGCAGATACATACTTTACTACCCTTATCAACAAAGAGGACCAGACAACTCAGTCACACAGAACTGACAACAGTATGCATTTAGTTTTGCTTCAAGGCAGTGTGAACTCTCCTACACTGTATTATAGCATTATCTGTACCATACGACATTCTTAGAACATCTTATTAATCCACCATACTAACTGACATCACAATAATTGGGCTGGGTTAAGCAAGCAAGCAGCTAGCACATTGGAGGAGCCTTGATATAATACTTATACTCCAGAGAGTGGGACATAACATTGTACAAAGATTCAATGGCAAAGTGAATCAGTAAAATTTTTAAGGTTGTCAGGGGCATGCTGAACATCTCATCCAAGTAAAAAACAAATTTTTGCACCTCCCATAACAAGGAAGGACATACAACACCTGGTAGACCTTTTGGAGTTCTAGAGGCAGGCTATTCCACACCTGCTCTGGCACATATATCAGGTGATACAAAAGCAGAAGTGTTCTGCAAAAGTGGGGGCCATAAAACCAACCCTGGCTGCCTGAGCCATACAACCTAGCAGACTCTACATTGTTCAAGTAATCAGTATTTACTAAAGTAGTATTAAAGGTATCAGTGTTAAGAAACAATGTCATATGGAGTTATGGCAAGGTCCAATGGGATAATCACAGCACAGACCCCTGGATGTGAAACAAGATCACGCCAGCAGCAGCAGAAAATTATACATCTTTTGAGAAACAACTCCTGGTGGGCTACTGGACCCTGCCTGGTAGATGGCACACCTGACCACAGATGACAAAGTGACCATGCATCTGGAACTATACAACATTATCTGGGTTCTAATACACTTACTAAATGACAAGTGTACTCAGGAACTATCTATCATAAAATGGAGGTGGTAAATGCAGAATCAAACATGTGAACAGGATCAGAAAGCAAACTGCCTGAGCAGGTAGCCCAAACTTCCCTGTCTTCCACCACTATTGCACTAGCATCCCTCTCTCAATTTACACCTATGGCCTATGAGGCGATCTTTTACAACCAGCTGATAGACAAGGAAAAAGCCTGAACTTGGTTCATGGAGAGCTGGCCTGGCACGTGAGTGCTTACTAAAATTGGACAGCAGCTACAGTCACAACCTCACTCAGGGGTGGCCATGAAATTCAGTGGCAAGAAAAGTATCTTCCCAAGAGGCAAAGGTTCAGAAATATACCTGGTCATCCTCTTCAGTGGACACAGAACACATGTGAGATTAGAATGTACACAGACTCAAACAATGGCAAAGGGTCTGGCTATCAGAGGACAAAGATTAGAAGACTGAAGACAGCCCCAGCTGGTGTGGCTCAGTGGACTGAGTGCCAGCCTATGAACCAAAGGGTCACTGGTTCGATTCCCAGTCTAGGGCACATGTCCGGGTTGCAGGCCAGGTTCCCAGTAGGGGGTGCACAAGAGGCAACAACACATCCATGTTTCTCTCCCTCTCTTTCTCCCTCCCTTCCCCTCTCTCTAAAAATAAATAAATAAAATCTAAAAAAAAAAAAGGAAGACTGAAGACAGGGAAGTCTGGGGTAGAGTCATGTGAATGGATACATGAGAGTGGGCATGAAGTATAAAGATCTTTGTATCACATGTTAACACCCCCAGAGGACAGACATGCACCACAAAAGAAGAATTAAACAACCTAGAAGACAAAATCCCTCTGCCAGTCAACATCAGCCAGCCTCTTCCCAGCATTATTAGCACATTGAACAGAGCAAACACAGTATAGACACTACATGGCCTCAACAGCATAAAGTCCTACTTACCTAGGCTGATCCACCTACTGTGAAAGCCAAATATTTAGGCTAACAGTGACAGAGACCAACTCTGAGCCCTTACACAATCCCATCCTTCATGTAGACTAATCAGCCATGTGGTGGCAAGCTGAAGGCACAGCTGAAGCACCAGTTTAGAGACGATACTCTAACAATGGAGCACTATTCCCCAAGATATAGTATACATTCTGAACTAAAAACCTTTATAAGATGCTGTGTCCTGAAAGGTGGAAAAACACAAGTCTAGGAACAAGGAGTAAAAGCAGAAGTGGCCCTGCTTATAATGATCCCTAATTTGTGCTTGCTATTCCTGCATTACTAGCATCTTCAGGGTTAGAGGACTTACACTCCCAACAGGAAACACTTTTGCCTGGGAACGTAATAAGAAGTCCCTTTAAACTCTAACTACAGATACTACCTGTACATTCTGACTGCTTATATTCGGGGGCGGGGAAGGTGAAGAGTGGTCATCTCTGTCAGGGGCATTCAACGCTAATCATTATAAGCAGGGCTGCTATTACACAATGGGTACAGAAAATATGTTTGACACATAGGTCTCCTCATGGGAATATCTTGATATTCCGTTGACCAATTCTAAAGTACATGGACGAATGTAGCTACTCTGGCCTAAGAAGGGTATGGTAACCAGTTAAACGACCAAGAACAGCAGAAGAACTAACTGAAGGGGGGCCAGAGGGAGGTGGTTAAAATGAAGAGTAGAGGAGGGAGGAGTGTATATTAGTTGCAACCCAAGAGCTGCAGTTCATCCCACTAAATTTCTAATTTCCCTCTAAGTAAGAACCCGAAGTAGAAAGCTAAAGGAACTGTTCCTCAAATGTACATGAAGAAGTGGAGTCTAGTGGTATCAGGTTGGTCTGTGGTGGATACAATGATGTGTCATCCAGCTCACCTTTCAAGAAGGGATGTGCTCTAGCTCTTAGCAGTGCTATCCTCAGACAGCCTTCATCTGACAGTACTTTCAGAGATCTCCTAAGCTGCAGAGAGACACTTCACTCAATGTTACACCTTTACCAATGCGGTCTATATCCAATGACTGACCAAGATGGGGATTATAAATGTCTGACCACTTTGGTCCAAAGCAGGACAATTCTGATATGTCATTTTAGTTCCAGAACTCCCCAAAGGGGCCACCAACACTTCACTAAACCAGCATTGTAGCTCTACTTTTCCATAGGCCTAATCGTGCATCCTTACTCGGCTGCTTCACAGTTGTTCATCCCAAGGGTACTTCCTAATAAATATTCTGCACACTAAACTCTGTCTCAAAGTCTTCTCAGAAAATTCAACTCTCAACACAGCAGTAGTCCAATCAGAGACAATAATGACTCAGATATAAGTGGAAGTGGAGGGGTGCTGAAAAATGATCAGGTATGTGCCATTTTAAAGGATGTACTCATACAAATTACTTAAGGATTAATGTGGGGAGAAATTTTAAAAAGGAATTGCGATTACTCATAGAGGTTTGCAGCTTGAACAACTGTGTGAATGGTGGGTGTGCCATTTCCTGAGACTGGGGAAGAGATGGAAGAGAGATTAGGGGAACAAGAGTTTTATTCAGTATTTGTTATGTTGTAGATGCCTATTAGATATACAAGTGAAAGCACACAGTCAGAAAAATAAGTTTGTATTACAGGGAAGAAACTGAAACTTGGTGTAATTTTAAAAATACCTAAAACCTCTGAATTTAAAACCTCTGAATTTAAAACCTCTGAATTGGATGAGATCACCTATAAGGAAGAAGAGCACGCCAACCTTTAGAGATGCGGGAGGAAAAAGATCCAACAGAAGAAACAAAGCAGGAGGGACCAGTGAAGGAGGAGGGAAAATTAGGAATGAACAGTGTTCCGGAAACAAAGTGCAGGTTTTATCTTCAGAGGCAATCCAAATCACCACAGAAGTTTAAGCTAAATGAACCTAATGTAACCAAAGTTCCAACAAAGCAGAAAACAAACAATTCTCCACAACTTGCTTTCTGCACTTAAAACCAAATAAATCTCCATAACTTGCTTCCTAATACTCAATATTGTTACAAAGGCATTTACAATGAGAAAAAGCTAGATTAACAAACTCTATGACCTCCAAATGACCATGTCCTGCCAAGAGGATTCTCAAGGATACTTGTAAACAAGTACCACCTCCAAAAATCTCTCAGAATTTCGTGAACCTGACAAAGGTATATCTTCACCTTCTATTTTACTATAGTAATTAAAAGCAAAAATTGCCAAAACAAAAACAAAAATTGAAGAAGTATACACTACAGACTAAGATACTATCATATTAAATTCAACTTTACATAATTGGTTACTGTATTGCTCTATTAAACTGATTTCATTTGTACTCCTTACATATGCTACCAATTTTTAGGAAAACATGGGGTTTGGGATCATTTCTATTAAAAATTAAGGCATTAAGCTCTTGGTCAGGAACATAAATCCCTAATTTAACACTTTCTTTGAGATACCCGACTAAACTTTTATATTTTCTTATAGCATCTTCCCCACAATAGATCCAATACAATGTGTTACAACCACCTGTATCTGTCTCTCCACTACCCCCTCACACACACACAAAAGTCACGTCAGCTCCCTTAGACATGGTCTTATAAAGCCTTCTCAAAGCTTCTCCCAACTGCCCCTGTGGTGGCAATGCCTTACTATGAGCCACCACTCCCATGCCTAATGCTTATACAGATCCTCTCTCTTCACACTATTTCCTGAATACACTTCACCTTACAAACTGGAGTCATTTTCTATCTATGCCTTGGAATCATCTATTAACATGCAATATATATGTCATTACTATATGAAACCTTTCCTGATTATGCCAGAAATTCTGTACTCCCACTGTACTGCATTATTTGTTAACCAATATCCCCTGTAATGTTGGGATATAAGAAATACACATTTTGCTCTTTGTACTCAGTTCCTGACCAGACCTCCTAAAACCTTTGGAATTACCTGAATGATAAAGGTGCTAGAAGCATCTTTTATTCTAATATTTAGTCTCTGACCCCCGTTTCTGACACAGAGCTCCTAAATCCCTTGGAATTTTCTGGATGATAGGAGTGTCTTTTGTTCTACTGAAGAAGCTCTTGGTGGGCTCCTGGATGGTGCCTCATCATCAGAAAGATCAAACATGATTGTAAGACTGGAACTTTCAGCCTCACACCTCATACTCCAGGGAGGGGAGATGGTCTAGACATTGAGTTAATAATTATTTCTACATGATGAAGCCTCCACAAAAATGCCTAAAGTAGAGTTCAGAGAGCTTCCAGGTTGCTAAACACATCAAGATGCTGGTAGGGTGGCCTCCCCCAAAGAGGGCATGGAAGCACTGAACTCCTTCTCCTATATGTTGCCCTATGCAGCTCTTTCATCTGGTTGTCCCCAAGTTGTATCCTTTTATTGTAAACCAGTAATCTAGTAGTTTTCCTGAGTTCTGTGAGTCCTTCCAGCAAATTATCAAATCTCAAGAGGGGGTCATGAAAACCCCCAATACACAGCCAGTCAGTAGGAAGCACAGGTAACAACCTGGACTGTAACTGGTATCTGAAGTAGAGGTGTCTTGTGGGACTTGAGCTCTTAACTTGTGGGATGTGATGCTAACTCTAGGCAGAGTATGTCAGAATTAAATTGAATTATAGGACACCCATCAGTGTCTACTGGAAAACTGAACAGTGGGGAAAATCCCCACACATCTAGTGTCAGAGGTGAAGTATTGAGATTAGTGGCAGAGTGTTGAGAGAAGAAAGTGTTCTTTTCCTTTCACTCCAATTAGATTTTTAACTCGAAACACCTTTTGACTCCAGTTCTTGGAATGACTTCTGGACTAGGGTAGGTAAGGTACTCAATAAAATGTTTGCTGAATGAATACATTTTCTCACATACATGGTACTCACATACATGATAGCCAGGTTCCACAAACATTTAACAGCTAATATGGCTGAAAACAAGTACATTTCAGCACCTTAAAGGTAAAGGAGTGGTCCTTACTTGAATATTTCATATTTGTTAATATATATTTAGCTAGTTAACACTATAAGAGATAAGTCTGTTTAAATAGCTTTTGCAACTTAGTTTGAAAATTTAAGAGACATAAATTTGTTTGTATGTGAAAATGCATTCTTGACTACTCAAATTCTAATCTGGAAGTCAAAAAGCCATTGTCAAATTACATGACTTCAAACACTATTATGATCAAGGCTCCTGCATTTACAGTAAAGAAAAAAAACCTAATTCCTAATTCTGATACTCAAGACCTCTACAATTAAAACTCAATTTAACTTACATGCCATTCTTCTTCTGCACTCCAGCCAAAATGAACTCTTCCCATCTCCAGTCTCCAGTTACCTTCCTTTTTGTGTTAGATTTCACTGCCTGCTGTACTAGAAACTCCCTACACCCAGTTTCACAAACTCAAATCTAACTTATCCTTTGTATAGCATTCAAATGCCATCTCCTAATCCTTTTGCACTTCTAGAAGGAGTCTTCCCATTCTCCCAAGTCCTACAGGATTTTATCTAGACTTCTTCGACACCATTTGTAGCTTTATTTCAAGATCATTAGTTATAGATCTATTTTCCTTCGTCTATTTAACAATAAGGGCAGGTTCTATATACAATTCAACATTTTCCAAAGTATGTTCATGGAATTCACAAAATTAATAAGCACTACAAAATAAAAGTATCACAATAAAAAAAGTTGGGAAAATTAACTTCTCAGAATTTTTAACATAATAAGGCATACTGTAAAACTCTAATGAAGCAAAGTATGTCCATTTCCAAAACCTACTTGGCCCCTAAACCATTTTGAATTTTTTGTGACACACAGTATAGAATTAATATCTCTATGGCATGCAGATTCATTAATCTTGATCCTTATCTTGAACTCATAGGTACTTAACAAATATTTGCTGGATAAATGGGTAATTGACCCTAGTTAACAAAGAACTCTCCCATTAAGGTAACTTGCCCAGAGAGAAGTGAAAACTCCAGAAGAATAACAAGACAAAAAAAAATAGCAAGTGAGAAGAGAGTATTCAATGTCCTCAGTAGTGCAGTAAAAGAATATTTGCAACAATAAAAAAAGAATTCAGTACCCCAGTCACTTTTTATATGTGGAGGAAACCACACAGAATTCCTGTTTACAATCTCCATCCCAAGGTGATTATTTAGAAACACTGCACATAGATCCTTTCAGAAAGGTGTGTCCATGTGGGCTGAAACTAAGAAGGTATTCTGGTGAATTTCTAGGATATTTCACTATTTTTTAAAAAATATTTTATTTATTGTCAGAGAGGGAAATGGAGGGAGAAAGAAAGGGAGGGAAACACCAATGTGTGGTTGCCTTTTGTGTGCCCCTCTGGGGACCTGGCCTACAACCCAGGCATGTGCCCTGACTGGGTATCGAAACAGTGACCCTTTGGTTTGCAGGCTGGCACTCAATCCATTGAGCCACACCAGCCAGGGCAGATACTTCACTATTAAATAACTGAATACTATATTACTAATCATTTCTGCAAACTGAGAAAATATCCTATAATTAACTTTGTTGTACTAAGGTGTTTAAGTTAAAAAAAAAAAAAAAGGCAGTCTCACGGGACCAATAAGATTTTAAAAGAAGTAGAGTTAACAAATGAGATTTCATGAATTCAAAGTATAATTTTGTATTGATTGAACCTCTTTCAATATGGAAAAATGAAAGCACAATTCAACTTAATAGTGCACTAAAACCAGGTTGCATAAAAACAAAATATTCTTGACTATGTTCTGACCTCTGCTTCCCACAATTCTCCAGCTGTCCAGTTGTGACTAAGAAAGGGAAGCAAAGGAAAAGGCACTCCCTTACTTGTCCTGCAACCCAGAGCCTATCCAAGTAACAACAGGAAAACAGCAGCAAAGCCTGAGGTTTGGGTTTTTATGTCTCTCCTCCCTCTAAAGCAAAGAGACCAATGTTTCACTTAGGAATGAAAACTTACTCAAGAGGAGAGAGCCCACTCTAGGGATGAAAAGGTAAATACATTTCTTAATCATCCTTAACATTTAACTCTAACAATGTAATAATGCTTTTCATATTGATGAAACAACAAACCACAAACATATGGTCAGGAAAAAGAAAGTCACTTGAGTTAAGATCCATAAGAATGTTTAAAATTGCTCTATGAACCCTCCAGCCAAAGAACTAGTCTGTCTCTATCATCACCCTATCAGCAGCAATTTTCAACCTTTTTCGTCTAATGGCACACATAAACTAATTACTAAAATCCTATGGCACATCAAAAAATGTGTTTTTGCTGATCTGACAAAAAATAGGTATAATTTTGATTCATTCACACTGGACAGCCATTGATGTATTGGCTGTTGTCATTTTTTTATTTGACAACCTAAGGGAAAAGAGGCCAGTGCCCCTGACTAAATAGTCAAATACTGCAGGTTTTAAAAATTCTTGCAGCTCACCAGTTGAAAAATCGCTGCTCTATCAGTAAGTGATTACCAGCTATCACATAACTGAGGCCACTTAATTTAAAGCCTAATTTGGTTTAACTACTTTACTAAATGGTGAGACCCTAGAAAGCAAAATACATATTTCTGTACCTCCTCCCTTCCTTCCAGAGGGGAGCATAAATCAAATACACTTTCATGTAAGTTATGTGGAACTCATGTGATAAAACATTTTAAGAAAAATAGACATAATTTTGTCTGAAACACAACTGGGAAGGAATGACACACAGTATTCATGAACTCAAAGATTAATGCCTTAGGAACTGTATGATAAAGTAAGTTTTCTGTTAAAAGCTAGCTAGCCAAGTATTTCATTAGGTATATTACAAATTGCAACTTCAAAAATAGTTTTCTACAAGATGTAAAATAAATACATAAATAAATAAAAAAGACAAAGGACTACAGAACTTCATACTTCAGTATCATGCCCAGCAACACACAGTAAAAGCTTTTAGCAAAAACAGTGTCTCCCTTCTCCTGTGTCAATCAATAAACAGATGGAATTAGGAAAGTTAATGTACTCAATACTTAAATACGAGAAAATGTAATTAGTATTTCCAAATTCTTTCTTGTAACTATAAGCCCTTCACTCACAAATCACCTTTTTATTACAAATTATTATAACAACAGCATGATATTCTTCTGAACAAAAGCAGTATCTATCCAAAAGCTGACAGAAACCTGAAATATAGTAACAGTAACCAACGTGAAAAATTCCCAGCTGTAATAAAAACGGTGGAACTTACATTTTAAGCCAAAAAGAAAAGAAATAACTGCTGAATCTAAAGCAGAAAAAGGATCCAATTTTCATTTTTGGAAAATATTGCCTACTGCGACCTTCTCAATTCCCACTTAGTTACTCAATTTGAAACACAAGCACGCACAGAACGGGTCTTCCTTTTTCTTCATATCTCGTTTCCATTTCTTTCATAAAAGGAGACGCTTTCTTCATACGTTTCATTGTTTTGTGGTCCAATGAGAATTTTCCTATTCTATTATCTCAAACACTACCGCTTTCCACGCTGAACTGCACTAAATTAAACGTTAACTTTTAGAGACTGGGAACTAGCAAGGAAACATATCAGCACGCTCACTGTCTCCGCGTTAAGGACCCCCTCGCTCGCCGTTAGGGGGTTTGTAATGCACACAACTCCCCGCGACTCGCACACAAATGTTCATTTTAGCTTTGCCTCCAACGATTCTGAAGGGCTCAGCAGGCCTTTACTGTCCTAAAAAACACTTCGGCCTTTTCCATCATAAGGGTAAACGGGCAAGAGGCGAGTGCCACTTCTACTCACTAACGTTGTGATTACAAAGAACGAGAAGACCCCCATCCCCCGGATCCCAGGTGGCAGCCTGAGAAAATTACGCGAGGATCCCAGCGGCAGGACGGGGCTCGCCTAGTCTGGGGCTCCTGACTCCTCTTTCCGCGCCCGGGTCAGCCCTTCCCACCACTCACCCGGAGTACATCTTCCCAAGCCCCGACCTCCCAGGCCCCCCTCCCTCCTTTACGACTCCTGGTTCCCTCCCCTGCTAACCCCGGTCCCCGTGCCACCCCTCCCCCAAGTCACGCTCCGCTCGCGCCGACACCCGAGCCGCCGCCCCACCCCTCCGCTCTCGCACCATTCTTCCGAGGGCTGCTCCCGGGCCTCGGATGACCACCCGCTCGCCACTCAGCCCGCCCATCTCGCTACCTGCACCCCGGGCCTGTCACTCCCTGAAAAGCTGCCAAGACCCACCTCGAAGAGCTCGGCCGTCGTAGCCATCCCGGCCGGCTGAGAGGCTCGCCTCGCGCTGGACGCCGTCTCTTCTTCACATGCTGCGCCTCAGCGGCGCCGCGCACAGGTCCCTGCTCAGCTCGCCAGCTCCGGCTCCGGGACGCTGCGGGGTCCCCGACTTCCCACCGAGCCCAGGAGGGGCTGGAGAGCGGCCATCAAGCGAACCGCAGACGCCTGTCAGCTGCCTCCCGGCGCCGCCCGCGCTTCTCCCATTGTCACCGCCTCGTACGCCGGAAGTGGAGCTGCGCGCGCCGACACGGCGGTCGGGAGGGGCAGATGAAGGAAGCGAATATCTGGCAAACTGCAGAGGCTTGTCGGTAGAGCGAGTGAGGAATCTTGGTGCTTGCGAGCCACCATCCCGGAAGTGGAATTTGGAGGAAGCAACTACTAAGGTTGCTGGGGTATATTAAGTTCTCTAGATTCTAGGTGAGGATTCACAGAACTTTTTGTAGTTTGGTTCGGGCCGTACGAATTCAGAGGTTTTATTTCTCTTTATTTGAAGGAACTAGCTTCTCTGCTGAGCCCGATGTGTTTGTGGTGGGGCAGAAGGTGGTTCGGGTAGTCCATCTGAGGAAGTTGGTCTGCGCTCTTCTGTGGCGGCTTTAGAAGTGATCTCATGCTTTAGCGGCTTATCATGGCCCAGCGAGCAGTGTGGCTCATAAGCCACGAACCGGAAACTCCACTTTGTGGCACCGTCAGATTCTCCAGGTAAATGCAAGTCTAAATCGTCAGGGGCGATCAGTCGGAGGGACGGATCCTGTAGCATAGTTTTGTGATGCAATGTATCCCTGGTAGGCGAATCACTTAATCTCTGTTTCATCTGTCAAGTGAACGTTTTAATAATACTACTTCCTAGTGTTGTGAAAATTAAATGAGTTGATGTCTGGCACATATTCGGTATTAATGCGCTTTCTAATACAGTGTTATTTAGTATCACCGTATCTTAAAATTAACTCCACCTGCTTGGTATTGATTTGGAGATGATGAAAGGAAGGAAACTTAGCACTATACGTTTTAAATTTTTTCTTTCATTAATAAAAGTCAGTCAACGACGCTTTAACTCATTCTTGTGTAAAATCCTTACTGAGCAGTGCCAGACTGTTATTTTCATCTAACCATGTTTCTTTTTTCATTCCTAGAAAATTTCAGATAGCTTAACGTTCTTGATTGTTAATTGAAAACGTACAAAAATTAAATTGTACCCACTTTTTCTTAGATAACGTAAGCTGATCTGGTTTCATTTTTAGAATTTGCCGCATTTGATCAAAATAGCTCTGTGAAGAGTACTATACAATAACTCTTGGTAAAATGTGGGTGCGATTGGGTAATTTGTTTCACCTTTTATTCTCAGTGCCTATGACAATTTGGTCTTGCCAACAAATTAATTCTTCCCTGAGGAAAGCTCTATAGTGAAGTAGTGTAGCTCTGAATTGAGATTGAGACAGATAAAAATGAGTGCAATTATAAATGAAAAGTGGTTGGCAATGTGAACATGAAAAATTCCCACTTTGCAACCTAAACAATTTTTGTTAGTAAGGGCATCACAGTTGGAGTTTAACATTTTCCCCCAGGGTACCTGACTTATAGTTGTTGTCATACCTGAAGTAAGGGGGTTAATAATATTCTTTAATATGGTTCATTAGCCTCATTGGTCTATAAGAGGTACTCCTCACTTTACTTATATATTCTCTTGGGTATCTTTATTTCTGCCATTCTCCCTGCCTCATAGGTAACTTGTATCTTTTTTTGCTATCCTTGTATTTGTGTGTCTGTGTATGCAGTTTTCAAATTACATAATTGTTCTATAGACTTCATTCCTTTTCTTATATTTGTTAGATTTCTCAGCATTATTTTCAAGAAACTTTCATGTTATTTTGTGATCATCTAGAGCAGCACTGTTCAATAGAATTTTTCACAATGATGGGCATGGGAAATGTTCTAAATCTATGCTGTCTGATATTGTAACCACTAACCACATGCATCCTCTGCAATGTGGCTGTTGTAATTGAGGAACTCAATTTTGTTAATTTTAAGTTTAAAAGTAACATATGGCTAGTGGCCTCTACACTGGAGAGTGCAGATCTAGGTCATTACTTCTGCTCACTCTTTAGTACTCCATAGTTTCACCCTCCACACTTTACTTATCCTCTTCCCCACTGAGGTATCTCAGGTTGCCTCCAGCTCTGCCATCACAACAGGGCTATAGTAGATATCCTCAAAAGGTCCATGGGGCATATCTATGCTGATTTTGACTAAATATTGCCAAATAATTGGCTCTTCATAATACTTTCTCCAGTCTACACTCTCATCAGCAGCAGAGCGCGAAGGTTTCCCGTATCTCCTTTCTTTCCTAATACTCAGTTTTTGCCAGTATAGTATTTTATTTTCATTTAGTTTTCTCTGTGTAGAACACTGTTAGCCCTTGGCTTTCCTCTTCTGTGAATTGCCTGTAGATATTCTTTGTTCATTTTTTCTTTCAGATTTGCTGGGGAGGGGGCAGTGTCTGTTAATGTGCAGGAGTTTGCTGTGTATTCTTGTCATTAGTCCCATGATTTTTTTTTAGCTATTACAGATACTTTATCATTGCCAGTTAACCTGATGTTGCCTTTGATTAAACAGAAATCACTGAGTTTATTGCAAGCAAAGTAGTTAGTGCTTCAGGAGATTTGTTGAAGTCTTTCCCTACCTGTCTCCCAAGGATATCTTCCTGTGTTTTCCTAACATTATCACTGTATCTGTTATATTTAGTCCATCTTTGGATAGGTTGTTAATACAGGAATCCTATTTTGTTTTTCTCTATACTGTGGGCCACTTTTCCAACATCACCTTCCAAACAATACATATTTTTTTCATTCATTTATGGAGCCATTGGTAGTTTATTGTGTTTCCCATATAAGCATTGATCTCTCTCAGTTCTGTTACTTTATTTGTCTGTTATTGTGCCAATACCATACTGTATTTATATCTGTGGCTTCGTAGATTATCTCAATATCCCATAGAGGCCAGATTTTTCCTGCTTACAGAAATAAACTCCTTAAAGAAGTCGTGCTTGTTTTCAGAATTTTTTCCCCACTGTGCTCAGAATATTTCAGAAGAAAAAGATATGGTTGGTTGGGCACTTCAACATCTCTATGGAAGCAGCATGTTGGGTTCAAATAATTCATTTGTCATTTATTAATTCTGTATTGTTGAATGAACTAGTTAAGTTTTCCTATTTCAGTTTTCTGACCTCTTGGGGCTGGGGATAGGGCTAAACAGATATGTACTGGCATATTATCCACATATATGCCAAAGGATAATGGCCATCACTTAAGATTTAAAAAGGCAAATGATCTTTCCTGTATCTGTCTACTCCTCCCTCTTCTCCTCCCCCCCACAAAAAAAATCTTGGTCTAGATTCTATTTTAGAAGTTTGCTGCCCAGATAGTAATAGTATCAGGTTAAGTCTTACTGAGGTTGGTATTGTACCTCATAGTTGTAGGGCCATTTAAGGTGTGAGTCCTATTTTAGAAAAGGCCTTGAATAAATCTAAAATGACAGGTTGAGTCATCCAACAAAAGTATTTATTGATCACATATTGAAGCATTGTAAAAGGTCCCAGATTAACTTTTTATGTTTACATTCAGTCATGAGATTCTTTCACTTAAGAAGAAATTTAATTATCCTTTAGGTAACTAGAGGATAAGACACTGTAGTAGAGTTTAGTCCAAAGTTCTCAACGATTCTTATTCAGAGACTCAAAGAAAGAAATGGCATTTATCTGCTAATCCCTTACTGGAATGCTAACTAATTCTTTCCCCTTCTCAATCAAAAAAATGCATCAGAATGTAAATTAGTGAGCTTTACTAATGTATCGATAACTTTGAATACATTTGTATTTTCTTTTTAAAGAATATTAATAAGTACCAATATTTTATTAGTAGAATTAGTGAAAAAAATTATCTTGACCAGGTATGTTCTTGATCCTTGATGAGAATTACTGGTACATTCTTTAGCCACCCCTTTATTTTACAAATAAGGAAAAAAGACTTGGGGAAGTTAGGTGCTTTACAGAGAAGTTAGTAGCCAATAGGTTACCTTGTTCTGGACTGTGGAATAGAGAGGTGAGGAATAGGGAAAGCGTATGTTTTTTGAACTAAGAAAACCTGATCGAACATGTCTGCAAATGAACAAAAGCACCTTTTATTCTGATTTCCCACATGAAGGGGTGAATTAGTAACTTACCATCCACCCTAGAACATGCAAATCATAAAAAAGTTATTCAGATTGTATTCTTTTTTATGACCTCATACTACCTTCCAGGGCCAGAGAGGTAAACCATTATTACTGAGATGCTCATATATTTTTGTAGAGGTTGCAAGAAAACTCAGGGTACCTGTTCTTTGTTATAGGTTGAGTAGAATAGAACATTCCTTTTACAATTGTATCATCTCAACTAGTGAATTCAAAATTATAGAGGGTTAAATTGAACCATTTCTTTTGATCCTGCTCTACTAAGATGGAATCTGGGGGAAAAGTTCTTGTAGATGCCCAGAATGTGTCCAGGTATACAATCCTTGCCAGCCAAGTGGGAATCTGAATGGCCGAGAGACTAGGATTTCGAATTAGAACCATGTGCTCTACCTGTTTTAAAAAATTAACTAAGTTGAATTATTTTTAGAAATAGATAATGATACTTTATCATTGAGATAATATACTAAGTATGCAACAGTTAGTTACTATAGTCAAAACTTAACATGTAATAAAATATTTTTTAGGTTGTGGTTTTTGTGTGTGTGTAGGTATTATTATGTATTTTGTTATTACTGTTTGCCTTCTGTTTTGAGGGTTTTTTTTTTTTGATTCTTTCATGTTTATTTTATTTGGAAGAATCATTTGTAATGTTTTTTGTTTCCATACTGCAGGCGGTATCCAACTGTTGAAAAACGAGCCGAAATCTTCAATGGAGAGAGTTATGTGCCTGTTCCTGAAGATGGTCCCTTTCTTAAATCACTGCTCTTCGAACTTAGATTATTGGATGAGGATAAGGACTTCGTGGAGAGTCTTGATAGCTGTTCTCACATCAATAAAACTTCTGTCTATGGACTTAAAGTAGGAGGTGAAGAACTCTGGCCAGTGGTTGCTTTTCTGAAGAATGGCATAATATATGCTTGTGTTCCACTAGTTGAACAAACTTTATCCCCTCGTCCACCATTAATTAGCATTAGCGCAATTTCACAAGGCTTTGAATTTCTCTTTGGGATACAGGATTTTCTTTACTCAAGTTCAAAAAATGACACTGAGCTAAATACAAAGTTGAGCCAATTACCTGACTTGCTTCTACAGGCTTGCCCATTTGGAACTTTGTTAGATGCCAACTTACAGAATTCGTTGGATAGTATTAATTTTGCTTCTGTGCCTCATCCACAAAAACAACCAGCCTGGAAAGCTGGAACATACAAAGGAAAACCACAAGTTTCTATTTCTATCACTGAAAAGGTGAACTCTATGCAATATGATAAACAGGATATAGCAGATACATGGCAAGTAATTGGAGCTGTCACTTGCAAGGTGAGATTTTTCTCTGGTACTTGTTTTATCATCTATGAACAAAATAAAATTTGCTAACCTTAGTTTACATTGTTATGTGACATTGTCGATTTTTATCATAAACAGCAGTCATTTGATGTTAAATTCATGTCAAATTTAGTAAAGTTACCATTTGCATTCCTACTAACTGTCAGTTATGTATTGCTCTGTAATGAATTGCCCATTGTCCCAACAAAGAATATTTACTATCATTATACTTTCTGTGGGTCAGGATTTCAGGAACAACTTAGCGGGAACCTCTAGTGTAGAGTCTCTCATGAGATCCCAGTCAAGGTATCAGCTGGAGCAATGTCACCTAAAGGTTTAATTGGGGCTACAAGATAGACTTGCAAGGTGGCTTATTCACATGACCAGTTAATGGTGGGAGGACTTAGTTCCTTTACATGTGGCCTTCTCAACAAGCTGCTAGAGAAAGTCCTCACAGCTTGGTGACTAGTCTCCTGTGGATCAAATGATTAGAGACAAAACAGACACAGGGCACAGGTAGAAGCAGTTTTTTTATTACCAAGACTGAGAGGTTAGAGAGCATCACTTCCACCATTTTCTGTTTGTTGCATAGGTCACTAAGTCTGGTCCACATTCAAGGGGGCTGGACTTAGGCTCCGACTTTCAAAAAGAGTAAAAAATTTGTGAAAATATTTTAAAAGCACTATATCTATTTTCCATTTTCTCTAGCAGGGGTGAAATTGACAAACCTTTGATTTAATATCTAAAACCATTTTGAAGGGCTCTTGTTTCATTTAAACAAGTCAATGAGTTAATATAGGGTTATCTGGTTAGAAACTAGGAAGAGACAATAAAAATAACAATACAGTTAGCAGTGATCAGTACCATGTTGAATAATGATCCAAAATAAAAACCTTCCAAGTACAGTTTTTAAAAGTGCATGTTAATATTCTCAGATATCTTTATTTTTCTGATACATTTCTTTATTCTCTGCATTATGAATATAAACTTTTTATATCTCAAACTTAATATTGAGTAGCTATGTACAACTTCTATAGATAAAAGTAGATTTCAAGAACAGAGAAGTAGAACAGTCCTCGCAGACAAATTGGGTCTTCCTTTTCCCTTTTAACCTAAATTGATCTAAAAGTTAGTATGTTAAACTCAATTCCATCATGATCAAAAATACATAGCCGTTACTGAGGTCACTACAAATAGGTATAATGAAGAGCTTCAAAATTGAGGTGTCCATGAATTGTGATTTGTAAGTCTTAAAACAGTTTAATCCTTTTTTCTTATAAATTCTGTGAGATAAAAATAGGAAAATCCATCAGTTCTGTTTTTTTCATTCTGTGACAATAAACAGGCAATATGTTATATATCATTTACTATTAATTAATATCATGATGTTTAAATGTCTCAGTTCATGAATAAGCTGACCCTAGCTTATTGTGTGTGGGAATTTTGGATTGAGTCCTATTCCTTGTCTGATACAAATTACCATGATGGAAAACTTTCTTCCTTGAAAAACTATTCTAAAAATAAAAAGTGCAAGGGTGTACCTTAACCCACACACTAAATGTTTCTTTAAACTTACATGTAAATACTGTATCTGTTAGCCAAACATCTTTTAAGTACTTCAGGAACTTATTATTTAAAGGTGTTTTATTGTGAAGCCTATTATAAATAGAAGTAATTGTCTTCATTTTGTCTTAGTCCTGGTAGTCAACCAAAAGCCAATGGACTGAAGTTCTAGTCCCCACTCCACCCCTAATTCTCTGTGTGCCTTGGGAAAATTCATAATGTTTTTAAGTCTTTTCTAATTTTAAAATCAGATAAGCTCCTAGGTCTCTTCCGTTTTCATAATTCTTAGTTAACAGTCTACATTTACATATGCTAGATTGATTTAAAGGGTAGTACATAGATTTCTTCTGGAATAGATGCCCTCATTCTATAGTAAATGACTGGTGGTCTGGTATTTTAAATGCCTAGGAAGTGGATAATTCGTTGGTGGTTTCCATAATGGCTACAATTTGCTGATCCCTGTAAGAATGTTAGAAGCTAGTTTAATAAGTATAAACTGAATATTTTAAAATTTTAATAGTATTTGCCATTAATATTTGCTTATTTTATTATCTTCACAAATACCTAACTTTCATTTTTCTTGCTAGTTCACATGTAGAAAGTTAAGTAGCAGAATGTTTAGAAGTTGAAACACTAAAATATTTTAAAGTTTTGTAGTAAGATTATTTGGCATTTTTACTTTCAAATGTGATTGATTTTATTGTAACTGTCACCAAAAGACCTTTATAAGACACTAAGTATACATGGTACTGTTTATATGCTTGCCTGCTCCCTATGTGCTGACATTTTATAGCACATATATCCTTGAATTCACACATATGTCAAGCAGTAGATAAAACAAAAAGGTGAACATTTTGTATTAGAATGGTAAACAAAGGTAGGCTTCTAAATTAGAAAACCATAATCCATTCAGCAAACATTTTGGGTGTCTCTTAAGCATAGCCATGTGCTAGACGCTAGAGGTACCAAGAAAAATAGAGGTCTGTGAAGCTGTCAAATGTGGCTTCCATGACCTTCCTAGAATACTGACTTCCCTTTCCCTTCTACCTTCCAAGTCTCTCATGAGTATCTCTCATTGGCAAACTAACCCAGACCACACAGGAAAAAGATCCTGGGCTTCTCTCCATTGCAGGGGTAGGCTCTGGAGGTGACAGTACAGAATGTAAGGCCTCGCACAAAGCATCAAATCAGCTGAGGTTACAAAGAGGAAAAAAGATTGTAGCTGGAGGGAATAGCACATGCAAAAGCAAGGAGGTAAAAACCTTTATAGTTTATTCAGGAAAATTAAAGCATCCTGTGTCTATAGCATTAGTTTCAGGGTAGAAAAATGATTAAAGAATTGAAAGGCTTTAAAAGTAATTCAAAACTGAGAGAAAACTACTGAAAGATTTTGAATGTGGACAAAATATAATGAGAATTATCTTTTATTAAGATAACTTGACACTGATCAAGGGTGGATTGATTAGAAGAAAACCAATCCAAATGCATTTAGAAGACTATGGCAAAAATTCTAAGGGCCTGTACCAAAGTCTTTGCAGCAGGAATGGAGAGAAGTCAGTGCGTTTGAAATAGCTTTTTAAGGGTTGTAAATATGGGCAGAAGGCGCCAGGAAGGTTCTCCTGGTCTCTCGGTTGGATGTCTGAGAGCATGATCAAACTGTTAACGAGAACACAGAAAGCACAGAGCACAATACCTTGAGAGAAAAGTGAGTTACATTGTGGAAAATGACTCAGATAAAGTCAGAAAAGCCTCACCCAAAAGATTTATGCTTCTAAGATCTTTGTAATGTGTTTCCTTTTGTATTATAGTGTGATTTAGAAGGAATCATGCCAAATGTTACCATCAGCTTGAGTCTCCCCACCAATGGATCTCCACTTCAGGATATTCTAGTTCATCCTTGTGTGACTTCTCTTGACTCTGCCATTCTGACTTCTAGTAGCATTGATGCAATGGATGATTCTGCATTTAGTGGACCTTACAAATTTCCATTCAGTCCACCTTTAGAGTCATTCAACTTATGCTACTACACCTCCCAGGTAAACAACCTTAGAAAAGTTGAGACTTTGCAAGTCATACATTTGATCGAAAGGAAAACGTTTTATGAGTTATTTACCAGAGAGTGATTGATGGCGGTGAAGGTTCAATTCTTTGACTGGTATGCCTCTTAATCTCTAGTGTCTGTAACAGCACTGAATGGTTTTCAAAATCATGGGATTTTTTTTAATGTTCTTAAATAAGGAATTCATGCTCATAAGAAAGAACTTGGTATGATTTAGTCATTGTTTGAACCATGAACATTTAAAAATACCTCCCTAAGCCTAGGCAACTGTAGTTACAAATATATAATATTATTAATAGCTCTTTATTGCTTATCGAATAACTGCTATGTGTCAGACATTGTCCTAGGCACTTCACTTTCTCTAGTACTTTTAAGGCCCCTGAGAATAGGTATTATTTGCCCCATTTTACAAATGAGGAGAGTCTCAGAGAAGTTAAATGACTTGTACAAGGTTATATAACTGATAAGTTGCAGAGCCTGCATTTGAACCCCACATCTTTTCTTATTTTTTAATCTTTTTAATGTATTTTATTGATTATGCTATTACAGTTGTCCCATTACCCCCCCTTCATTCCCCTCCACCTTGAACACCCTCTCCCACCCACGTTCCCCCCCTTTAGTTCAGTCCATGTGTCATAAGTTCTTTGCTTCTACATTTCCCATAC
>CM052538.1:163539792-163571068 GCA_028533065.1 Trachops cirrhosus
TTGCTGCTTCTAGGATTCTCTCCTTCATTTTTAGCTTGGCTAATGTAATTATGATGTGCCTTGGTGTGTTCCTCCTTGGGTCCAACTTCTTTGGTACTCTCTGAGCTTCCTGGACTTCCTGGAAGTGTATTTCCTTTGCCAGATGGGGAAGTTCTCCTTTATTATTTGTTGAACCTCACATCTTTTCTACTATACCATTTGTCTCTTGTAATTGTGAATCTGTAGTTTAGAAAAACATACTCAATCTGGCTTAAGTAAAGAGAGTTTATTTTGAGAATGTAGGAGGCTATCTCGTTGTCATTCAAGGATAAGAAGTAGAAGACCCAGGCCATACTGGAACTAGAATCAGAAAATTAAAATTAAAATCGCTCTGTACTCAAGGTCAACACTGTCTGTCTCATCTCTGCTTCTCAGTCTGCTCTTACAACTGACTCTCTCTGCTTGCATGTGTCCTCCAGCTCTAGGATACATACTGTAAAATAGGTTCTTCCTGCTTTTTACTTCATATGTACAGAAATAGTGATTGGCTCATTCCACCCTGCAGATGGTCTCCCTTTCAGTCAATTAGTGATAACCAATTAAGTAAGCTGCTGATGGGTAGCAGGTAATCACAGTTTTCAAATAGGGCAGCAGGAACTATGGGCAGGGTTTTAGTGCATGCCCTGTACTGCAGGTCATGGAGAATCTGGAGGAGGGGAAGAGGGGACCCTAGACTAACAAGAGTAGGAAAAGAATAAGAATGTACACACCTTTGTAAGCACCTTTCTCATCTCTGAAAACAGAAAGAGATGGAAGAATCCATGCACTTAAAACAAATGTAACTCCATCATCTATTATCTAAACGACTTGGAGTAACTCAGTAGTCATTAAAGACATATCTGTATATAATGAGCATATTACTGCAAGACTTTTTTCACAAATCACCACTGATATTGTAGACTTATTAACCTTAGTATTATATAAAAGTTTGTTTATGTTTGTTTCCAGGTTCCTGTCCCACCAATTTTGGGGTTTTATCAAATGAAAGAGGAAGGAGCACAACTAAAAATAACAGCTAATTTAAAACTTCATGAAAGTGTGAAAAACAATTTTGAATTCTGTGAAGCTCATATACCATTTTACAATAGGTAGGAATAAAATAACATGATGCCATAATCTCTTCCTTCCTAAGTACATTTTCACTGCCCCACCATAAATGACCTGTCTTTGTTTTTCTACCTTATTTTTAAGATTTTTTATGTCTCTCACATCAATGCTGATTGTAAACCAAAACGTAGTCAATAAAAATAATCTCTTTACCTTTACATGTGTCTTTATTTTTTGGTTAAACTTGCCAGTAAACACAAACTTTTACCAGTGTAGCTTTCTCAGAGATTATTTCACTCCTGACTTTATTTCTAGCAGTTTCTCTGTATTCCACATACAAGTCCAGTCAAGCCCAACTATCAGCTCTCTGGTGAATTAAGTCTGTCGTATCATAAGATTACAGTTGGCCCTTGAACAATCGAGGGTTGGGCCACTGACCCCTGCATAGTGGAAAACTCCACGTATAACTTTTGAGCCCTCAAAAGTTTAACTACAGTTTCCCCTCCACACCTGTAGATCCCAACCATGGATTTGAAAGGTTGACCCTTGAACAACACGGGTTTGAACTGTGTAGGAAACCTGTGTTGTTCGAGGGTCACCTGCTTCCTCATAATTCTACTCTTAAACTTGTTCTACAGCATAGTTCTTTTCAAAGGGTAGCTAATGTATAACAAAATCAAAGTTATAATGTTATGTCAATCCATATGACTATTTATATATTCTGTATGATTTTTATAGTTGTCTTTAGAATTAATAATAAAATGTGTATCACCCAAAATGTCTTCAGAATTAATAATGAAATGTATGTCATCACCAAAAATGTTTATTGTGTTTCTGGTGTTTTTTTGAGATATAATAATTATTTGTTCTACTCTATTCTGCAAACTTGAATATAGAAATGCTTTTATCTTTTCTTGTATTAAGTAACAGTAGCAAGATTTGACTTAGATTTCTTAAAATTATTGTATCTGTGATCATTTTTTTTTGTATTGTGTCCTTTTTTAAAGAGGTCCAATCACACATGTGGAATACAAAGTTAGTTTTGGCCAGCTCGAAGTATTTCGAGAAAAAAGCTTATTGATCTGGATTATTGGTGAGCCAGGTTTTGTTTATTGATTATTTTTCATTCACTAGCTATAGAATCTTCTTAACTTAGGATATTGTGTATTTTTGTTTTTAGGACAGAAATTCCCAAAATCAATGGAAATCAGTCTTTCTGGAACTGTGACCTTTGGAGCCAAGAACCATGAGAAGCAGCTGTTTGACCACATTTGCATTGGGAATACAGCATATTTAAAGGTAAATATATTTCTATGACTCAATATATTAGAAACCTTTCATTTGTTTCTAAATTGCATGTATCTAATTGATTTTTAATGTTTTCTAGCCACTGTTTTTTAAATTCTGGGTGTGTAGGTTTTGTCTGTGCTATTATTTTTTTATTTGTGCAAGGTTCTTTTTGTTTAGTATTAGTCAGTTTCTATTTCACTTTATACTTTAAAACTTTTAAGGTGAAACAAGTTAGTATGGCCTACACACCTCAACTCAATCTAGTTCTGCCTAGCTGTAATTATCATATTTGAGATTTGTATACCAAAAATGTAAGATCTTGTCCTTTTCCTCAAGGGATTTTTTTCAATGGTCCACGTCAATAATTGATCAGTGCTAACTGTTTTTGGTGTTTCAAGGAAAGAGTGAGCACTTCTGACCAAAGTGGTCAAGGAAAGCATTACAGCAGAGATGGAATTCAAACAAAACTCTGAGGCCCAGCTAAGAATGAATATGAAACCATGAAGACTGACTAACATTTATATAGGTTAAAGAGGTAACTTAATCACGAGAATGAAGGATAACAAAGAATGTCAGAACCAGTATCAGGAACAATAGTAACACATATGGCTGGGTAAGATTTAGATCTGGATTATAAAGGGTTTGAATCTGACTTCTATTACTTTTTAGAAAATATAATATTTTTGAGAGGGGAATGTTCTTTCAGAAAGTGATACTTTATGAAGATTAATCTAGAATATATGTGAGGAAGGTAAAGATTAATCTAGAACGTATGTGAGGAAGGCAAGAGAAATAGTAACTATAAACAAACTATTCTTTAGCTCTAATAGTATTCTGGATGAAAGGTAACAAGTTAATCATGCTGAGCTCCTGTGGTATCACAGAAAGAAAGGAAGAGACTGCTATAGGAGTAGTAATAAAGGTAAAGCCTTGGTCACTAATTAAATGTAGAGACAAGAAATAGTTTTAAATCAAAGATGGTGTTATTTAAAACAGGGGTCCCCATCCCCCTAGGCTGTGGACCAGTACCACTCTCCTCCTCCAGTCTGTGGGAAAACTGGTCCCCAGTGCCAAAAAGGTTGGGGGCCACTGATTTAAAAAGTGTGTAACTTAAACCAGACTTGAAGCTCCAAGAGAGCAGAGACCATGCAAGTCTCATTCATTCGTTGTTTTACTACCAACATCTAGACCAGTACCTGCCACGTAAATATTTGATGAATGGATCAATATAGTACTTAGAAGATAATACAGATATGGGGAAAGTTGAGAGGGGGTGTGTTTCATGTCGTGTATGTTGCTGTTGGTAGCAACATATCTCAGTGTAAGTGTCTAGTAGCTAACAACTTGGAATTTGATTCTCAAAAGAGAGCTCAACTGTATACAGGACTTAGGAGTTATATGTGGATAAGAAATACCGTAGTCGAGATAGTAGAAATAAGATAAAGAAAAAGATAAAATAAGGAGGAAGATTTGGAAGAACCAATGAAGGAACTTGAAGAGGTGATCAAAAAGGTAGCAGAAAAACCTAAACAGAGTGGTATCAAAGAGGAGAGACTGAAATCTATACATGAGAGCGTTAGGGGAAATGGTGAAGTCCGCAGTACACTTGTGATACTTACTTCTTCTGTCTTGGTTTCAACTATGTCCACAAGCTTTGTTTCAAGGATTATTTTAAAAATTCCTGCTTCCAGATATTTTTCAGAAAAAAATGTGGGGTGTCACTAAACTGTATGTTTTTCAAAGGTAGGGATTATGACTTTTCTATTCATTGCCATCACCTAACCACTTACAGTTTAATCAAAAGTATGTATCTGTGTTCACTGAATAGATTTATATAATATCTAGTTTTGTGGAAATCAATCTTGTTGTAACTTTAAGCCTCCAGAACTATATTAAACAAGCAAGCAAAAGTCCTTAACTATTGAGATCATTTGAGAAAAAATGTCAAAGATCTGAAAATTACATTCTATGTAAGTGATTAGTTTGGTAATTGAAAGGAGAAAGTTAGAAATAGGAGAAATTTGCAGAGAACGGAGATGGGAGGGAAAAAGCATAGTAAAAGATATCAGGATATTGCAAAATCAGCCACTTTTCGCAGCAAAGATGAAGAGAAGCACAGCGAAAGGAGACTGGAGCCATGTAAGTTACAGAGCTTTCACAGCTCCTGTGAGTATCATTGTGACGTGGGCAGCCGGCACTGCTTTCAGGGAAGGTACTAATGGCCGTTTCTATTACAGTGCAACACAATAATTGGCATTTATACTGATGATCCCACACTATCAATTAAACCTAGGAACTGAGGATTACATTTTAGAAAGCTTTTGTAAGTGAGAAAAGGGGTGATTTCTAAGCTTAGTTATATAAAAGTTAAATTTCAGTTTTCTAGACCATTAAGTACAGCATCTCATTTCTTCTAAACACCAGAAGAAATCTCTTTTAGTAATTTCATTCTTGTGTTTTGGTAGAATATGTATATGTTTCTGCCTATAGAAGAATTATGATCTAAATATACCACATAGCCTAGAGATAGAAAAGAATATACAGAGCATCAGCTTTTGTAATCGGTCAGGTCTGAGTTCAAATGTCAGCTCTTAGCTTCAGTTCCCTCGTTTGTGCAATAGGGATACTTTTCAGGATTAGAGTTCATGTTGGCGAAGTGCCTGGTACATGTGAAGGACTTCATAATGCCAGCCTTACAAAGAAATGGCCCTAATGCAAAGGAGAAATGGTGTGTATTTGTACCTATGTATACACGCAATATTCAGGTTTAATATTCTGTGATTTTAATTTTGTGGACTGTGTGAAGTAAAATCCTAAAATTGTGCCAAAGGAAAGAGTGTAACCATTATTTTTACCAAAGAATCACCTTAATTTTTGATACATTTCTCTTTTTCTAGCTTCGTTTTAGGATCTTAGATTACACACTTACTGGGTGTTATGCAGATCAGCATTCTGTTCAAGTTTTTGCATCAGGAAAACCAAAAATAAGTACACGTAAGTTGTATAGATTCATACTGACTTGAGCGAATTAAAATGGTGTCATGCACTTATTACCTAAGGTAAAATTAAAATGTAACAAAGAGATGAGGGAACAATTCCAATTTATAAAAATTTCGGTCTGATTCTGTTCCGTGTAACATTTGATGTACTTTACATTGCCCTCTGTCTTCTTCTGTTTATGAAATTGTCTGGATGAGCAAGGATTGACATAGAGTCGGGCTTTAGTATAAAGTTAGATTTATTTTACTCTGTTAATATACACTTTCATTTAGGGGTTGCTCACAGGGGCTTTGGTGTTGAACAGACAAGAGGTTTAATTCTAGCTTAGACAGTTTGTTATTTCTGTCATTTTAGGCAAGTAAGTAAACTTCTCAAAGTTTTAGTTGCCTCATCTGTGAAATGGAAATAATAGTATTACTTACCTTGTGACTGTCATGAGGCTTAAATAAAATTATATTGGCCAGGCACTTAGCATGATGCTTAGCATGTAGCATGGATTCAATAAATGCTACATATGATTATTTAAAATTTTAACTTTCTAGCAAATGTTGTAGGCAATGAGCATTATTTAGTACCTTTTCTATTTTACAAATAGGAAGGCAATAGAAAGAAGTTTTCCTGCCTTTGGTGAATTTGTTGGTTGTAACAAAATACGTATATAGTCTATATGAAAATTTAGGGAGACAAAAAGTAATTTATAAATGAATTCAAACTTATTTAATCCAGAACAAATATACATATGTGATATAGAACAGAAATGTAGCTAGAATGAGGTAGAGTAAGCTAAATGTAAGCAGAAATGATTTGCCTCATATGTTAAGGAGAATAAAACTACTGTATTTAGATAAGATTTTTTAAGCTAAGGATTAGGGTCCTTAGGAAAGATAGGATAAGACTTCTCACTTGAAATTTTCAAAAGAATTCTAAAACTCAGAACTACAGTATTCTAAGCAATTACTTGTGAAAAGCAGTGGTAAATTTTATGTAATTCTGTGTCATATTCTTTACCTCCCTAAAGTTTTTCCTGTTTTCTCCTATACCATTTATTTTTTGGCAGTCTTTTAAAGAGATGCATGCACATGGAATAGTAATGCAAGTTGTGTGTATGTGGAGGCATAATATAGCAATGTCAGTTTGGACAAACCCGTGGTTTTGTCTAAATTCAGACACCAATATTTTAGATTATATCCATGAGTTACTGAGTGTAAAATGTTCATTTAAATAATAATGGCTAACATTTATTGTTTACTGTATGCCAGGCACAGTTCTAAATATTTTATATGTGTTAACTCATTAATCTTTACAACATCCTGTTAAGTGTTATCTCCATTTTACAGATGAGGATGCTGACAGAACAGAGAGATCAGGGTCACATAATCAGTAAGTGGCAGGACTGGCAACCAAACCCGAGCAGTCCGGCTTGGAGCCTGGCTGCTTAAGCAGTATGCTGTGTTGACTCTCAGTGTCGTTGAGTTCCCAAACTGGAAAAAGATAAAGTAATACATCCTAGCTATCCTACCTGTATTCTTTCATTATGAAGAAAAAAAGTAAAAGAAGGCAGAATTGGATATTTAGTGATTCATATGATAATAAAAATTTATGGGGCAGAGGGAGGTGGTGGGGTGACAATGGAGACAACTGTACTTGAACAACAATAAAAAAAGAATTTACCATATTTTTGGACCATAAGACACACCTAGGTTGTAGAGGAGGAAAATAGGGAAAAAACTTTGAAGCAAAAAATGTGGTAAGATATTTAATAACATAAATAACATAATATTTCACCAATGTAAATGTAAACAGAACTCAACAGCAGCATTAACAACCATTATTCCTCCAAATGGGGGGTGCGTCTTATAGTCTGAAATATACGGTACATATGTCTAGCTCAAATTAGCATTACCTTAATTTTGTATATCAGAAAACTTTAGTTCAGAGAGGGTTGTCATTTGTCTAAAGCTACAAAACTGTTAAAGCAAAAACCTTAAATTTGATCAAAACTATAAGAAACCATTGAAGCAGTCTTTTAAAAACATTATTAGAAGGTTGTATATTTATATCTCTGAAACTTTGAGTAAGTAGAGAATTACAAGATCAGAATCAGGACCTTGGTAGAGAGGTTACAAAAAGGAGTATTTGTTCTCGAAGTAATGGTCCATAAGAAACAGAAGTTAGGGAAAATGTGAGGGGGAAAGTTAGCAAATTTGGCATGAGTGAGGCATATTGACATAAATTTGTCGTAAATAAACTTACAAGTGGATTATTCAAATATTTTAATGAACTCATGTTTTTAAAGTGGTAAAAGTTGTAAGTATGTCTTGATACAATCAAATATTTCAAAGTGTTGCCTTCCTTGAAATAATTGTGTTCCACAATTTTACAATATCAGTCTTTTACTAAATTTTTGTTAATATAATATAGTCTTATCATTTCTTTCTTTTATTTTTCAGACCGGAAACTAATTTCTTCTGACTATTACATATGGAATTCTAAAGCTCCTGCTCCAGTAACATATGGATCATTATTACTGTAATTATCTTGGTCTAAATGGGATTTATGCAATAGTAACATAGCCTACATTAAATCATAGTCTTTAATTTTAATGTGTATGCATATAACCTGTGAGAAATTGTTGAATGCTTTAATCATTAAAAAATGCTCTTGTTTGATGTTTTTAGTCTGACATAGTTTGAAAATTTTTTTTAAAAGATTAATGTCTCCAATTTCGTTACCCTTTGATTTTACTCAAATATAATTCAGAGCATAAACCACCAATGATTCATTTCAGGCTTATTTTAGACTAGTCCTGGGTCATCCTGCCACATGGTCCTTCCTGCACCTGTGGCAGACATGGCTAATCAATCACAGTCCCCTCTGTCCACTGAGATTTCTGGGTGCAGGCTCAGGCTCCTCTTCAGTGCAGAGCTACAGGCAGCCACTCCTGATGAATTGTAGATGACAAGCAAGATAAAAAAATTATTTGTTCTTCCAAACCTGAGTACTAAGCACCTACTACATTGTGTTGATATAGAATACCAGAAACCGTATTAGAAACAACTATAAATCTCTTGAAAAAACAGCCAATGAAAACAAAGGAAAATTGTCTGAGTAGTAACCTGTTCTTAATCAGAACTATCCAATTGACTTATAAAGAATCTGCATAATTCTCCTTAAGGTGTTTCTTACTCTCTTATTAGCATTCTTCTGTATTTTTCAGAATCTAGTCATGCTCTTTATTCTCTACCTGTCTTGACAATTATACGTCTCATTCTGTTTCCAAAGCAGTTCATTGTCAAGTTGGACTTCAAGTGACCATTCAAGAAAAGATGAAATTTCAAGATTCTCAAAACTTAATTCATGTCAAGTTTCTTTTTACAGAATTAGAAGTGTTTTGAAAAAATATACATTATAGATTAGTATTCAATCAAATTATATCTTCGTTTCTATTTTTCAATGAGTTTCCTAAGGAAAAGCTTAGAAAAAGCTGCTAAGTCCTTGAAAGAGAGTTTGAAGGAATATTACATATAAATTTAGGATTTGAAATACGATTTTTAAAGTAAAGTCAATCCTACTCATTATAAACTCTCATCTTCTACAGGGCATTATCATGGCATATTGTTCATTCAAAATTATCCCAAGTAACAAAGGAAATAGAATAACTGCCTGACCAGGATTTTTAACTTGTTATTCTAGCTTAATCATAGATAATCAGTAGTAAAAACCTTTTTTTTGAAAGAATAAAAAAAATTCCCCCTAAGTTATTTGATCTCTCTTAAACTCAAGGAAAGTTTAACATTTAACTTACGTTAATATTAATGGAGTCATTTGGGCATCGTGATTGTATAAATGTTTAGCAAAGTACACTAAAATAGGCAAGAGGCATTTATCTGGTGAGTAGACAATGCTTTGGTATAATAATCCCCTAGGGCAAACTTTCTTTATAAGCAATCAGAAAAACCAGTGAATCTTTGATTTGACATTTCTAGAAACCTGAGGAAAATCTAGGGAGTCCTGGAAAGAGTGTGGGCCGTGGGCAAGCTGATGCCATCTGTCGCCATCCCACCCTAACGTTACACTACAGAACTAAAACCAACTCATGTTTTCATCCTGTTAAGATCAGCTGGACACATTGTGATGCTTTTGATTTTGTCTAGAAACCTGTCACTTCAGGATGATTTCTGAAGACAAAGTCCGTTTCCCGTTTGGTAGGTGACCTGTTTAATGTTTTCCCTGTGTCTGGGAACTCCTTAGTGTAATTAGCGACCTTTGAACTCCACAACTAATCCTGAGCTATTTTGTATTCCTTACTCATCTTTAAGGCTGGACCTTTCTTTTCTTGAGAGTCTGCTGCCACAATTAAAGAAGAAACAGCTGCATTTCAAAGGGATTCCGATTCCAGAAGCTTAATCGTGATTGACATGCTCTTATTCTAAGCTATAAGACACTCTAAGAGTCCTTTCTTGGGTTAAAACTTCAATCATTTTCTAAAAAATTATCTCACTATGGATTTTATTCATTTTCTTTGATAACTATTCTTTGCATTTTTTAACTCGAAAGATGCTTTGCGTGTGCAGTGAATATGAGCACCTACTTCCACAGATTTGGATGGTATCACACCTACTCTAGATGCAAAATGGCTAAATTCCCTTTTAGTGCAAAAATATGATTATGAAATATAATGTCTATCATATAAGTAATTATGCTTCAGTAGACCCAAAAGGTACAGAAAGTGTTACATTTCTGAAAAAAGTGCTCCAGAAAAGATGGTTCGTGATTTTGATAAAACCCTTCTTTTCTAAACAATATTTTTAAAACTTTTTAAAACCAGCAATACCCTTACAGGGGTGGGCATTTTTTTACTTTTTTAAATAATTAATTTAAGTATCAGGTTTGAAGTAAATAATAGCCTTGTTAAAAGTTCTTTAAAAAACTATTTGTTTAAAAATGTTTTCTTAATTAAACATTAGTCTCCTAAAATTTAAGTTTTTTTACACCAATTAAATATTTGAGTTAAATTATTGTGAGTTTATATACTGTAGGAAAGCACAATTTTATACATAAGAACAACAACTAATATTTTTATCATAGTATTTGGACCACTTTAGAGACCTGCACAGACTCCCGCTCCGCCCCTGGGAGGTAGGTGGGTGGGGCTTTCATCCGGAGCCTGGGCTGGGACTGTTGCCGCGGCGGAGCGGTTGTTTCTAAGACAAAGGTCAGAAAAGGGATGTTAATAAACAGTCCTCAGGTTTAAGGGACTTTTTTAGGATTACATCTTAAATTCCAACAAATCAGATTTAGGAGTTACTGAAAGTGAAATTGATCCATCCCTCATCCAAACTTTGCAATACTTTCCTGTTCTGACATCATTTAGATAGTTAGCTGTATTATCAGATTAGAAACCATTGTACCACGCTGCTGAAAGGAAAAGGAGGCAAAAAGCTAAACATAGGATGAATTCTGAACCTTTTAACCTGGCTGAAGTACGTGGGTCCCTGTTATGCAAATACCTTCAATCCTCTGCTAAGTTCAGTGGAAATAATTTTCTTGAATGACAGGTTTATTCAGCAAGGATTCAGTTGGTGATTAATCCCCCTTTGATCTAGGGTATTTCACTTAACTACCAGTTACCTCGTTCTGACAAAGTGCAACTGAGATTAGGGAGATCACTAGAACACTACCAGGGTGTGCATTTATTCTCTCTAACCTTTTAAAGCAAGGGCCAAGAATGTAATTTATTTTCAGTATTTGGAGATGTAAAGTCCTGTCTGCTAAGTTAGAAAGTCAGTTGAATACCAAATGAAGTTTATTTCTTACGTAATAAAACAAACATTTCTTTTTGCTTTGCCTAAGAATGAGTTTAGAAAACAAGCTTTGAAGAAAGAAGAAACAAAGACTACATTTTCGGTATATTTTCTGGTTTTGTTTCATGTACTGGAGTATATACTTACCGGCCCTGAGATAACCCAAAAATCAAAGCAGTGGCTACAACTTAGGTTGAGAAAAATGCTTCTGTTTTATTAAATTGCATGGTTTCTTCCCACTCTCCACCCATTAAAAAATGCCCTGCTATGTGGTGAATCCAATTGGGGAAAACATGTAATGTACAATTATTCATCTTAAGTCTTCTGGTTTCAAAGCTTTATTTGTTAACTTTGTTCTTTCTTGAGGAAAACAACTTATTTTCCCAACTTAAGAGTAATTGCATTCATTTTCTTTTTCTTTTATTTTAATTGTTGTTCATAATGAAGATTTTTGTTCATTAAAGGTAAATGATGCCGTTACAGAAATACTTCTAAGAATTAAATTACCAAAATAGCCATTTTCCACAGTACTGCTTGCCATTCTTCTACCTTCTTTTCATTTAACTGTGTATCTCTTCTATAACTTTAAAACTGAAATATTCTATGGAATTTTGCACAATATTTTAAGAATAAAATTTTAAGATGTATTTCACACTAGGGCTTCTCAAAAAATTCTTGTTAAAAAACTTACCAATGTCAGTATTTATCTTGCAAAATATCAAATATGGCAATCTATTCCTCACATATTTCAAGACCCTTAAAAAATGATTTTAACAAAATTTGTTTTTAAATATTAAATTATTATTACTGATTTATTGTATGCAAAGCATTTTTAAATACTTTATAATGGTTCATTGTTCTATTAGCAGTTTGCAATACAAGGTATGTATTTAAATAATTTTCTTACACATTTTTTTGGCTCAGAGTCTTTATGATCCTATTTCTAAATTGAAACAATGACTCAAAGAAGTAGGTTTCTAACTTACCTTGGTATCAGCCTCTGGAGTTTCATTTTAGTGACCAAACTGTTTCCAAATATCTTTTGATAGTAAATTACTTAATCACAGAAATTGAGGATCAAAATATAAGATGAAAGGCAAGATCCCCCAGCTATGTTGCTAAGATACTAGTATTTTTAATAATTCACTATGCAGTAAATACTTAGTTAATAAAATGTTGCAATGTATTTTGAAATATGCCATCAGAGAAGCTATATAAAATATGTAATATACATAATACATAGTGTGTGTGACTTGGTGGATTTTCTTATGAAATATTTCAGTATCGTGTCAGGAAGAATATTTAAAGTCAAATATTTAAATATCTTCCCTCCAAACACAATGTTAGTTAGCAATAATGAAATGGTTCATTAAAATAAAAATTGCCAAAGAACTCATGAAGTCACTATTACAAAATGACTGAAAACTCTTACAAACTGAAGTCTTTCCCACTAGCTTCTAATTTTTTTATCAGCTATTTTATGGTTATAATACTGTTCGTATGTAGCCTGGAGAATTTCAAGGCCTTACCTGTATTACTAGTTTACTGGCTTACAAGCAGGTTACTCTGAGGTCTGTGTTGATTTCTCTAAGGCCCTGGCCAGTCGGCATGATTGTTGGCAATGCAGTGAATGTGGTGGTAACATATGATGCACAGCATTTGCAGACTGACGTGTCCTGGGATAGAAACCACCTGCTGAATTGTTTTTCCAATAGGATGTGGAAATTTGTATATTTTAATAATCTATTAAACATTTAAAGTCAATGTGTATGTTTCCTTTAAATGTATTTTTAAATGATAGTTTTGTTTAAAAATGGTTTAGATAACACTTTTTTAATATATTTTATTGATTATGCTATTACAGTTGTCCCACTTCCCCCCCTTCATTCCCCTCCACCCTGCACACCCTCTCCCACCCACATTCCCCCCTTTAGTTCATGTTCATGTGTCATAAGTTCTTTAGCTTCTACATTTCCCACAATATTCTTGCCCTCCCCCTGTCTATTTTCTACCTACCATCTATGCTACTTATTCTCTGTACCTTTTCCCCCTCTCTCCTCCCACTCCCCTGTTGCTAACCCTCCATGTGATCTCCCATTTCTGTTAGGTAACACTTTTAATAACAAAAATGAGAAAAGTTGTTATCCCTCTTAAAATTTTTACTTTTTCTTTCAAGGGACTAGAGTGCCCTCTGCAGGTTATAAAGAGATAATTTATGGCTATATTTACTTGGAAACCCTGTGATTTTTCCCTTTTAGAAGCATAACCTGCATAAATGTGACCTATTTTATTTAAATTACTAACTTTGTTAATTTTCCAGTGGCTGAGAGAAGAATTTCTTTTCCTGGCCTGTTCTATGGTTTTTGTAGTTGTGTTTCGTGTGAAGAATGTAATACCATTGAATTTTCCAAATCACTTAGCTAGGGCTCTTTGAACGTTGGAACTGTACACAATGGAACTGTAGAAGGTTCCTCACAGAAAAGAGATTGGGAAATTTACCTGTTTTGGAATACATGAAAGATGTGGAAGATAACGTGATTACTTCCCATTACATTTTTAGGATATTAATACATTTAAAATAAGCCTTACTTTTACAATATGCATCATGTAAAATTTTTAAATTACAGGTTCTATTTTTTTTATTTTGCCGATGAGTGATGATTATGTTCAAGCTAAAAAATAAAAGCCTCTTAGAATTTCTTTATTTAAGCAGAATTAGTATTGAACAGATAATGCTTTGGCATTATTGTTGCATAGGTCTACTGACTAAAAAGAGTATTTCTGTTTGACGAACATAGGGCAAAGGTGTCACATCTGAGTCCCTCATTTCTGTACCCATCCTTTCCAGTGGGTATAACAGATTCATTTCTTAAGGATATAGGAGTTCATTATATATATAAAATTACAGAACTTGAGCACTGGTGGCACTTTTGATTCACTCAAAGCTTTCAGGGGAACTGTATATGACGAGGACAAGAGGAATGATTGGATCAAATTAATGGAAATAAGATCTTTTTGCAAGCAACATGGTGATCCTGATCATCAACCTTGAAAAGTAAATTAGAACAAGCAAATTGCTGTTGAAAAATTCTTTCAGCACTCTGCTGTTGCTACTCAGTCACAGCTCAGCCAGAGGCAAGGAAAAAATGCACTCAGTTTTGTATTAACAAAGGAAACATTATTCAAGTGAATGTTTACATTGTGTTTGTTGAAGTGTTCAAAGAATATTTGTTGCATCTTCAACCTGCTGCTCTCCCTGCTATTATAGTGCATGAGTGATAATAAAAATAAGACATTTGTACATTTTAGAAAATAAATGACATTTAACTTAAGTGTTTGTGAACTATCTTCAAAATATTTAAGTATCGAATTTTATACTTTCCATTTTAAAGATTTCTATCACCAGGAAATGTGTCCCATTACAAAAAGCTCCTTTGCTTGCATATGACTTCCAGTTATTTTCACACTTGATCTTACCCGAAATGCTGAGGCGCAATCCAATTATTTACAAGTGCTTTATGTAACTTTCCTCCCAGAAACTGCAATGCATAAGAAATAATAAGCAAAAAAAATCAAACAAAAGTAAAAAAAAAAACAATTGTGAAATTATTACTGATGTGTGTAATTGGATATATAATATGTTCATTAGAGAAATAGCTTGGTAATTGAGAGATCTTTTGTGAACAATTATCTTGAGCTACTTTGTAAAAACTGAAGAATAGACAACAATTGAAAACACATGCCAATCTGACATTTAAAAATTAGTAAGTACTAGTAAAACGGGAAAGTTAATTAAAAATTCAGAATTTAAGCTTACACCTATCTAAAATGAATAGTTTAAATCACCTGTATTTTAGAATTAAGAAGTATAGAATTAAACAGGGATTAAAGTACCATATTTTACTTGATCTCTTAGCAGGTGTTTATTGAATACAATTCAGTATTCTGTAATTTTTTATGGATTAATTTTGAACTATTAGATTCACCAACAGTAAATTGTCAGTCTTCCATGTTTCAGCCTAAAAATCTTGATTATTACAGCAAAGATTATTAGCTCATGCTATATATAGGCTCTTGAGAACCTTTTAGACAGCTACTTCATTATTTACCCTTTCTGTAATATATTTATAGAGCAACGTATTAAAATCTAGAAGGAATTTATAAAAATTATTTAAAAGTTACAAATTATGTATCAGTTTATATTTAAATATTTTAACATTTTTAAGAAACTTCAATTTTTGTACATAAACTAAAAAAATATTTTTGAATCTAAAATAAAGCAAATGGCAAGCCACTAAATCTCCTTTTGCTAGGGAAGTAACCAGAAGTGATTAGTGATGCTTATGGCTTACAACTAATAGTACAAAGAGGACTTTCAACTAATGTAAATATCGGTGGCTTCATACCCATAATATGTATTTCCCTTATACATAGTAAAACAGCACATGCCATTTTATTTCATTTTAAAGGCCTAGACACAATGAAACATAAGGTATGACTTGGGATTTAAGACTGCTGAATAATCTAGTTGGAATGGAAACCTTAATTTGGTTAACAAAAACTCATAAGTAATGTTAAACTTTTATTGTGCTCCTGTTGTATGCCACTCCAGAACTAGACAGAGACAACAACAACAGCAAAAATAGTACCTGATTTTCAATGGTTTAACTTCTGGAGCCGTGGCTAGTGTGGCTCAGGGGACTGAGTGCCAGCCTGCAAACCAAAGGATCACTGGTTCGATTCCCAGTCAGGGCACGTACCTGGGTTGCAGGATGGGTCCCTGGTGGGGGACATACGAGAGGCAACTACACATTGATGTTTCTCTCCCTTTCTCCCTCCCTTCTCTGAAAGTAACTAAATGAAATCTTTAAAAAAAAAAAAACCCAGAATGTATTAGCATTGTAATATTGAAGACTTACTGTAGACATTGCTAATGAGAAATCACCCAAATGAGTGACGGTTGAAGTTCGCCAAACAGACAAAGGAAAGAAGGGCATCCTAGAGCAACATCATATCTCTGTACGTCTGTCTGACAACCAGAATCCCAGAAACCTGACTATTCTATATTGTAAGAATAAGCATGCAAGATAACATTTTTTTCTTCCACATGTTTGAGATTTGAGTATTTAAATATATACAAATTTCTTAGGAATGTAATTGCCATATTTAATTTCCAGCCTAATATACACAGAAACATGAAGGGACTCCTACATACCAGATGTACACTCCACCACTGTCTACCCCTCTGTTGCTGATACTGAATGCATGTTCACATACACTAGTATGAGATTTCCCTCTGTTACCAGTGAAGAAAATATGTATAAATAGGACTATGAGGAAACTATATAAGACAAGTGAACTGTTAAATAAGTGAACTGTTTTATACATATATGTGTATGTATAAAACAAAAAAATGCAAATGTGTACATGCGTGTTTACAAATCTTTCCTCCACCTTTCACACCAATATTTTGAACTTTTTTGAAGACAACATTCACCTATGCATTGTATTCTCAGTGCCACCAGAAACACAAAGAAACTTAGTCTTGATTCATTAAAGTAGCAAAATGTTAGTATGTAATAAAGTAGGTTGTTTCCCCACCCAGAATAAATCGATGATGTTTGAGTGGTGGTTTCGCACATGTGTGGAAAAAGTCCATTCTGCAAACAGTGGCTGAGTCCGCAGGGCGCACAGGTGATCTCTGCCCTGCGACTGCCAGCTCTGGCACCGTGCGGAACTGTGGCGCTGCTCTGCAGACGCGCTGTGCAGGGCTTTGGCTCCACCTGTCAGACTAGCACCCGCGGAGGCCTGCCCTTGCTCCCTGTCACAGGTCACATTCTTTGCAGTTATGCTTCAGTGAACCTTAAAGCGTTTGCACTCCCATCTTAGAAATGCCCTTCTGGCACTCACCGGACAACGGCTTTGTGAGCTCCCCACTGTTCCCAGAGTTGATCTTGACTTTAATAGAATATGACCTGATATGTTGGACTCTTCACACCCCGTAAAGCCACACCTTTTCAGTGATTCCTGCATATGGATGAAATAAAGTTGCCAGTATCCAAGAATTGTGATTATTTTGAATATTTTCATTAACCATAAAGGCAGAGTGGTATAGAGAAAATATGCAGTCTTTGAAGTTATACAGGCCTGATTTCAAGTCCCAGCTCCGCCATTTACAAACTGGGTGGTCCTGGATAAATTACTTACCCTCTGTGGTCTTTGCTTTCTTCCTGGCTTCATAGGGTTATTGTGAGCAGTGAATGATGGTAGTAAGTTCTAAGTGCAAAGGTATTCAATCAATATTCATTCTGTTCTAATATCAAAGTTAAAGGATGGCCTTTTCATGCAACTGTTAATGCCTAGAATTAGTTATTCCTTAAATTTATCAAAATTGTATGAATTATCCTTTTGACCTTAATTTTGAATGTTCAGCTGTACATTGTATTGCAAAAATGCCTACTCTGTTGTTTGAATAGGTCCTTGGAGTTAAAATAGCCATAAAATTAAGTGGGCATGAGTGTTCTATAAAAGTTGCCAAAGTTTAACAATTCATCATTATACAGGGAAAGACATTTACTCAAAATTCACATGAGATTTGAAAAAAATAGTCATATTTTGACAAAAGTAGGATTGAACAAAACAAATTCATCGGAACATAGAATAAAGGCAGTAGTGACCCACAAACTATTAATAGAGCTCAACTTCTGGAAGGCTTTATATTATCCAAGGTATGACCTGTGCCATTCATAACCAATTGCTACAAGTGAACCACAATATAAACCATATTCAGCCTGAGTTTGATGTCTGGTAAGGAAAGGAATACATTCAGAATATTCTGACACAGACACTTATGTAATATACTGTGTTAGGCTCTAGGAAAAAATGTAAAGATTAAACCCTTGCTTTCCCAGAATTTACAATCTGAAAGATAGTAGAAATGTTTTAAGTCCCAGCTGTGTGCCACTGGATTTTCTTGAAAAATTTTTCCTAAATACAATACAAAAATATTGATTTAATTGACCACATATTGGGTTGGCCAAAAGGTTGGTTTGTTTGTTTGTTTTCCATAACATGGCTCTAGTAGTGCTTAGTTGTCTTGAACTTCATTCGAAACAATTTTGTTAGATTATATTGTGACAGCTGTCATATCAGTATGCATGTGAAAAGACCAAAATCGGTGAATTTTTGTGTAGCCATTTTAATATTGAAGATGGAAGAAAATATGCAACATTTTTGGCATAGTATGCTTTATTATTTCAAGAAAGGTAAAAACACAACTGAAATGCAAAAGAAAAGATTTGTTTGTGTACAGAGAAGGCTATGTGACTGATCAAATGTGTCAAAAGTATTTTGCAAGGTTTCATGCTGGAGATTTCTCGCTGGGTGATGCTGACAGGTAGACCAGTTGAAGTTGATAGCAATCAAATGGAGACATTAAGAACAATCAACATTATACCATGCAGGAGATAACTGACATACTCAAAATACCCAAATCAATAGTTATTGGTGGAAAATAAAAAATGTGTATTTTGGACTTTGGGTCAAGATAGAGGCGTGAGTAAACACATCTCGCCTCCCCGTACAACCACAGCAAAAACTACAACTAGATTACAAAACAAGTATCACCCAGAATTGTCAGAAAATTGAGCTGTATGGAAGTCTGACAACCAAGGATTTAAAGAAGCCACATTCATCCAGATGAGTATGGAGATGCCAGGTGGCGTGGGACGTGCAGAGATATGGGACAGGAGGTCCCACATCCATGTTTGGTGGATAAAAATTTGGAGGGATTATTCAGAAGCAAAGGATCCCAGCCTCAGTCCAGACCTTCCAGACCAGGGTTCCAGCACCAGGAAGATTAGTCCCCATAACTTTTGGTTGTAAAAACCAGTGGGGATTGAGGTGGTGGGAGAAACTGGGATTCTCAGGAGACTCCTCTTAAAAGGCCTGCAACTGAGTTAGGACTCACACAGACTCACCCCATCTGGGATATAGCACCAGAGCAACAGCTAGAAGGGCACCAGTGGCATACGGGGAGAAATTTTGATTGGCAACAGAGCAATTGCCAAAAACTCCAGACTTGTCCCCTCTGTGAGCCCTCACCCCCAGACAGATTCACAGAGTGGTTACACAAGTTGCCCCACCCTGGCAATTACCTAAGGCTCTGCCCCACATGACTTACAGGTACACTTTTCTACAATAGTTCATGCTCCCAATGGAGTCAAAGCATCTCTACCTAATACACAGAAACAAGCATGGAGAGGCTGCCAAATTGAGGAAACAGAAATATGGCCCAAATTGAAGAACAGAACAAAGCACCAGAAAAAAAAATAAATGAAATGGAGATACACACTCTATCAGATGGAGAGTTTAAAACACTGGTTATCAGGATGCTCCAGGAATCACGGGGTACTCACTCCAACAGCATAAAAAAGACCCAGGCAGAAATGAAGGTTATATTAAGTGAAATAAAGAAAAGTTTACAGTGGAGGGGATGAAGCCAAGAATCAAATCAGTGATTTGGACCACAAAGAGTAAAAAAAGCATTCAATCAGGACAGCAATAAGAAAAAAGAATTCAAGAAAAGGATAGCATAAGGAGCCTCTGGGACAACTTCAAATGTACCAACATCCTAGTCATGCGGTTGCCAGAAGGAGAAGAGGAAGAGCAAGAAATTGAAAACTTATTGAAAAATAATGAAAATCTCTTTCCTAATTTGGTGAAGGAAATAGACATACAAATTCAGGAAGCACAGAGAGTCCCAAACAAGATGGACCTCAACAGGACCACACTAAGACTCATTGTAATTAAAATGCCAAAAGTTAAAGATAAAGAGAGAATCTTAAAAGCAGCAAGAGAAAAGCAGAGAGTTACCCTCAAAGGAGTTCCATATGACTGTCAGCTGATTTCTCAAAAGAAACTTTACAGGCTAGAAAGAACTGGCAAGAAGTATTCAAAGTGATCAAAAGCAAGGACCTACAACCTAGATTACTCTATCCAGCAAAGCTATCACTTAGAATTGAAGGGCAGAGAAAGTGCTTCCCAGATAAGGTAAAACTAAAGGAGTTCATCATCACTAAACCATTATTATACTAAATACTAAAGGAAATTCTATAAGAAAAAGATCAAAATGATGAACATTTAAAAGGCAATAAATTCACAACTATCAATAATTGAATCTAAATAACAAACTAAGCAAACAAGCAGAACAGGAACAGAATCATAGAAATGGAGATAATTTGGAGGGTTATCAGTTGGGAGGGGAAGGGAGAGTGGGGGAAAAGGTGCAGGGATGAAGAAGCACAAATTGGTAGGTGCAAAACAGACAGGGGGAAGTAAGAACAGTATAGGAAATGGAGAAGCCAAAGAACTTATATGCATGACCCATGGACATGAGCTAAGGGGGAGGAGGAATTGGTGGGGGAAATTGGGGTACCAGGTGGAGGGGGGGAAAGGGAGAAAAATTGGGAAAACTGTAAAAGCATAATCAATAAAAATATATTTAAAATTTTTTAAATTAAAAAAGAAAAATATGTCTTATTTTACAGAAAAACTAAACAAACTTTTTTGCCAACCCAATATCTTTTAAAGGTCAGATTGCTTGATTTATTGATTTAAAGAAACATTTAAGTTGTCAAATTTACCTTCCCAGAAATCAGAAGCTTTAGAACAAGAACACTTAAATCTTAGTAATGCTAAAAAGTTCTGAAAATAAGTTGTTCTCTTCTCATAGAGACATTTTGTTTTGATTCATTCTATCAGCACTTTTTGTCCAAACTAGCTTTATTGAATAAAGTAGTCTAAGCTGCCGCAGCAATTTTCTAATAGCAGTGGGCATATTCCTTCACCTTCCCTAGAGTTGAGTGTCTACCACAATGCCAAGCCTCTCTGACCCTCAGGAAACTCCTGCTGAAGACCTGGCCCCTAAACCCCAAGAGGGGAAGAGCTTACTAACTTCGCAGTTCTGCACCTGCCCAGTTGGTGGTGCCTGAGAGCTTTCTAAGGGCTGCATGGGTTCACACCTGTGGTTAGTTATTTCTCTCTCTACTTCATTTTATTTCTAGCAAACACACTGGTTGTACATTTTTAATAGTGACATAAAGTTTCCTTCTTAACTGAAAAATAAATACACATTGAAATATTGAGTAAGTAATAGTTCAGGTCCAAATGGCTAACAGATATGTCTAGACTCGAATGAGTGCACAAAAGTTATCTTGGGCTTTTTAAAAGTCAAAGATTGATTCTCAGAGAATCTGAAGTAGGAATAACTTCATTGTGCTACTTAAGACACTTTTTCAGTGAAGCCCTTGGAGGGATTAATAAGCAGTGTCATCAGTGGAAAATACACTCTGGATTTCGAGTTAGGTAGACACAGTTCAAATGCTACATCTGTTTAAGTGAAACTTAGACCCAGGATCCTCATTTGTAAAATAGGAATCTTACTTCATAAGATGTGAGTGAAGGACATGACACAGCACATCTGAAGTGAGTGGGACATAAGTGATGCTCCTTCCTTCCCTTTGATTCCCCCTCAAATAACACATCAGCTGTCTTGTCTCTATTTTCTTAAAGACTTAGGTACTGCTAGTAGGTCCCAATTATTTACATTCCACCTTTTTTTTTTGAAATGTGGTAGCCAAATGGGGAAAAGAGAAATATTAAATTCCCACATTTACTGCAACACAAAGAAATTAAGAGTTTGTGTTAATGACAAAGTTGGGTTTAGATTTGTATCCAGTTATGCTAACCAGTCCTACTGCTTCTCTCTCTCTCTCTCTTTCTCTCTCTCTCTCTTTCTGTCACACACACACACACACACACACACACAGAAAATGAACTCTTGTAATGGGTAATTTTCCTCTTTGCTTTGGTAATCAAAAGCTGAGAGCTGAAATTTTGACCTTTATTTAATTTTTCCAGAGCACTTTTATATGCATTTTTGATTATTATCTTTGTATTACATTCATTTTACTATTCTATGTTTTCTCTTTGCTTCAATTTATTTATTTTTTATTCTGTTCTATTCTACTGTACTGTACTATTCAATTATACTATTATTCTATTATACAAAGATCTACTATTGATCTTTATTAATGTTATACTATTATATCTTTTATGGTTTCCTCACCCTGTTTTGGGAATAAGGTTAATAATAATAATTATATATGCAAAATAGTATTACTAGTCCACCACTGATAATGTTCTAGGCAAAATTTAAAAGACAAAGATTGGAAAAAATTTAATATGATCCTAAAACTGATTAAGTCAGACAGTTCCCTGGTGACTTCTAACTTTAAGCATTTCATTCTTGCTCAAACACAACTAGCTTACTTATGCTCCCAATCATTGCTTTACATCGAATGCCATTAGAATCTATTTCACTATTTTTTAAAATGGCACTAACATTATTAACAATTGTACCAATTGATGTATTCAAATAGATACAATCTTTCAAATTAGTCTCCTCTACAGAGGATTCTTGTGAAGCCATCATAGCTAGGAAATATTTAGGGGACTTCCCTTTGCAAAAGCCTTCAAAGCTAACTCAGAAGCTACAGAAGAAAAATGAACCTTATGATTGCCTCTTCTTTTTAAATAAAAACCACTTTACTGAGTTTAATCAACCATTTTATTTTAAGAAATCAAATATTTTGAAGACTATGCCAGCTGGTTTGAAGGTCATTCACAAAGAAAACAGGAATTCCCAGAAAAAGTAACACAATGACTGAATCATGGAGTAAGTGTGTAGTTAATCAAAGAGAATACTTTTAAGCTCAGTTGCTGCAAGGTCTGGTGTGTTTATTTTCAAATGACTCAATAATAAGTGCAACTTATACAGCATAATCCTACATGTTCCAAAGAAGCCAAAATATTTTCAATATCAGGATTTACTTGGGTTATTTTGTATAAAGCATAAAGATAAATTTTTAATAAAAATAATAATTTGGGGGTCCTTTATAACAAAGGTCTACTCTGACAAGAAAATTATAGCAATTGTACCTGTGGTATACAGGTTTGGGGCTCCTTAAAATGAAAGGAAAGGAAAATGAAAGAGTATTTGTGCTTGTGTTTTTATATTCTAACTTGGGTGCTCTATCAAATGCAACAAAAATTGTGTTTGATAAATCATTCTCATGCTTATGACAATCTTGTGATTATTTGTATTTAACATTTAATATTTCCTGGCATGTTTACTTCTATTATTTTTAGCCATTCACCCACAAAGGCAGTAATACTGACATAATTACCCCCTTCTAATTCACAAAAGACATGTACTTACTTACCTATTTGCTATAAGGCTTTTTTTACTAGCATGCTGTTACTGTGACAAGACTGCTTTGAACACATGGCAGGTAAAATAATATCACATATTGCACAGCAAATCCAATAACTGAGTGTTAATTTAACCAGTAAAGACAAAGTAATTATAATCATAGGATTCTTACCTGCTGATGGAGTTAAAAATGGAACTCAAATTGTTCTTGTACAGCCCATTGCTGGCTTTGAAATCACTAGAAAAACCAACCAAAGTGCAAGTATGTTTTCAACCTTGCAAATAGTTACTACAGAGAAGACCTAAGAGAAGACCTCAGTGTAGCAGACATTAGTGGCATACCAGGAGTATTTGACACCCTGAGTGGATTATTTTGAACACCCATCACCTCCATGTAGCAAAATTATTTGCAGTAATAATCATGAAAGGAATAGGAATAAGATCCAGAAAAGGAGCGCTGACAGTGAAAACTGCCCTTCATATATCATAACAATCATGCCCATAAAGTGCAAAATAAAACTATTTATTACAGAGCAAATAAAGAATAATACACTAATACTTTTAAATTACATGAATGTTTTTAAAAGGGGACAAATTTATACCTACAAACTGGTCTGTCACAGTAATGCATAATGACGTTATCATAGCTGAGACATAAACTTTAATAAACTAAAACATCTATGAAAAGTACAATTTAGGCAACAACTCGTACCCCTGGCTAGACATTCTATTTTCTTGAGTTACTCTTTAGTTTAAAACAAATAATTAATAGTAAAATATCAAATTTAGTAAAATATTTGAGGTTTGCAATAAAATGGACACCTCTCAAACAAAGACATCACAGCTCTAAGTTAGCATGCTGTTTCACTATTGCAATAAAAACTGCACGGAATGACCAAATCAAAGGAACTCAAGTTCTATTTCTTCATCTTTCAAATCACTGTGCTAAACGGTTAATCTCAAATACACTTTTTAAGCACAGAATTATCTAGTACCCAAAGTTTGGAGATAGAAATCACTTCAAAGCAAGCAAGCTTCAACAATCTGCCATCATGATGACTCTGGAAAGAAATGGGTGCAGCCAAGTCCAAGTGCAAGTGTAGGGGCTAACGGTGTGACTGGGAATTCCCCAAATTAACTTATATGCAGGATACAAGGTTTATGAAAGGATAGGTTATCAATATGTGCTCATTTGAAACTTCCATATATTTTATTTTAACTCAACTAAAGCCACAGTAATTGCTTAGGATTTAGACTGATAAGAGATAGTATGGAAGAGGATCGTTTCATCAGTAACATTGTTTAGAATTGCTGGCACATGACACTAATGAAAAGCAGACCCACTTTTGGACGGCTTCATTCCTGTGCTCAGCTTCTCCACAGACTGTGTGTCCCCCCGTTGCCTACATCAGGAGGGACCACCCTGCCCCTAACACATCCCCACCTACTCTAATTTCATCTCTACCCACAAAACCGGCTTTGTTCTGTGCCAGCTACAACTGCAGAAAACACCCAGAGCTGTCCCTCATGCATCCCCAAGTTCACTTTATGTATTCGTCAACATTCACTGAGGAGATCCAAGCATGCTGTCTTTTAGTAAAGTTAGTAATTGTTAAATAACCCTGTCACGGCATCCCAGTGCTGTTATACAACATGATTAGTTCTGCGCTATTACACTTTTTACACTTTCAAGATTTTTTTGAAGTCATTTAACTGGAGAGGAAACACAGAGCTGGGTGTGGGTGGGCAGTTCACCCTCAACCTTTTTGCTTCACCTTTGAGCAGACTCCTAGTTCCCACTCTGTTCCCTCCCCAAACCTAGAATCTCAGTGTGTCTGTGGTCCTAGATTTCTGGGGTCACTTCGAAGTTTCTGTGTCCCCACTAAAGTATTAGAAATCTGTGTATCTCATCATTCAGGGGATTTGCTTTTCAAACAGATTGTGGAGTGAGTAAAGCTTAGCACAAACGCCAGTGGTGCAATTTCCGACATTGGGTGTATTCTGTATCTGGGTTATAGGGCCTCTACATTACCTCTCAGATTACACCACATCAAGGACTCCTTACTCACTTGGTCCACTGTGATAAAGTGACTTAGCCCAAACGATCACCTCATGATAAGAATGGGGAATTAAGGCTCACAAGCTTATGGGAGCTTGTATCCTGATGAGGACAGGTTTTTCAAATCTTTCTGTAAAGTCAGGAGACTTCTATCCTAAAACTAAAACAAAACCCCCTAAATCCAGGCAGTGTTGGTAGCTGTGTGATCACAACTACTGCGTTGTTTATTGTCCATTTCCTCAGCTGAAAAATGTGGGAACAAGGCAAGATGCTTGGATGATGTCTAAGGTTCCTTTCACCTTCTTTGCTTCTATTATGCATAGGTAAACCAAAGGTTACAAAAACTAAATTTTACCGTGTGCAGCCATGTAATTTTGGGAGAGAGAGGAGACAAATTATTAATAACAGGAAAAAAACAATGGTGGTGAGAATGATTTCAGGGGTCATGGTTAGGAAGTTGTGGAAATATAAAAATCTTTCCCTTACAGAATTTTCCTGGTTGGGTCACACAAGCACACACAGAAAGATTTTGATAAATTTTCTACCTACACATTCTTCTTTAATTTAAAACATATTGATTAAGCATCTGTTATGTCATTATTCTAGAGACATTATTCTACCATCCCCGCCCCCTCCCCGTGGCCTCTCAAAGCATTCTGTGTACCCTCCAGGACCTGTGAGTAATAAACTCCTCTATTTCACTTTCTCTTGTGGTCTTTTTTTGAACCTTCCGCTCACCATCTGACATCCTGGGGCTCTGCTTAACAAATGCTAATTTAACAACGTCATAACAGTAAAAGATGTAAGTCTTCCAGGTAGTGACAAATTCTTAGGAGTTTTTTAGAAAGAAGAAGAAAGAGCAGGATGAATGATGAGGCGTTTGGGAGGGTAGAAGTGCGTACAATTTTTACAACAGAATGCATAATTGTCAGAGAAGGGGGGCATGGCGGGGGCAACACCGAACCTTCTGTAATCAGGAAAAGAGCACCGAGTCCTGTGAAAAGTAGCATCCACGCTATTCGGGTCAAAAAACTGGTCAAGGACAGCAGCTGTCACAAGAACAGGTGAAGGTGTAACTGAGAAGTACTTCTCAAACTCCTTATCTGGATACAAACTAAATGATACAAAAACAACTGCAATAATTCCACAAAACATGTAAAGCTTAATTGCAGTTGCAAACTATCCTCTGACACACCAGCAAAATCAGACACTAAGCGTACTAATACTTGAATCGCTGGGTCCCAGGGAATACTCTCTCTCAATAAGATACAGTCTATTGCCCTTGTCATTTTTCTTTTTCAGCTTTCTATCAGTAATGTATTGAAGTCAGAGGTTGGAAATTTGCAACACAGGAAACCCCTCTGAGGGTGCTTTGAGGGTTTAAACTGAGAAGTTGCCCAATTCCTGGAGGCGTGAACTCCAGAGAAGGGCAGAGAGGGTTCTAGGCTGAACCAGTCCTGAACCAGAGGTACTGGGCTGACTGGTGTGCAGGAGCAGACTGGCGGGATCAAGATCAGTAGTATGTTGCTTCATTGGGTGAAACTGAGCTAAACGAAAGCCCCCTGTGCTCTGAATAAAGGGGGGTGGGGTGGGGGAGGACCCATTATATGCCCACGTTTATCCATTATTTCTGGATAATTTGAAGAGCAATTCAGACATCTTCAAATTGCACAAATATCTCTTACTTGTTAGAGATGAAAGCAAGTGACTTTTCACTGTCTACCACCTTAGGAAAGTTTAAATCCTACTCTCCAGATGAAAATTGTGAGAGTATTCATTATCACATACATATTTACTTATACCATAGAAATTCATAATGTTCTAGGCTGATTCTGAAGGTAGATAACAATCCCTAACATTTGTTAAGCACTTTCCATTCATTGATTAATCCCCAGCCATTTTCTCTTCAATCCTCCCAAAAACCCATGGAGGTTTGGTCCCTCCATTTTGCAAAAGAGGAAGATTGGAGCTTGACGAGATTAGGTGGTGGGGCCAGAATCTGAGCACAGGGCCCAGTCTCAGGAAGTCTCTTCTCCCTCTAACGCAGTGCCTTCCGGGGGTCAAACCGCATTCTTCGGCAGTGGGAGTGAGAGCCCTCAGAGCTACTTTTTTTCGCTTGTGGTCTCCGTAGCACAGGTGCGCCGAGGCCAGACCACTCACATTAACCCAGTTACATCTTTGCCCTAATCAGGTTGGCGTGAACACTTCTCTGCTGTCACCGTCCTTAGCCCTCCCTGTTACTCACAACGCCATTCGCTGATGTGTGCTGTCCCTCGGGCCTGCCAACAGTACTTCGGAGTTATGTGTAAAGTAAACTTTCGGTCCTGACTCACTTCGTTTCCGCAAGCAAAAGACTCACTCCAATTTCATAAAGAAGAAGTGAAGAAAACATACATGTGCTTCTTTGAAATGTCTCCTTCAGGTTCAGGGACCATACATTGTCGGGGCTAATTGTCAGGGTTTCATTGTTAGCCCGTGTCTGCAGCTCCCCTGGTGTGCGGGGGCACACCATTCGTGCTCACAGTGAGGAGTTCTACTGGAGCCTGCTGTGCTCTCTTCATCAAGCTAATGGAACATTTTCCTCTCATTTTCTCCCTAGGGTGGCTGTAGGAGTACAACCTTATAATTGTTGTGCTTACTGTAATTGGAGGTAGTAGGAGTATATGTAATTTTATTGTCTTTCCTATGTGGTGGTAGTTTATTTATGACCTATGGATAATTCCCAGCCAGCAGCAGAAAACTCAGTGTGTATTACATTAGCATTCCCTCTTAGGGAAGTGACTGCTAAACAAACACTATTATTAACCACAAAGAACACATACTAGGGATGGCCCAGCACACCAAATACAAATTCATTACTGCAAAGACCGGCCCCTCTGGCTATCATGGGTGTTGGTTTTTGTCCCTAAAATTAGTGGAGCCTGAATCTTTACCTTTCTTGAGATACATGAACTGAGCTTCATGAATCTTTTAGAGAGGCTCTCAGAGGCCACCACACACCTTCTTCAAAGTGATGGGCACTCTCGTTCGGCCATTGTGAAGTCCCTGGAGTATAATGAGCCAGGAGAAAAACATCAACATTCAGCATCCACCTTTCTGACTCAGGGCCACTCGGCTGTGCTGAGCACAGTTTGGAGCCAGCAGGACCCTCCCCAGGGACCGTGGGTCTCTCTGGGAACCTGGGAAACACAAAGGAGGGGATCTGTTGAGGCACAAACATCTGCACTGCCAAACCTTGAACTCACGCCACATCTTTTACAAGGTGTGACAGGACGTTGTGTATTCTCCGAAAACTCTCCACAACCTATGTGTTGCATTTAGTCTTCATTAAAGAGTAACTGAAGAGAGCTTGGATGTTGACCATTTTGCTGTTTAAAATTGTCCCATTCAAGGACTGTCCTTTATTTTTGGACAGAAAGTATCTACTAAGGTCAGTACACAGAGCTCATAAATGCAAAAAAAAAAAAAAAAACAGGTTGCCATCCTTGCAAACATAACATTATATGTTCTACCCCCATTAGGATATTTAACATCTAAGAATTTAATGCTGGCCAGGATGCATACATAGGTAAGTATCTGGATTGCTAAAAGTTACAAACTGCAAACTGGCATTGCTCAAGTATCTAATATGTGGCAAGCACAATGCTAAGAACTTCACAGATATCCTTTCATTTTATACTACTACAGTAGGCAGACAACGGCCTTCTAATGATGTCCATGTCTTAGTCTCTGAAACCTGTATGTTACTGTATAAAGAAAAAGGGACTTGCATATGTGATTAAGTCAAGGGTCTTGATTATTCTGGATGGTCTGGGTGGGCCAATGTCGTCACCAGGGTCCTTATGAGAGGGAGGTAGGAGGCTCAGAGTCAGAAAAGAAGACATGACAAGGGAAGCAGAAGTCAGAGTGATGAGGCCACCAGTCAAGGAATATGGGCAGACTCTAGATGCTAGAAAAGGCAAGAAAACAGATTCTCCCTCTGGAGACCCCAAAAAGAATGCAGCTCTGCCAACCTGTTTTCAATTTCTGACCACCAGAACTGTAGACAATACATTTGTGTTTTTTTAAGCCATTAAATTTGTGGTAATATGTTATAGTAGCAAGAGGACACTAATACAACTCCCAACAATTTTGCAAAATAAACTTGCTGTCTCCATTTGCAGACAAGGAAACTGGTATGCCATGGGCATCAAGCCGCTTAGCTCGCCTGGCTTCCTCTCGCAATGCATGCTGTAGCTGTTTTTGAGCAGATGGGCTTTCTCAAGGTTCTGAAAAGGTTGCAAGATGCATGAGTTAGGTAACTCGCTAACTGGACATGCTTTTGCCTTCAGTCATCAGGTTAGATGACTTTTTAATAAGCTTAACTGAGATTTTTATCTTCTAAAAATGTGGCAGGTTTGTGGAGGTTAATTTAGCATTTTTTATATCTGAGCTTCTGGTATTATTCCTTCTGTTGGCCAACATCTTCCTTTGTCTCATCATTTACGTTTACACTCAGTAACTACTAATACAGAAGGGAATGAACAGTATGCGAAGGGAAGGGGTTTGATGTGTTTCCCAGTTTGCAACAACTTTAACTAGGCAGGGTTTTAGAGAAAGATGGCATATTCCAGTTTCAACTCCACCACCCATATAAGTGGAGAATACACTGTTGTATAGGTAATGGTCATTTTCGATGTCTCTAGCATCCTGTGCTTCACTGAGTTCTTCAGCAAGTCTAGACATGATGGTCTGAGCCACAGGGATTTAAGTTTCTTCTGGTTTTAAGCACATTTGGCTTTATAGTAGATATGTGTTTATTGCCCATCACCCCTGGCTTGGGGGAATATTCCGCCTCTTTCTATGTGGTACAAGTGAGGGCAGCATCACCATCCCTATGTGACCTAGGCCTGGCCAACCAGAGTGAGAGTTCTACCTCTTAACCACAATGAGGTTCAGGGATCAAGAAGGATATGTGATGCAAGCCGGTCCAGAGTTCATCTTCGGACTTAACTTCCAGAGCAGGAAAGATGTTTTCTCTTCTTTGACAAGCTATCAGAATAATATAAGCCTCACGCGTCTTGAGGCCATTTCCCCTGACCCCTGGGGGGCAGTCATCTGCTGCAAAAGAGAATGCAGCCGACACCCAGGACCTGAGAGTTAGAGACAGAAAAAAAAACAAGTTCTGATTTGTCCAGCCATGCCTTTCCACTGCCCTGCCACTGGACTCTTCCAGCACACAGCCAGCAAACCACCCTTTCCAAACTTAAGTACTTGGGTATGGATTTGTGATTAAAATAAATTTTTAAATTTGATTTTCCAAAAAGGTGATATCATACCTGAAATAACAGGTATAGAGTGAAACCTTCTCCACATTGTCCCATCTGCCTGGTTTCCACCCTGTAAGTTAACATTCTCAATTTTTTTTTGATTTTTTTTATTTTAGATTATTCAGTACAGTTTCTATCTTTTATTCCCATTCCAGCCCACCCGATCCATCCCTCCCCACCTCCCTTCCACTTCCAAGCCCCGTAGTTTTGTCCATGTGTCCTCCATACTTGTTCCTGTAAACCCTTCCCTTCTCCCCTGAAATTCCCTCCCCTCTCCCCTCTGGTCACTGACATCCCGTCCTCCATTTCAGTGTCCTTTGTTATATTTTACTTGTTTCTTTGTTTTGTTGTTTAGGTTCCTGTTAAAGGCGAGATAATATGGTATTTGTCTTTCATTGCCTGGCTTATTTCGCTTAGCATAATGCTTTCCAGCTCCATCCATGCTGTTGCAAAG
>CM052538.1:163571568-163610270 GCA_028533065.1 Trachops cirrhosus
TCGAGTGGAGTCGTGTAAGTTCTTTATATATTTTGGAGATTAAACCCTTGTCTGAGGTATCATTGGCGAATATGTTTTCCGATACAGTTGGTTCTCTTAACATTCTCAACTTTTTTTATGTAACCTTATAGATTTTCTTCATGCATATACCCGCAACTATAAAACTATTTCTCTATTTTCCTCTATTTTAATACAAAAAGTATCACATTAAACATACTGTTTTCTACCTTGCTTTTTTCATCTAACACTGTATCTTGTCAGTCTCCTCCTGTCAGTGGGTAGGGAGCTTCTTCACTCCTTTCAGCAGCTAGGTCGTGTGTGTAACAGGGCTCGTTCTGATCAGAAGAATCTTGGAAATGCGGGCTGGTCTTGAGGAGTTGAATTAACTTCATGAGAAAATAGTTTCACTCCACAGCAAAGAGCATACAGAATTTCTAGACCTATCTTTTAAGTAAATATAAATCTCCTTTTTTTAAACATCTTAACAAGCTTATTATTCCTCAGAGGTTAACATTGAACTTTAAGGTTACATTTGCCACAGAAATGTTGAATGACCCCTATATTATCTTGAAAAATGAACCCAGTGCAAATAAGTTGTAAACTGAAGACCTGTGACTCAATTTGGTTTACAAATATGTGTTCTTTGTACAGTATTTTTAAATTTTTGAAACTTATTTGAAAATGGTTAAAAATTTTAAATTGAGTTATTTCGTAATACTATTTAAATTTTTCATTTTATATTAAAATACAGACATGATTTCCATGGACAGCTTGGATTACTCATGTCCACAAGGCAACAAAAGCTGCAGTTCTGCAGCAAGCACGCCCTCAGAGTGCTTCCTTTTCTAGTCCCCGCAGCTCCCACCAGTTTCCTGTAGTCCCCCCAGCTGTAAGGCCAAAGACTTCTTGCCTATATTCTTACTACATATTATTATCTCTCTGTGATGTGACTCAGTAAGCACCTGTGTGGCTCCTATGGCCATTTGATTGTGTGGCTTTCACTTTAATATATTTGAATCCTGAGGAATTTCAAGAAGACTCCTTCAAAGAAGAGTTATTTTTCCAAGACTGTTAGACATGCTCAGGGGAGGAAACAAAATCATTCTTTTTTTTTCCATCTTCTTCATTAATTTCTTTAGTCTAATAGTGAAAGGAAAAAAATAGCACCGTGTGGAGAAATCTCAATGCATGAAGTACTTATATAAAGGTTTTCTTGCTCATTCTAACTGGCACAGTTAGTGCATAATCAGCTTTCTTTCCACCTTTGATTTGGCTCTTGATCATGGGGAAATCAGCATCTTCAATTACTCAGTCCTTCCTAAGGTCAACTCTACATTTCAGGTAAAAACTGAGACCCAAGAGAATATCTGTGTACTTCCCACTGTTCCCAGCACAGTCGAGTCCAGGGCAGGTACTCAGTAAAGGCATGTTGAACTACCACCTAAAGATGGCAAGTTAAACATGAGAGACATGTCCTGTGGCACCCTTACAAAACACACACACAGAAAGGTTTTTTTTTAAAACAGCCTAAGTCTCAAAGACAATGGGAAAGGAGGTGATAGGAATAAAATGTTGGAAGCTGGAAAGAAGGAAAACAGGTATCTTACCTAATAAACCAAAGCTGAATCCTAAGACAATGATGAGGAAAGCAAAACACCAGTGTCCATCCCTTCTTCTACCTGGCAGAGCACTGGGGCCTGGTTCCCTCAGAGAGCTAAGAAAGACGGCCTGTGGACTGGGGGCTTTAGGAATAGTTAGTGGTGTGGACACCGTATTGAAAAGAGGAGAATTAAGTAAAATATGTGTGCATATGAAATATTGAAACCACCGCCAACACTCTCCCCCGACTTGGCTCCTGGAAAGCAGACAGTAAAGTTCATATCTTGCAAGAGTGAGAAAGTTTCTTCTTTGGAAATCTGACCTCACCAAGAAAAATGACCTAGAAATACTGATGTGAGCTGGACATTCTCATAAACAGAGCTGCCCAACCACACCACACTGAGACCCACAGTCATCAGGCCTCCCTGGCTAAGCACAGACCTTTCCCCGAGCTTTTAAGTGATACAGTCTTAATTATTACTGAGCAGGCAAGAATCCCCAGGTATATGAGGAAAACCTTCAACATCAATAACAAAGTTCAAATGAACAAAAGAAAAAAAGAGATGAATTGCAACTTGGAAGAAACAAGGAATATAGGAGATGGAAACCTTTTTTAAAAAAGCTATCATTAAAATTCTCAGAGAAATAAGAGATGATATTGCAAATATGAAACTAGAGATTCTAGTACAAAGAAACAGAAAGATATAAAAAAAGAATTCTTGGAAATTAAAAGTATAATAACAGAAATTAGAATTTAATGAATAAATTAGAAGAGAAACTGAAAAATTCTCCTAGAAATTAGATTAAAAACAAATAGTAAATATAAGTAGTCATAAGAAAATTAGAGAAACACAGGAGATCCAACACCTGAATAATAGGATGACAGGAGAAATGAAAATTTCCCAAAATTAAATAAAGAATATTTCCACATAGAAAATGTCCAATATAGTTAATAAAAACAGAATTATATTAGGCTTATAAATATAAGGTCTCAGAACTCAGAGGACAGTGAAAAGATTCACAATGTTTCCAAAGGGAGAAAATAGATTACATTGAGACTGAAAACCAGATGAAAATTCTCACGGGAATACAAGGAACTAGTAGAAAACAGAGCATTGCCCCCAACTCTGAGTGAAAATAACTTCCATTCTGTAATTCTAGGCTCAGTCAAAATATCTCTTAAATGAGACATTTTCAGAGATTCAAGGTCCCACACATTTGTTTCCTATGAATCCTTTTTCATGTAACTTTTGGAGGAGGTCCTTTCTCCATCACACAAAAAAGGGGGGACAAGGGGAGAAAGCCAATTAAGAACAGACTTGGAGTCCAATAAACTGAGGATCCTAAACATTTGAGAGGCACAGGGAGTCTGTAGGACGAAAGTAGTCCGATGCCAGCCTGGGCTGTGCCGGAATAGCAGTTCTACCTACGTTCCACACGACAGGATCTCCGTCATGTTAGCCATTCGCTTAACACAAGGCAACACTTCTTCAGACCTGATGTGCATTGTGGTCGCTGACATCCAGATGGGTGAGATGGGTGTGGGTGAGTGTGGGTGCGGGATGGGAGCACAAGTCACATATGCTTTTTCAAGGAAGGATTAGTTTTGGGGTCACATTTTCCTATTTCTCTATCCCCAACTTCCCCCAAATTATAAAGACCTATGTAACAGAAATAAAATCTTAAATACCCTTTGTTTTTAATCATTTTTTTTTACTTTAGAATATTTTTAGAATACTCTGGGGGGCTTACAGAAAACTTGCAAAAACACTAGAGAAAGTCCCCTAATGCACCTCACACAGTTTCCCCCATTGTTAACGTCTTGTAGCAGCTCATCTGACAGCACCAGAGAGTCATCGTCAGGACTTTACTGTTAAGTGAACCCCACAGTTTACTCTGTTTCACTAATTTTTCCCTGTTCTAGGATCCTATTCCAGATTATCACGTTATATTTATTTATCATGTCTCCTTAGCCTCTTCTGGTCTGTGACAATGTCTCAGGTTCTCTTTGTTTTGATGACTTTGGCTGTTTTAAGGAGTCCTGATTAGGTATTTTGTACAATGTCCCTCAGTTTGTGTTTGTCTGATGTTATTAGCATGGTTAGACTGGGACATGGAGGTGACGTACCCTTCTCTTCATGTCATATCAGGGCTACACACTACCAATATGACTCATCACTGATGATGTTCACCCTGATCACAGGGCCCAGACAGCTTTTGGCCCCATTTCTCCATTGGAAAGTCACCTATTTCTCCTTCCCAGAAACAAGCCACTAAGCACAGCCCATACTCAAAGAGTGAAGAGCTCGCCTCCACCTCTTTGAGGAGCTGTGGTGAGTACCTACAAAAATTATTTGGAACTCGTCCTTAGAAAAGGTTATTTGTTCAGTTGTGGATTTCTGGATATTTATTTTGTACTTTAAAGATTTTATTTGTTTATTTTTAGAGAGACGGACAAGAAGGGAGAAAGAGAGGGAAAGAAACATCAATGTGTGGTTGCCTCTCACACAGCCCCTACTGGGAACCGGGCCTGCAACCCAGGTATGTGCCCTGACTGGGAATGGAACCAGTGACCCTTTGGTTCCCAGGCCAGCGCTCAATCCACTGAGCCACACCAGGCAGGGCTATTTTGTACTTTAGATTATAAGATATCGTATCTATTTTGTTGCCCAAATTGTTCCAGGTTTCTCCATTGATAGTTCTTTTATTAGGTTGACTCCTATTCTCCTTTAACATGCCTAATTTTTGTTTGTTTGTTTGTTTTTGTTTTTTAAGCACTTCCTTACTCTTAGGCAGTGTAGGATGCTCCAGGTTCATGAATAATCACTGCTTCCACCCTAAATCCCAAATGCCATTTTCCCAAGGAGCCTACTTCCTTTAATAGAAAAGGTCACATACCCCTAATTTATTGTGAGTTTTTTAAGGACTCCCCCCGTCCCACCTTAAAAGCTATTTGGAATACCAGAGAAAGAGAAAGATGTTGATAACGTACTTCAGGATTAATATAAACTTTATTTTAACACCTTACTACTAGACAGAGACTATATTAGTTGTCCCTTATCCTAGAAAAACAGTATTACAAATTGAAATTTTCAGTCTTAACCTTATACCTTTAGAAATGTTACCTAACTAATATTTTATAATCCATCTGAAGAAGGCTAAACAGGTATTCCAAGAATGAGCTTCAGTGATATTAAGTATTTTAAAAGCAGGAATCCCATAAGTATATAAGATAGTCTTCACATTTTTATTAGGAATAACTAACAGATTTTAAATCCTACATGCTGAGTCATTCAATGTGTGCATTGCCAGTGCCATTTTTTAAAATCTATATTAAGGGGGAAAATAGGCGTTTTCACTCTACACATAAAATGAATAACCAACACTAGAAATGAAAAACTGCTTCAGAAAGGGGCAGTTACATTAAATTAATTTGAAATCTATACTACGTAAATGTGAATTCAAAGTTAATTGTATTTTTCCCTAAAAGCTACATCTGCACTTACACACACAAGGCCCAACTCAGCTGTCCGTGTCAAATGACATAATCCGGTTATCAGACTTACGAGGGGATGTAAACACTGTAGTAAAAGGGGAAATACGTTATTATTTTTGTTAAAAGTAAGTTTTGCAATTCAAAGGGTTTGTTCATTTTGGTCTCCAAGTTCCTCCTTTCAACATGAGAGAGTCTTAAAGGTGGTATCTTTGCTTCAAAGGATTTTGCTTTCAAATCTCACTTTTGCTTTGAAACCAACCGAAAAGAAACTAAGTGTATCAGAACCATACCTAATCCCCTAGGAGACAGCATTGCATCGAGTTTATTAAAATTAAACACTTCTTTTTTTTCTCCTCCCCAAATAGGCATCTGGTAATAAAGGCAAATCAGCTGGGTTAGAATAAAAAAAGGCAATGTTTTTCCTTCACTAGTTCATTTGGAAAAGTTGCTTTGCTAATTAAGAAAAATTTAATGGATTTTCCTTGTATTAAAATAAAGGTGATTGCTTCATGGCAACAATGTACTCATTGGAGAAAGTCATTACATTTATGTATTGTGTTTTCATGTAAATACTTTTGCCAAAATGTATTAGCAAGGAATATAATATTATGGTTCATGGGCCATGTAGTATCTGAAAAGAGTGATTGCATAACTAAGTAATCAGTGAAAACAAAGTAAATGTTCCTCTTGGGTTTGTGCAATAAAAATGGAATTAGAATTATCCAGGCTCAAAAATGCAAATATAAAGCATCTCTACCAGCAGAAAAATGAACATTTAAAAGCAAAACTTGTCTATTAAGGCCAGTGTTTTAGTTCCTCTGAAAGTCTTAGTTTGATTTCAGAACCGATCTCATCAAAATTCACTTCATGCATTTTTATAAAGTAATCAAATATTTCATTTGCTCTTTTTAAAACAATGAAATTATCATTCATTCTCCTGAACACAAGCTCACTGATATTCTGAACACATTTTGGGGAAAATTAATGCTAATCAGTGTAGCGGCAGCTAGAAAAATAGCACTTTAACGTATTAAACAGTAACATAAGATTAAACTCACAGTAAACTCAAGAGCAAATAACCAATATCAATTTAAACAGATTAAATCCTGGGAAAGAGCAAAGGTTAGAAGAGATCTGAAGCAATAACCAAATTCTAGTGAGAACAATAGGCCTTGTCTTGGACAACAGCAGCCCCTGCCGGAAGCTCGAGGCTGCCTGGACAGGCATTCTCGGAGGCTGCCGGGAAGGCTGTGCTGGCGGGGACAGGCATCTGTGAGGGTGCGCCACCCCCACCTGGCCGGTGAAGCTGCGGCCGTGGAATGCAAGTGCACCTTCAATTCCACAATCATTTCTTCTCTATTGCGTAATCATAAACCGCAGGTTGATCACCTAGCTTTTTAAAAATTATTTCTCAAGTATAAGTGAACAAGAAATTGTTTCAGAAGGTTTTATTAATAAACATTTAAAGTGCCCTTTTTAAAGAAAGCTAAAATGCTGTGATAAATACCTGACACGAACGAGCACTCTCTGCTCATGCAATATTTTTAATTAGGTTTCCTTAGAATTCCCCCACAGCTCGACATTGTTCCTGTTGTAAGTGGAGAATGTTTCTGAGGGCGCTTTAATCTGACAACCCAACAAGCATGCATGGTGGCTGTACATATACATCTGTACACAAATATATTTGTACACATGTATGTGTTTGTGTGTGTGTATATATATGTATCATGCAACCCATGGTTCAAAGTTGAACCTAGAAAAGCCTCACTAATTGGAAAGTTCACCCTCAGTTTGTCGCTTAGTGTTCAGGCTTATGGCTCTTTTTCCTATTTTCTTTTTTTGGGGGTGGGGGTAAATGTCTTTAACAATCACTTATAAAAAGAAATATGAAAACATCTGAGAAATGATAAAAGGCAACAATTTGACAGACTAATCATCTAGAAAACATCTTCATTTAACAATTAATGTAAAGTGCCCTGGAAGGTATGGCTCAGTTGGTTGGAGCATCTTCCCTTAACCGAAGGGCTGCAGGTTCAATTCCTTGCGAGGGCACATACCTAGGTTGTAGGTTTGATCCCCAGTTGGGGAACGTGTTGAGAAGGCAACTGATTGATGTTTCTCTCTCACATCAGTGTTTCTCTCTCTAAAAAAAGCAGTGAAAAAAGTTGTCCTCAGGTAAGTAGTTTTTAAAAATTAATGTAAAATGCCCAACAATATTTTGAATGTAGCAATTCAACTAAATCAATATTTAAACTATTATGTCATATAACTAAAGAAAACCTCAGTCATGCTGACTTGCTAAATGTGTATAAATCCCACAAGCACTAAGTACAGTGATCGGAGAACTGAACTGGAAACAAATAATCAGGCACGATCATTTTAACAGATGGGGCCAGCGAGAGAGAGCAAATGGAAGAAAAAAGGAAATAGAACCAGGCACTAAAACCAGATTTGTCTTGGAAAAAAAGCATAAATTATTATGAAAAATGATCATGAAACATCTCTCAACTTTGCATTTTACTTTCTGAACACCCACCCTACCACCTCCAGCACCAAATGCTTTTGCATCATGACTTACTTGTGAATGGTTTTTATAAAAACCTACCAGGAAAGCGCATCACCCAACCAAGTCAATCCTATCTCAGAGCCCATGTTCGTGCTCCCAGACAGATGTGAGGAGAAGATGACTTTCCTTGGAATTTCAGAAGTGTATGGAGGAGGCCAGAGGCAGCCCAACTGTCAAGTGCCACATTTAACTCTCCTGCCTGAAATATGGACTAAAATCATTTTAGAAAGGAGTTCGGTATTTTCTGAGAGTTGTCTGCAGGTGGAAGTGCTCATTTCCTGAGGCCAGAAGCACCAAACACATTCCTCAAAGAAGCAAGATCAAAAATATTTGGAATTACAGTTAGCTGCTCTATGGAGGCAACTTCATAGCTGGGAGGAAACCCTGGGTCCAGGGCGAAGGAGGCCAGGAGCCTACATCAGCTGGGCCCCGCTGTGTGCACCATTGAACCTCTCTGTGTCTTTGCTTCTTCACCTGTAAAAATGAAGACATTTGACTATTTTTCCAGTTTGATGGCAAAATACATTTTAATGAGGATACAGTGTTCACACAAGACCTAATTTAGCAGTGCATCACAGAACCCTTATTACTCAAAAAGAGAATGGGTTCACAGAATCAGAGAACTAAAGTTAGTGATGCATCTTCCCTGGATCTGCTCCTTCATTTTTTTATTCTTCCATAGGCACTTAGTAAATGGGTCTGCTGTGAATCAGAATTCAAGCCAAGAAGCAGAATACAAATTTAGATAAGATTCAATCTTTTCCCTAAAGAACTTGCAGCTTCGTAGGGAAGACAGACAGCTCTGTTTTCACAACACAGGGCAGCGAGTCCTCTGCTAACAGGCCAGGGTGCTGTGAGAACTTGTCCGGGAGGATCTAAACCAGGAAGGCAATGGTGAAAATGTCAGCAAAGGATGCCCAGAGGGGCAACACGCAAGGTCCATCTAAAGCAAGAACAGAAGTTAGCCTCGAAGGAAACAGAGCATTTGAGGCAAAGTGAGGAACTTCTGAGATAAGCTAAAAGCAGGGAAAAACCCATGGATGGACGGTTCAGGCGCCTGCAAGCTATTCAGTGTGGCTGGCGAGCAGGGCTGTGTCCCAGGAAATGGCTGCAGAACAAGCAGGAGCAAGCCTTGAGGTGCTGAAGGAAAAAGCTCTTTCTACCCAGGGTGAGGGTGGGGTGGGAACAGGAAGAAGCAGATTGGAGATTTTTAAGACTGGTGGCAAGAAGACCAGTTAAGAGTTTGTGATAAAGATCTGTACTAAGGCTACAGCAGTGGAAATAGAGAGAGGGGAAGAAATTTGTAAATATTTATAAAGTAGAATTAACAGGTTTTACTGATTGATTGTGTCTGAGGACAAGGGAGGGGGAGAAGTTAAGGATGACTTCCAGCGTGGATGCTTGGAGCCATGGACAGCAACAAAGGATGGAGATCAATTTGGCTTGGGAAGAATGAAGAATTTTGTCTTGGCCACGGGTTAATGATACACTTAGATGGAGATGTCTAAAGGGATTCTAGAGGACAAAGGAGATTAGAGCCACAGACATCGATTTGGGAGTGAACTGAAGCAATGTTCGAGGATCATATCTTTACCATTTAACGCCCAAGAAAGAAACTCCCTTCTTCTCTCTGCCACCCATTTCTCCAACCAAGTATTAAAACATCCTGTGGAAGAATTCTGATTGGCTTGGATGATAGGCCCAACTCTGTGACCAAGAGGGTGGACTGCATTGATTGGCAGCTTCTACCAGGACCATTTAGGTGGACGGATTATATCCCAAAGGATATAATGATGCTATGCAAAGTCAAAAATGTCCCTAGCACCCCTCCATCCATTATCTTTTGAGTAAGAACCCATTCTCATGACCACATCCTGAAAATGGATACTTCTGGGATTCCTCCACCTCAGAAATTCCATTCTCCCATCACAGCTTTCTCTCACCCCACATTTGTCTCCACCCCCTCAATCTCACACATGCACTTAACCCATCTTCAGCTTCATCCAGGTGCCAGTCTGCAGTTTCTTGCTCATTTGTGCATTGTACCAAGCTCCTGCCAACTTTACTTGCTTCCCTTCCCAGTCTGGACCACAAGGGTCATCATATTTGGTCTGATTATGGGCCTGTATAGAATTACGAGGAACTCACAGATGACACTGACCAGCCTAAGGGCAGGCCATGGCCATCCTGATTGATCCCTTGGACTGAGATCTGAATATTCACATACTCTTGCCATGTCCTGGTTCGGATGATACTCAGCTGACTTGCCCACAACCACTCTGCACAGTCCCAAACCAAGCAGTTATAAAGTGGCCCCAGGCTGAGTTCCTGGCCAAAGCCTCTCCTCTCCCCGTAGGAAAGTCAGAAGATGCCAGTGAATGTTACAAAGATTTTAAAATGACAGCTCCTCCATGCCATTAGAGAATGCTACAGTGCCTGGACTTACAGTTCCTAACGAGTTACTCCACTTGTTTTTCAGTAAGTATTCAATAATATTTGTCCAGCAAATAATATTTTCAAGTTATATTCATTGCCTTTAAAATTTTATTCTGTATTTTAGTAAGTAGGTTGAAATCTTTTAATTCTCTCTGCTAAAATGCTCTGTCCAGCAGGGACCAGTGATAAATATGGTGATAACAAGAAATATGGTTATTTGGTAACCCTCTAGAGCTAAACTAGTAATACGTATAATGAACATAAACAGTCATCTGAAGAAGTAAACCAAGACTGTGTTAACAAGTGACTTAACCCCCACTCCCCACAATTAGGAACCCCCACAACTCCAATCAAGGTAACCTTGAAAATATGTATAGAAAGGGAAAACATATAGTGAATTATATGGTAGCAAAACTGGGGATAGACTGTACTAACTCTCTGGAAAAGAGAGTGATCTATCTAAATGACAAGGCTGCACACACATTTAAATCTTATCTGATTTTGTTTTTCAATAACCCTCTCATTTTCATTTTGGTGGGTTCACTACAGGAAGAGAATACATTGGTTTGCAGGTTGAATGCACTATCTTTCTGGTGGTTATATTCATCATTGCCAATTAGAATTTAATTCAGCCATTTTACTGGGTTTAGTTATCTGATGTGCTGGCATCTCCAAATTCTGACTATGTAGGTGGATGCAGGTTCTGCAAAACCTCAGGTTTCAAAGCCATAGAAACGTAAATGCCACCTGTAGAAAGAACCCCCTGGCAGAAGACTTGCTCACCCCTCCAGCCATATACTTGATTAAGACCCCTGCAAGGCACCTTTTGTAACATTTGAAGAACAACCAGTTGCTAAGTCAACAAAATATTGACCCACTAAACTTAGGTGTGGTTTTAGTGAGAATGATAATTCCTATGTGTTGAATGACTACACTGTGTCAAGAGTAGCTCTAGATACTTTTTGTAGGTGTACAAAAAAAGTATTTAATTTTTTTTCCTAAAGCTCTTATTTATAACAGTGTTATATACTGAGTATTTGTGTCCCTCTAAAATTCAAATGTTGAAGCCGTAATTCCCAATATGATAGTATGTGGAGACAGGGATAGAAACCTCATGAATGGGATTAGTGCCCTTTAAGGAGAGACAAGAAATCTGCTCTGTCTCTTTCTCTGCTCTCCACCATGTGAGGATGCAACCGGGTGACTGTCTCATCAGTCACTGAATATGCTGACATTTGACTTTGGACTCCCCAACCTCCTGAATTGCGAGAAGTAATAAATATTTCTTGTTGAAGCCACCCATTTTGTGGTGATTTGTTATAGCAGCCCAAGCTAAGACATTCACCTAAACCTGGAATTGACCGAAACATTCAACTTACAGAAAGTGCAATCCCAATTGGCACAAACCTATAAATGAAAAGACTGAAGAACCACACATCAAAAAATTAACAGACAGGCTCAGCTGTCTTCTTCTTTTTTTAATCATCTGCTTTGTTCTTTTATGTATTTAAAATTTTTTCTACAGTGAATATATAGTTTCTAACTTCTTTTCAGATTTAATTCAAAGTTAATTCACACAAAAACTTCAAAAGTATTGTATGTCTTCAGAATCTTCTTTAGATATTACTTTAATGCAATATAGGAGTTCTTATAAAAATCATATTGACTTTTTAGGTGAAATATAGTTATACTGTCTCTTTGGTTTACTAAAGACTTAATTTGTAATTCTGCCTGCATGTTTTTGGTCCCTTATTCAAAACAAAACCAACAGAGCAATACCAACCTAATTTTGCTTCATTACCATAGCAACATAATGGTGACAAAAATCACACAGCTTCTTCCCTCCCTCTCACATGCATGCCTGTTACTGTTTCTCTTTCACTTACTTTAATGCACTGCCACTTTCTTCCATCTAATTTTTTCATCTTTTTTCCTATGCTGGCTTCCTTCCTCCAAAAGACATTTGTGTATGGCAAGGAAAGAGTGGAGGTGACTAATCAAAACACCCTAAATACCAATTTATTTTCTCTATTTTATTCTCTTTAGGGATCCTCCTAGTCAACCATAAATAAGGGACACATTTTTCCTGAGCCACTTATCTAATCTGTACTTCTGAAAGAAAATAGCTTTAACACTCAGAACTTAAATCAGATGAGTTCTTAGGGAGAAGGAAAGAACGGGTATGGGGGGAGCCACTAGCAGTAACTGAGTTTCACTGGGCTTGGTTCCACTCTCTTCTCTCATCCCCTGCATAAGCAGCCATGAAGAGATGGACTAGTGACAGGAGCTCTCACAGACAAACATTTCAATGACACTTAAAATGAAACCAGGGACATGGACACTGTTGTGCTCCATACAGAGAATGTGCAGGTGATCTTGCCTACCAATTCCACTCTGGGCCCCTCCTTTTCCTACACCCCTTCCTCCTTCCTAAGAATTCTGACTTCATTCAGTTATCTATCTACCTTTTTTTTGCAAAGATGTTCCTAGCCCCAAGCCTAGATAGTGAACCTTGTTTGATGTGAGCTAATTATGGCAGTATTATTATACTTTGCCAAGATTTTGGCTTAGGCATGAGCAGGCAATGATCTTCCAGCCAATAAACAAAGGAAAACCTGCTAGTGGCTTCTAAGAAAGCTCGTTGAGAGGTACAAGAATGTGGCAGTGACTGCTCGTTTGTTACCCATGATGCAAGCTCCATTTAGGCCACAGCAGTAGGAAGTTTATTTGTGTACATGGACATCCAGGATAAAAAATACATTTCTCAGCCTCTTTTGTAGCCTGTTTAGGTCTGAAAGCTTCTGACCAATAGCAGAAAAGCAGAAGTGCAATGTGGCAACTCCTGGGAATCCTCCTTATTAAAAGCTGACAAGTGCCGTTTACCTGCTCTTTCTCCTTTTCTGTGTTCGGCTGTGTGGAATGGGGATGTGACAGCTGGACGCGAAATCGCCACTTGAGATCATGAATGGCCTTGGGAATGAAGAGCATGTATGGAAGAACAAAAGGGATGCCACACTTAACCTACTGTTATTTTGGGTTTTCTGTCATTTGCAATCTAGCCAGATTCTAACTCGCTCAGAGAAAGAGATGGCCGACTTTAAGCTGCCACACGTCGTTGTGTCTAGAAGTAACGCCGGGAACTGCTGCAGCTGCTGAGCACCAGGAAGGAAACCAGCCAGAGGCCAGAGCCAAACAGAAGGGCTCAGGTGATAAGGCAGAGCTGCAGTATCAACCAACCCTGCAGCTACCTTCCTGTGGATTTTTTATTACGTGAGAAAATATATTTTATTATTGTTTAAGCCACTGAGTTGGTAATTTCTGGTTTTTGGCAGCTGAAAGCAATCTAGCTGGTACAGCGTTTAATGGTTTATAATGATCGTAAACTACATGATCCTTTAGAAAAGATTTAGCTAACCAATGACTCAGAAGAAGAAAATGATTAAAGCTAAAGGGAAGCTGTATTATAAAACATTTAAAAAATAGAAAACAGAGGGAAAAATAATTTCACCAGTCCAAAATAGCCAAGATAATAATTTTGACCTTTTGGTCTTTTAAAAAAATGTATTATGTATAATTTCATACATTTTTACGTGTATAATATTTACATATATATAGTCACACTATATGTTTAACTTTCTCTCTCCCACTGAATATAAATTAAAACTCTGGACAAAGGATAAGAAGCAACTACCTGAGGACTATGAAAAGTAAAAAAAAGAACACAGCAGTTTAAGGAGAGAATTCAAAATTTTACAAAAAACTACTATGGTGGTTTCTGCTTTTTTGGTCTTTTTTTTTGTTTTTGGCTTTTTGGTTTGCTTGTTTATCTTTCAGCTTTTACTGGAGGGTGGGCCAGATCGATGCACGGCTCCGGAGATGCAGACCACAGAGACTTCCGACTAGAGTACTGGGACGGGGATCACTGCATGCCTGCCCTGGATTTACCTTTTAATTTCTTTACTTGCATATATTAGATGCTTCATTAGGCCTCTTAAAACTGTGCTTCCTAACAAGAGACTTTTTTTCCATTTTAAATAAGACAAACAGAAATGTCCTAACACCTAAGAAGTATCTTCAATTCACTTATTGGAAAACTTAAATTTCATCAGTCGTTTTTCTGTGTTGCTAGCAACCACAGCAAAGATTTCCAATTTAGCTAACCTGACATCCAGCCAATTTGGCCTCACAAGGCAAGAATATCCAATCCATTATTTCCTTCTGTCTGCGAGGAAAGGACAAAAAACACTTGGTTTTTCAATACAGGATGCAGAAGCAAGGCCCAGAGTGGGCCTGGCTGAGTTTGGCCATTTCTGGACTGTTTTCTCCCATCTCCTGAACTAAAGGATTCCTGAGACTAGATGCCAGGCCATGGCTAATAATGATGGTCTCACTCTCACTGCCAACTGGCAAAGAATGTGAGGAGGAAAAGAAAGAAACTGAGAAGACAACACTGGACAAAGAGATAGAAGACTGGCGTCATTTTTGCAGCAAAACGCACATCGATCCCAAGGAGCTGCTCTACGTCAGTGAGAAGGCTGGCTACTCCTTTTTTAAGATTTTATTTATTTATTTTTAGAAAGGGAGAAAGAAAGGGAGAGAAACATCTGTTGGTTGCCTCTTGCATGTGACCAGAGACAAGGTCAAAATCCAGGATGTGCCCTGACCAGGCATAGAACCAGCAACCTTTTGCTTTTTGGGATGATGCCCAACCAACTGAGCCACACCAGTCAGGGCTGTAATAGGGGAATTCTGATTTCTGACATTTAAGCAATTCATGCTTCTTCATGTTTTACTGCTTATAAAGCAACAATATTCTGTCAAAAGTTCAAAACATTTTTGTAGATATGAACGTTTTTGAAAAATGTAGTTATTTCAGAAAATATCAGTCTGAACAATTCTTAAACAGGGTCTGTATAGCACAGCAATGCATATGTTGATATTTGAACTATTTATTAACTTTAAACACAACAAACTGAAGATTATTAAAGTTTTAAAAAATTGTCTTTGGTCTGAGAGTTTGCCAGATGATCACGTTTTGCCTAGCATACATATTCCTCCTAGTTTTCTGGAACAGAGAAGCTAGAATATGTTCACAAATGAATAAAAATTGGGGAGAATTTCAGGCACAAAAAAAACTGAAAAAGAATGGAAGTTGATTTTTCTTAAAAAAAAAACCACTTTCCAATGCATTCATGCTGACAACACTATAACAAAGTGATTGAAATGTTTGTTGTGATGAAGAAATTGCAAATCGATGAAAAGCCAGGTAGGTACACAGAGAGCTTAGCTGCGCTACACGAAAACCGTGTCTGCCGTGCTCTGTGGAGAGGCAGAGCGCAGGGCAGAAGGGCAGGGAGCCCAGGGGACTCTGCTCTCAGGAACACCAGGTTGTCACCTAGAAAAACATCCATCTCCCTTATTACCCCACCGCGCTTTTCTGCCCCACATCAAACACCAGATGGACAGCCAGTTGTCAGAAAACACTGTCTGCTTGCCTCCTCAATGGGAGTACAGTGTGTGGAAGGTACCGTTTTTTGAGTCTTGTACTTTCATGTGAGAAGTGCTGGTAAAGGCAGCAGGAGCTTGGGGTAAGGGTTAGGTGTTACAAAAATGTCCGGAAACATCAAACATTACTCTCTCTACAGAAAGGTAGGCTCCAGCTTTAGCAGCTGATGCTTTGGGCCCCAGCTGAGTCAAGCACTACACAAAGAATAGACAGAAGCTTGCAAATGACTGGCGGTCACCATGGGGTGCGCCAAACCAAGGACTGCGAACTCCCGACACTTTTCCTTCTCTGTGGAAGAGCAGCTGCACCTGCGTCCAGCTGAAGCTTGGACACATCTCCTCTGGACCTCTGGAAAATTCTCCACAGCAAGAAGACAGCGCTCTGGTCTTTGAAAGCCCTTGTTTCTGTATATGTTTGAATGCTTATTCATATGGAGATTTTATTCCTCAGGCTTCACCGATTTTAAGCTTGAGCTTTTTTTTTTAATGAACTATAAAATGAGGCATGACACAACTGTTAAAAATAATTCCTTCTTCAATAACTAAACCCAAATGCAGTTTTCTTTTTCTGGAGGCCTATGGAATTAGCCACATGCCTCTATTATCAGCACATATCTCCCGCATCACCCTTTGACAACCCGAACCCTTTCAATTACCCATTGACTGTTTACTGCCACACTAATCCTCACAGGCCACTCTTTTGAGTGTTTCCTGCCAGCTGGTATACCAACTTTTTAAAAATATCACTGTTTTCTGTAATAAGAAGAAAATGAAAAACATTTTCTTTCATCTAGTATTGTGGATATCAAGTATAATAAGATACTATGGATATTATCTGCCCGTAGGGTTCATTTCTTAAATGAACATTTCTTAAACATGTATAGAACATCCTATTGTATAAGAAAGAGGCACCCATTACTCTTTCCATTCGATAGAAAAGGAAATAAAGCCTAGTTGCATGATTTCTGCAGATCCCTATTATGTAGTGGGGATGTGAAAAATTCCAGGAAAACCATCTATAAAATGATTTCACTGCTTTTATGGTGTTATTTATCAATGCAGGAAAGCATGGAGAAATCTACACCTTTCAATACTTATTAGAACATAAAATTGCAGCAAAAAAAAAAAACCCACTTTTCTGACACCATCCTTTTTGGATTCTCTCCTGTGGCAACTCTAGGGTAGGGTTTCTGCCCACCATTCGCAGTTGCACCGTGATGCTGGCCGTCTAAAACAGGGCCTCTCTGAACAGGAAACGTCTTCCGGTTGGAGGGCCCCCAGCACACGGAAGAAGCAGACACCAAGCAAAGCGGTCGGTCGTGTTCGGCTTTCTTTCTCATTTGTAGTTATGTAGTTAGAAGATCCTTATTCCAGTCAGGTATCTGTCTTTTTTTATGTTCAGGAAACAGTCTCTTCAAAAGTCAACCTTCAAAGATCCTTGAAGTTAGAAAGGTAAACAAATGCGCTATTGTTCCCTTCGATGCCGCGGCACCCCCAATGTTTGCTCTAATCTGCTAATAGCTGGTGGCAGACGGGAACAGTGAAAGGAATTCCCAGGAGAGCCGCTTTCTTATTTGAACAAGATGGAAATGGCACTGGATTAAGTTCAAATATTGTCTGTGACTCTAGCAAACAGAGTCGTTAAATAGTTTATAATAATGCGATGACTATTCTTGCAACTAATACTACTCCTTAAGATGTACCCCAATAACTCATTCTCACAACTTGGTAAGAAAACATGGTGTGAAGGGGTTAACAACATAGCTGTGTCACAGTAGACTTAGTAATTGCATGTTTAGTAGTTCAGTCCTAGAGTCCAATTTAAAAAATATAAAACAGGTGACGAATGACAGCGATTGTTTCATTCATGGTCCATCACTCAGTTCTTCAGTATGGACCGTGACCTTCACGGTGAGACATGGTGGGGCACCAGTGGCAGTGATGGAAGCAAAAGGCTCTGGAAGACACAAGTCAATCACTTGCCACAAATAATTTCTATGAAAAATCACAACTGGATAGCTCCCACACTAGATGACTTTAGGAACAAAGAAGTAGGTAATCTGGTTTCTGAGTATGATTAAACAACTGAACGTAGAGAACAGAAAATGCACAGATCTTGAACAGTAGGTATTATAATACTGATGAGATTGTAAGTTCATACAATTTGTACAGTTGTGAGCCAAGAGACCCAACACATGTTCTAACATTTTACAAAATCAATAATTTTGGAGAAGTAACTGATATTACTGTCTCTGTAAACAATCACAAAAATAAACAAGATGTTAGTTTTGGCAAAGGAAAAATTATATGAAGAAGCATAAAAATAGGACAAGTTATCATCTTGGTAAATCTCTGGTTTCATACAGACGTTTTCATGACACTTCAGCAGATAGCATCTTAAGAATACCTTTTGCATGCTTCCTTTCCACCACGGCAGCCATTGAGGAGCAGCAGCCATGGCTCTGCGCTACCTTACAGCTATGGCCTCGACAAGGGCCACAAGGTGACCAAGAATGTGAGCAAGCCCGGGCACAGCCCCAGGGGGCACCTCACCCAGCGCACCGAATTCGTGTGGGACTTGATCCGAGCTGTGAGTGTCTTTCCTGCTACAAGTGGCACGCCATGGAACTGCTCGAGGTCTCTAAGGACAGGAGGGCCCTGAAATTCATCAAGAAGAGGGTGGGCACACACATCCGTGCCAAGGAGAAGAGTGGTGAGCTGAGCTATGTCCTTGCAGCCATGAGGAAGGCAGCAGCCAAGTAGGACTGAGCCCCACTCCCTGTGTGGAATAAAACTTGTTCAGAAAAAAAAAAATTTTTGGTTACAGTAACAGTTATTAAGTACATATTGTTATATGCTTATAGCTGTTTCAACCAAGGAGCAATTGTTATAAAAACATGAAAATATAGGATATAGTATTTCTGATGTCTTAAAGGAAATTAGAACAAATAGATACAGCCTTTATTATAGAGCTGACACAATTGATTTTTAACTTCATTCTTTATTAAGTCTTTATTATCTCTGTTCTATGTTCTGAAAGAAAAGTACAAATTGGGTAAATGTGGAAAATAATCTGAATAGTACAACACATCTTGCTGCAAAACACTATAGTGTTATAATACAAAAAAGAATATGCACTAGTTACCAAGAAAGATATTAATTGGTGCTAGTCAATGGGAAAAGGAAAGAAAAAACGTAGAAGAATTCTGACCACAAGGATAAAAATTTTCCTGAGGTAGCAGTATTCCAGAGAGTAAAACAAGGGAAAGTAGAGACTGTGAAACAGGAGTTAATAACAAACAACACTTGAAAATCGACTTAGGTTTAAAAATAATTGGTAGAAGATATGTGAATATTTTATTGTTTTTTCTTCAGTGGAAAGAGATTTTTTTGAAAAGAGATTTTTAATTTTATGAATACAGATGAGGTAAAAATAAGTCATCATTTAAAAATTGAGAATAAAAGGATATAATAAATGTGAAAACACTTCAATGAAAGAGCTATATAACTGCAAAGTGTATTTCCATGATATTTTGTGTTTATCAAGATGCTTTTCGTGCCCAGGTTGGTGTGGCTCAGTGGACTGAGTGCCGGCCTGCAAACCAAAGGGTCTCCAGTTCAATTCCCAGTCAGAGCACAGGTATGGGTTGCGGGCCAGGTCCCCTCTTGAGGGTGTGTGAGTGGCAACCGATGGATGTCTCTCTCACACACTGATGTTTCTCTTTCTCCCTCCCTTCCCCTCTCTCTAAACAGTAAAATAAATAAAATCTTTTTTTTAATGATGTTTATCTTACTGTTATTTATAATTGTCAATACGTAATGCTGGGTGTTTTGACGATAATAAGCTATGCACATTTAAACATATATTTGCCATTAATGGTAAGGCCAATATAAATGTAACTGTTCTATTAGAATTTTTGAATAAGGTATTATTTCCTTGTATATGCTTAATTATGCAATTCTTTTCAGTTTTTGTTCAGAAGGCACATTAATTTCAATTAGGAACTTTAAAAATCTGTTTTTACCTGTTCAATAAAAATGAAACTCTGACCATAATCTTGGTAATTTTATAGTATTCCAGGGAGGTTATCTAGCATAATTTATTCTAATCTTAGGAAAATGAATATAATGGTGATAATTGTTCACTGTAAATAATCTATGCCTTTAAATAGCACTATAGCTGAAGCAAAGGAGCTAGTGTTGGAGATGGTCATTTAAAAATTTAGGATTTAAAAATTCAGTTAGCCAATTACATAAACCCTGCTGCTTTGGTTCATCTGATAGAAACACAGGTACTTGCTTGTTTTACTTTGAGATCAGTCTCAGTATTGTATTTTCTCTATTTGTTATTTCTTCTCCTTACTATTTCTCCAAGAAATACAAAGCCTAAAAAGGATCTTATATGTTAATATCTTGAATTTCTTGTTTTGACTCCTAAGTCTCCATCTTATAATTTTTCTAATTTGTGAAAACCTGGTGAGTGTGCTACTGAAATACATAATTTAAACACATTTACACATGCTTTTATCTCCAGGTGAGAAATGAAACAGTATTACTGAGAAAATTATTAGAAATGTGAACTACATCTCAGTTGTGATTGCCTTAAAATCAACATCATTTTATTTGAACAAACAGCGGCAAAATCATTAAGATAGGACCCTACCAAGTCAGGTTAAATTATAGCTAAATCATGAATTTGTTAGATCATTTAGACAAATTGCTTCAACAATTTCCATTTCTGCGTCTTGTAAGTATAGTAATCATAATCATCCTTGCTGGAAGCTATGACATTGAAGAACCTGTTTTTGGAAAAGTTTCCAGATTCTTAGGTATCTAATATAAAAGAGAAAAGATACTATCTACAAAAGTACTATCTGTCAAGAGACAAATTTTTATTACATTTATTTGAAGCCATGTCCTTATGGCTATGTGGTAGCGTTTACATAAAACTTCCGAGGAACAAGTACTTCATGAAATAAAATTATTTAAACAATAACATGGACCCTGAGGAGTAAAGCAGATGAATTGATTTAAATGCCTGAATCCTCTAAACTCTTTTATTTATTCTGCATAGTATCCAAAACATGCCAACACCTTAAGTTCTTTCATTGGTCTTGCTTTGAAATTCCCAAGTGAAAAACCTAGGCAAGAAGCAAAATTCAATTTAGTTGGCTGGACCAAGAGCCATGGACATGACTGGTCATGTTCAAAGGCTTGCCTGCTTCTGCCTATGTGCACTGGCCACCCGGCTGCCCGTCAGAGCGCCCAGTTGTCCCAGGGATGGTGTTTCTATGGCTGTCATCTACCACCTCTCTGCTCCTGCAGCCTATTAGGCAAAAACCCTTCACTGTTTCTGAGTAACAGAGTACTTGCAAAACCACTTAATTGTATTTCATATCTTCAATTTTCCAAGAATTTGACCTCTAGGTAAAATAGCCATTTACCTGTTTTCATAATTTTTTCAGTTTTATTATTTTTAATGGTTTTTCACAGTATTACATCTGCTACCCCTTCCTCCACAGTGCACATCATATTTCCATCAGCTGTTATCTAAGTCTGCTTTAAATCTTAGCTAACAAGATTGTCTGTGTCTAACTAGCCATTCCTTTTCTTTGAATGTTCAAGACAGACAGACCCCTGTGAAGACACCTGCTGGCTGAAAGTACACCATCAGGCGATCATCCCACAGGCAGCAACTGCTAAGAAATGCTAGAGGTTAAAAGGAAATTCTCCTTTTAAGAAAAGTAAGAAAACAACTGTCTTATAGTAGCATAGAATTAGCAGATGTTAAGCCTCCAATCATTGCCAGAGGATGTTCCTAATCATTGACCTGGGGGAGTTCATCAAATTTATCAGAACATTTTGGTCTTTCAGTTCTGCCTATTGTATCCCCAAGGAAAGAAATCAGCTACAGATTAGGTTTAGGACTAAAAGAGATTTGTATATTCATAATACTTTCCCTGTGTCAAATAACTTTAAGCCAAAGTTTCTTTTTGTTTCAAAGATTATTATTGAGTGTTTAGCAATGTTAAATACATCTTTTAAAAAAATCAGACCTTTTAAAAAGTGCAACATGACGTTTGTTGATTATTAGAGTTCTTTTAAAAATTAAAATGTCTTCTTTTTCTATATTTTAAACTTAAAAACTAATGCTGACCAGGTAACTCAGTGGGCTAGAACACTGTCCCAATACTCCAAAAATATAGGTTTGACCCCCAGCCAGGGCACGTACAAGAATCAACCAGTGAATGCGTAAATAAATGGCACAACAAATCAATGTCACTCACTCTCTCTCTCTCTCTCTCCCCCCTCTCTCTCTCTTTCTTCCTCTCTCTAAAATCAATAAATAAAAAATGTTTAAAAAACAGTCAACTAACAAGTGTTGGCAAAAATGTGAAGAATTTGAAACCCTCATGCATTGCTGGTATTAATGTAAAATGGAGAGGCCACTGTGGAAAACAGGTTAGTAGTTCCACAGAAAATTAAACATAGAATTGCACTTCCCTTCTATACTTTTTTTTAAAGCCTTTCATCACTTCTATTCACAATTATGAAAAACATTTCCATTGGTTATAGGACTTGGGAAAATAAGATTCACACTTTTAGGAATCTTTAATTTTTTAATTGATTTTATAGAAAGAATGGGGAAGAGAGGGAGGGGGAGAGAGAGAGAGAGGGAGAAACATTGATTTGTTTTTTCACTTATTTACACATTCATTGGTTGATTCTTGTATGTGCCTTGACTGGGGATTGAACCCACACCCTTAACATATCAGGAAAATGCTCTAAACAACTGAGCTACCCAGCCAGTGCATAGGAATCTTTAAAATGACATTATTTATCATTAGCTAAGTCCAGTGAAACATTGATTATTAACATTTTTGGATATTTATTCAACTGAGAAGATAAAATATATGAGTTGAATTTGTAACATAACTTTAATAGAATGATAAACTTTAAAATAATGTAATACTGAGTAATTTAGTAGCTCTATATATGATAGAAATGCGCACATAAAGATAGGATGCTGAATTATAAAGCCATAGAGCCTCACAGAGATTTAAAAAAATACAAACACTGTCAGTATGAGTATATTTATTCTCAGCATCAAAAGAATGAAATAGGTCAAATGAAATAGATCTATGGTTCTATTACTCAAAGACATTGTAATAAAGAGAAAATAAGATTATATAAATTCTTAACATCCAGGCAAAAAGGAACCACTCAAAGGGAGTAGAACAATTCTGGGCAATTGATAACTCTCTTATATTTCTCAAAGCACTCAGAGAGACCAAGTAGAGTAATGATACAAATGACTGCTCAGAGCACAATGTCTTAAAGTGTTGGGCATTTGCTTTTTGTTTTGTCAAATTTCAAAAAGTTCTTCATGTCCTGAGTCCTTTACCCTGGAGAAAAGTTGTAAAAGTGATGGTAGTTCTGAGGATGATACACATAATAGTACTCAGGGTCTGAGAAAGCAAATGCAAGACACATGTGTGGTATCTCTATGGCCCAGAATCTTTTTCAGCACAGTACTGCAGGCAACCACTAATTTTCAGCTGGATTTGCCTCAAGAGAGGCATTCCAGTGTCTCCAGGGAGCAAGGGACAAGGAGTAACTCATTAAAAAGGGAGCCAGAGATTTCCAGTCAACATGGAGGCGTGAGTAAACATGCTTCGTCTCTTCACACAACTATGGCAAAAAATTACAACTAGACTACAAAACAAATATCACCCAGAATCATGAGAAAATCAAACTGTATGGAAGTCTGACAACCAAAGATTTAAAGAAGCCACATTAATCCAGAGGGGTTAGGAGAGGCAGAGAGGCAGAGATGCAGAGATGTGGACCAGGCAGTCCCACATCCATGGGTGGTGGATAAATATCAGGAGGGATACCTTGGAAGCGAGGGATCCCAGCCCCATACCAGATGACCCAGCCCAGGGTTCCAGCCCAGGGTTCCAGCCCCACGGTGATAAGTCCCCATAACTTCTGACTGTAAAACCAGTGGGGGATGGGGTGGCAGAAGAAACAGTGGGATTCTCAGGAGACTCCTACCAAAGGGCCCACAATGGACTTAGAGCTTACAAAGACTCACTCCCTCTGGGATTTAGCAATAGGGAAACAGTTGGAAGGGCACCAGTGGCATATAGGGAGAAATTGAAGTAACTGGCATCAGGGCAAGGGCTAGGAGACAACTTCCTCCTGGGCAAAACTCCAGAGGCCTGGCAGCAGCATTGTCCCCTGTCCAAGCCCTCCCCCACACAGAGCCACAAAGCACTGACATGAGTTGCCCTGCTCCAGCAATTATCTAAGGCTCCAACCCATACAGCTTAGAGGTGCACTTTTCTAAAAAAGGTCATGCTATTAAGGCAGGGAATCAAAGCAGCTCTACCTAATACACAGAAACAGGGGGCTGCCAAATTGAGGAGACAAAGAAATATGGCCCAAATGAAAGAACAGAACAATACTCCAGAAAAACAACTAAACAAAATGAACATAAGCAACCTATCAGATACAGAGTTCAAAACACTGGTTATTAGGATGCTCAAGGAATTGATTGGGTACTTGAACAGCATAAAAAAAGATCCAGGCAGAAATGAGGGTTACATTAAGTGAAATAAAGAAAAATCTACAGGGAACCAACAGTGGAGAGGGGAAAGCTGAGAATCAAATCAATGATTTGGAACATAAGGAAAAAACAGCATTCGATCAGAACAATAAGAAGAAAAAAGAAATTTAAAAAATGAGGATAGGTGAGGAGCCTCTGGGACATCTTCAAATGTACCAGTATCTGAATCATAGGGATACCAGAAGGAGAAGAGGAAGAGCAAGAAATTGAAAACCTACTTGAAAAATTAATTAAAGAAAACTTCTATAATTTGACAAAGGAAATAGACATACAAGACCAGGAAGCACAGAGAATTCCAGACAAGTTGGACCCAAAGAGGACCACACCAAGCACATCATAATTAAAATGCCAAAGTTTAAAGATAAAGAGAGAAACTTAAAAGCAGCAAGAGAAAAGCAAAGAGTTATCTACAAAGGAGTTCCCGTAAGACTGTCAGCTGATATCTCAAAAGAAATTTTGCAGGCTAGAGGGGACTGGCAAGAAGTATTCAAAGTGATGAAAAGGAAGGACCTACAACCTAGATTACTCTATTCAGCAAAGCTATCATTTAGAATGGAAGGGCAGATAAAGTGTTTCCCAAAAAAGGTAAAGCTAAAGGTGTTTATTATCACCAAATCATTATTATATGAAATGTTAAAGGGACTTATTTAAGAAAAAGAAGAAGACCGAGGGAGGCAGTAGTTGTGGAGGGAATGGGGCTAACAGGTGGAGGGGCAACTGGGCAAAAATTGGAACAAATGTAATAGCATAATCAATAAAATATTAAAAAATAGAAAGGGAGCCAATAAGGGCAGTGGAAGGAGTCTTAGAGTCATAAATAATTCTAAATTTAAAAAGAATCATTTACCAAATCTAATGGCCCTCCCCCTTGCATAGATAGACAAACTGATCCCATATGTGGTTTGCACAAGAATATAAATGGTGTTAGAAGAAAAAGGACATTATTCATACAATGGAATATTACTCAACCACAAAAAGAAGGAAATCCTGCCATTTGCAACAACATGGGTGGACCTCGAAGGCACCATGCTAAGTGAACTAAGTCAGACAGAGAAAGAAATACTATATACCACTTATGCGTGAAATCTAAAATAAAACCCCAAACAAACAAACAAACAAACAACAAAACTCATGGAAGAAGTGATCATGTATCAGACTTGTAGTTATCAAAGGTGAGGGTGGGAGGTGGGGATATTGGACGAAGATGGTCTAAACATACATATGTCCAATTATAAGATAAAATTGAGGATGTAATGTACAACATGATGACTATAGTTAACACTGCCGTATGCTATATTTGAAAGTTGTTAAGAGAGTAAATCCTAAGAATTCTCCCCACAAGGAAGAAAACAGTTTTTCTATTTATATGAGATTATTAATGTTTCTTGTGGTAATCATTTCACAATATATGTAATTCAAGTAATTATGCTGTACAACTTAAACTTAGACAGTGCTGTATGTAAGTTATATATCTATATATATATTGGTATATATATGTCTATATATATATACACACCAATAGGGTAAGGGAGAAAAATCACACTAGACTTAAAGTCAGGAGACCAAATATTATTCCTGCTTTGCCTTCACTAACCACACTGGTTCACCTGGTCCTTTCCTTTGAGTTTTAATATGTACTTATTATACCTGTGTGTGTGTGTGAGTGTTCCTGCTAACAAAAGCAATTTATTCTTAATTTGAAAATTCAACAGTTAGTAAAATATATAATGAGGACAATTTACCTCATTCATGAATTATTATTGGACAATTGATAAGTTGCATTACAATGTGAGAGCAAAAGAGAAGAAAGCCCCAGTGTACCGTAAAATTAAAATTACATTTGGCAGGGAAGAGCACAACATAGAAAAAGACCCTTGTAAATCTTAGCAGATACATGCTGAGCACAGAAAAGTCTTGAGGTTTGTAGGAGGAAAAATGGCACTGAGACAAAAGAAGTAAAGGGAGAAATGAATGTTGAATGCACAAAGGAGGATGAACATTTGTTTCACTACAGTAAGAAAGTATATTGTGTTTGTATTGAAACACCAATTCTGAGCAATACTTACTGTGTACCCCAATCTCATAACAAAAATGTCATCCTTGGAGCATATTGAAGGAGTCTCAGAAAGTGAGCAGATGAGGAAAGGTGATAATGAAGCAGCTTGATGCAATATGATCAAAAGTAATGAAAGAGATGAAGAGGTGGTGAGGCATCTGTGCAGCAAAACCTAAGCAGGGGTGTTCAGCATTTTGGCATCTCTGTGCCATGCTGGAAGAAGCTATGTCTTGGGCCACACATTATATACATTGAGACACATAATCACAAAAAGGAATCTCATAATGTTTTAAGTAAATTTACGATTTTGTGTTGCACCACATTCATAGCCATCCTGAGCCACGTTTGACCCATGGTCCGCAGGTTGGACACCACTGAAAGGAAAGAATATCAGGTATTGTTGGTGTGATCTTTGGTATTTAATGCATTTACAAATTAGAATCCATCTATGTTTGCCATTCTTCCTCAGTTTGAACATTCATAGTTTATGAAACTCAATTCCTGAACAAAATGTTGAGTGTTCAGTCATGCTTTTATTTGAGAAAAAGATTCCTGGAAAAAGTAATATCTTAGAAATGAATTTCTGAGCTTTAGGTCTCAAACTATCCTTCTGTTCAGGGCCTTTAATTGCTTTCTGTCAAATTGGGAAGTTAAACTGGAATAGTTTCAGGATGCTGAAGTTCCTGCAAGCTTTATACCTAAAGCAGATTCACAGCTGTGCAGAGAACAACCTTTGAAGTTACCATGCTTTGCTAGTTTCTAAAATGCTTTGCTTTGATCTGTAGGCACCATTTTTCCTAAGGAACTTTCTTGTGATTGTTGTATTTTCTGTCACCAAGTATTTTTATTCTATAATGTCACTATTTCTTATGAACCAAGAGTGACAAATATGAGCAAATATTTTGCCAGATGTGTTATCTTTGGTAATATAAAGGTAAGAGAAACAACACAGCTAAAGCTATATTATTTATTTTAAGTTCTCATTATAACCGACTTTGATTAAATAGTAATTTTATATTTCTTTTTATTTTTACCTTCTGGTATTTGAATAAGAAAAGAGAGTCATTTGTCTGTATATATTGTGTAAAATGAGAAACAGGCAGAAAAACAATTTAATTTCTTTTTTTTAAAGATTTTATTTATCTTTAGAGAGAGGGGAATAGAGGCAGAAATGGAGAGAAACATCAATGTGTGGCTGCCTCTTGCACGCCTCCTACTGGGGACCTGGCCCACAACCCAGGCATGTGTCCTGACTGGGAATCGAACTGGCGACCCTTTGTTTCACAGGTCAGCACTCAATCCACTGAGCCACACCAGCCAGGGCACAATTTAATTTCTTGATGAGTTTTCTGTTTTCTTACAGGCTGAGTTCTGAGAAGATTTTACTAAAAATTTCATACTTATTTAATATATGCTTAATATTTAATAAAATAATTATTATATTGCATATAAAGTTATATTTATAAAGTGATGAAGAAAGAGATGAAAAGTCAAGGAAAAAAGAGAAAGGAAGGGAGAAAAAATTTCACAAGGGAAGATGAAAGTAAAAGGGAAAGCAACCAAAATCAAGGAAGAAATGGAAGAAAAAAGAAAAGAGAAAAGTAGATAAAAGAAATGGAGGGAACCCTGGCTGGAGTGACTCGGTTGGGCATCGTCCCTTAAACCGAAATGTCATGGGTTTGATTCCCAGTCAGAGTACATGCCTGGGTTACGGCTCTCGTCCCAGGTAGGGGCTCACTTGAAAGGCAACTGATCAATGATTCTTTCTCACATCAATGTATATCTACCTTTCTTTCGTTCTTCCTTCCCCTCTCTTTAAAATCAATAAGCAAGTCCTTGGGGGAGGATTAAAAAAAGAAAGGAATGAAGGAGGGTAAAAAAGGAAAAAGGGTACACATGATTATTCTCTACAAATCTTACTATTGTTGTTGCTATAATTTAAAAATATACATATATAATTCTTTTTTTATTTTTACTTTTTAAAAAATTTTATTTAGTTATTTTTAGAGAGAGGGGAGAGAGGGAGAAAGAGAGGGAAAGAAATATCAATGATGTGCAAGAAATACATTGATCAAGAGGTTGCCTCTTGCACACACCCAGGCATGTGCCCTGACTGGCAATCAAAACAGCAACATTTCGGTTCGCAGCCTGGCACTCAATAAACACCAAGCAGGGCTTATTTTTTAAAAATATATTTTATTGATTATGCTATTACAGTTGTCCCAATTTTTTCCTCTTTGCCCCACTCTGCCTGCTACCTCCTTCCCTCCAGCAATCTGCCCCTTAGTTCAAGTCCATGGGTCATGCATATAAGTTCTCCATTTCCTATATTACTCTTAACCTCCCCGTCTATTTTGTACCTACCAATCATGCTTCTTAATGCCTGTACTTCTACCTCCATTCTCCCCCTTCCCCCTCCCAGCTGATAACCCTCCATATGGAGATATGATCTCTACACCTATGATTCTGGTCCTGTTCTAGTTGTTTGCTTACTCTGTTTTTGTTTTTGTTTTTGTTTTTGTTTTTTAGATTCAGTTGTTCATAGTTGTGAGTTTATTATCATTTTAATGTCCATAGTTTTAATCTTCTTTTTCTTAAATAAATCCCTTTAACATCTCATGTAATAATGGCTTGGTGATGATGAACTCCTTCAGATTTACCTTGTCTGGGAAGCACTTCATCTGCCCTTCCATTCTAAATGATAGTTTTGCTAGATTGAACAATATGGGTTGTACATCTTTGCTTTTCATCACTTTGAATACTTCTTTTTTAAATCATATTTTATTGATTATACTATTACAATTATCCTGATTTCCCCCCTCTGTCCCCCTCCACCCAGCAACCTCCACTCACTCAGGCAATCCCCACAGCATTGTTCATGCCCATGGGTCAGGTATATAAGCTCTTTGGCTACTCCATTTCCCATGCTGTACTTTACATCCCTATGGCTATTCTCTAACCACCTATTTGTACTTAGTAATCCCCTCACCTCTTCACACATTCCCTCATATCCCCCTCTCATCACGCAACCATTAAAATGATCTCTTCCACATCCATGATTCTGTCTCTCTTCTTCTTGTTTTCTTGGTTTGTTTTTTAGAGTCAATTGTTAACAGATATGTACTTATTGCCATTTTATTGTTCATAGTTTTGATCTTCTTTTTTTTAAATAAGTCTCTTTAACATTTCATGTAACAATGGTTTGGTGATGATGAACTCCTTTAGTTTTTTCTTGTCTGGGAAGCTTTTTATCTGCCCTTCCATTCTAAATATCTTTGCTGGGTGGAGCAGTCTTGGCTGTAAGTCCCTGCTTTTCATGACTTTGAATACTTCTTGCCAGTCTCTTCTAGATGGCAAAATTTCTTTTGAGAAACCAGCTGATAGTCTTATGGGAACTCCTTTGTAGGCAACTCTCTGCTTTTCTCTTGCTGCTTTTAAGATTCTCTCTTAATCTTTAAAGTTTGGCATTTTAATTACGATGTGCTTGGTGTGGTCCTCTTTGGGTCCAACTTGTCTGGGATTCTCTGTACTTCTGGACTTGTATGTCTATTTCCTTGACCAAATTAGGGAAGTTTTCTGTTATTATTTTTTCAGATAAGTTTTCTGTTCCGTGCTCTTCCTCTTTTCCTTTTGGCATCCCTATGATTCAGATGTTGGTATGTTTGGAGATGTTCCAGAGGATCCTTATACCATCTTTGTTTGTTTGTTTGTTTGTTTAATTCTCTTTTTCTTCTTGCTCTTCTGGTTGAATGCTTATTTCTTCCTCATGTCCCAAATCATTGATTTTAAACCCAGCTTCTCCCCCTTCACTGTTGCTTCCCTGTAGACTTTTCTTTATTTCACTTAGTATAACCTTTATTTCTTCCTTTGTGTTGTTGCCATACTCAGTGAGTTCTTTGAGCATTCTGATCGCTAGTGTTTTCAACTCTGTATCTGATAGGTTGCTTATGTCCATATTGTTTAGTTCTTTTTCTGGGGTTTTGTTCTGTTCCTTCATTTGGGCCATATTTTTTGTCTCCTCATTTTGGCAGCTTCTCTGTTTTTTGTTTCTGTGTATTCGATAGAGCTGCTTTGATTTATAGTCTTAGTAGTATGACCTATTGTAGAAAAAACACCTGTAAATTGTGAGGGCCTTAGGTTATTGCCAGGGCAGGACAACCTGCTTTGCTGCTTTGTGGTTCTGTGCTGGGGGAGGGCTCAGAGAGGGGACAGTGACATTGCCTGGCTTCTGGAGGTTTCCAAGCACTCGCCCTGTTTCCAGTCACTTCAGCCATTCCCTGTACATGACTGGTACTCTTCTCACTGTTTCCCTGGTGCTGAATCTCAGAGTGGGTGTGTTTGCATGCATTCTAAGACCATGTGGGCCCTCTAAGCAGAGTCTCCTGAAAATCCAGCAGTTACTTCCACCATCCCAACCCCCACTGGTTTTTACAGACAGCAGTTGTGGGATTTATCTTCCAAGTCCTAGAACCCTGGGCTATGTCATCTGGCCTGGGGCTGGGATCGCTTCCTCCCAAAGCATCCATCCTGACTTTTATCCACCATCTGTGAATGTGAGACTGCCCGTTTCACTGCTTCTGCAACCTCTCCATGCCACACTGTGTCTCCTCAACTTTCTGCCTGTCACCACATCTTCACCCCTTCTACCCATATGAATGAATATGGCTTCGTTAAATCTTTGGTTGCCAGACTTCCATACAATTCTATTTTCTGAGAGTTCTTAGTGTTATTTGTTTTGAGGTTTAGCTGTAATTCTCTCTGAGGTTGCATGAGGAGGCAAAGTGTGTCTTCCTATGTCTCCATGTTGACCAGAAGTCTATACATATATATACTCCTTTGAATAAATATCTTTATGTCCTGAGTGCACACAGAGCTAAGAAAGAGTGGTCCTCAGTGTCTTTCTTTCCTGTTATTATGTTTTAAGTGATAGAGACTTTTTAAAGTGATCTTTATTTCTCAATGTTCTTGAATACAAGGATAAAGTAGTGTGATTAGTATTTATGGTTAAAAAAACAGCATTGCTTGTGTAGATTTTCCTATTCTGATATTTGCTGTTAAGGTGTTCATAAATTGTTTATTCTAAAAGATAATTGAATAGCTTAAAGTATACTTTAGTTCCCACTGATGAAAGGTGCTAAAAATGATGAATAAGTGAATAAACTATAGATTAGTGTCTACAAAAGCCATTTCTATTTCAAGTCAAATTACATACTGAAAAACTGATATCTAGCTCTTCCAGAGGGCAGTGAATACATCTGGGGTTAGAATTGATAACATTGCATTAAGAAAACATACGATAACCAAGAGTCCTAATCTTGATACAAACATTTTTAGCATAGATTTTACATTTTGAATTACAAATGCTGTGTTAGCAGTTAGACCTCAGCCTACTGCATTCACCTCTATCTATACGGACAATAGCTTTTTGGTCTATTGCATACCTTGAGCATATACACTGGCTGCAAAGTGTACAGAAAGATGCGTGGTGTCTGACCCAGCATACAAAATAGCTTTAAAACAAGTACTAGCACTGGAATTTGGAGCTCAATATAAGTTACCTTTCAAGATTTTCTCCTTGCATAATGGTGGCCCTTGAAAATCAGCCAGCTACTCGCAACATTGCATGCTCAGGGTAACATATGTCAGGCTTATAAAGTTTTGCTCTTTTTTTTTTTTGCCCTGGTTGGTGTAGCTCAGTGGATTGAACATCAGCCTGCAAACCAAAAGGTTGCTGGTTCAATTCCCAGTCAGGGCACATGCCTGGATTGCTGGCCAGGTGTCTGGTTTGGGGCATGTGAGAAGCAACTGATCGATGTATCTCTTTCACATTGATGTTTTTTCTCCTCCTTTCCCCTCTCTGTAAAAGTAAATAAATAAAATACTTTAAAAAAATAAAGTTTTGTTTTTTTTGTTCCCTACCTTTCTGTTGGCACATTGTGTTATGTTCCAGCAGCAGAAGCAACTAGGGATCAAGCCAATTGGCTACGTGACATTGAAAGTCAATTTCTGAGAAAAATGAGCCAAATATAGCTTTCCCTAGAAAAAAGAGCCAAGAAGATTCTAAATGTATTTGAGGATCTCAAGGCAACAGGCCTAGATAGGAACACTACCTGGTCTTAGAGGATAGCTGATGCTTTATTCGCACCCAGTTTCTCTTTTCCTTGGAGCAGAAAACAGGACATTTTGAAATGTGCAATGCCCAGCTCCTGAATACAATGCTACCTTTCATCTATTTCTGGTGATTCATTTTCTTTTGTTGCTGGATCCCCTACATAATTGTAAGCATACTGCAGGGAAGCACAATGGCAAACGGTGGGGGGACACTTCCTCCGCAGATGCAGACAATATCACCTGGCTGGCACTGCTTAATTTGGCCATTAACCCACTTTTATACATTCTTTTGAGCAAAAAGTGTGAAAAAGCTCCTAAAAAAATTAAAGGAGAAGATGCTTTCCAAATTTCATTTTCTGGTCCAAGATGTTTTAGTGAGTCAGCCTGAAAATACTAAGAGGAAAAGCAGAAAGAAAGGCCTTCCAGAGACTCATAAAGAACCCTGGGGCCTCTTTCAGAGTGAGCAACATGTGTAACCTTTGTCAAAGTGTAATACTGCCACTCAGAAAGCAACACAGCCAGATGAAGAAAAGTATGAGTATATTTCAAGCAATTTTTCTGATGGGGCAGGGCGATCCCTCTGGATTATGGAAATGTTCAAATCAAAGTAAGCAGCAATTTTGTACCCCAGCTGGAGAGGGTCTAACCCAGTGTCTTTACAAGTTCATTGTTTGCTGCCTGACCTCTCCGAGGTAGCTACAATAGTTTCCTCTCTAGTCTTCCTGCCTCCACTACTTTCCTCATCCAATTCATCCTCCACCCAGCTACAGCATAATCTCCCTAAGGCCTGATTGAAAGCTTTAGTGATTGACCATTCGGTGGAGCTGAATGGGATAAGACCCTCTCCCACAGTTTCTTTACCTGCAGCATGCTCTCAAAAAGCTGCACTAAGTATTTGATGTGTTTGAGACATGCTACCTGTGCTTCCTGCTCACAGGTCTTTGCTCATTTTGTTCTCTTCTTCTAGGATACCTACACTGCACCCACTACCCTCCCCACCCCATTCTCTTCTATTGAAATCTTATCCAGTGTAAGGATTAAAATGGAATTCCTCCCCATCCCACCCCCAAAATATGTTGGAAGTCTTAACCCCTGTACCTGTGAATGTGACCTCATGTGGAAATAAGGTCTTTGCAGATGATCAAATTAATATTAGGTCATTAGGGTGGGTCCTAACCATTAACCAAGAATCATGGTGTGTTTTCTTGTGCGATGCCCCATTCCACGGAGCTCTCCTAGCCGCCTTTGATGAGAATAAGTTGTCCCAGACACAATCTGTTGTTCTGGAACAAAAGGGGTCCCGGAACAGGCAAAAAAAGGGGTGGCAATTCCCTCCAGTGGAGAATGCCCCAACCCCTTCTCCAAAATGGCTTTTATTGGGATCGGTTTGTGCAGGGGTATGCAGCATGCATGCATAACTCATCCAACAATGCCCAAAGGCTGTAGTTAATAGAAAACAGATATTATCTATAGATAACAACTGAAGGAACAAAGAGATCTGCCTCAGGTCAGGGTCTGTTAGACTGCTGAAGGCAGAGATGGTCGTTAAGGCGAGTTTCATGAGATAAGGAGTTTCACTCCTGCTTTGGGACTTAGATATCTGATTCCTGGCAACAGAAATACAAAGCAAAGCAAGCCTCAAGGAGTATAATGCATTCTTTAGGCCTGATCTCCCTTGGAAACCCTCTGGGCTAGTGTAAGGTCATGCTGGCCTCCAGCATTCCTAGCGTTCCTGTCCAGACTTACAGGCCTCTTTCAAAGGCTTGCTCGCGAGGGGCTACAGTCTCTGATATCACACAAAGTGGTCCCCAACATTTTCTTATAATCCTTTTAAATCAAAATGCAGGTTCTTGTCCTGACTGGTGTAGCTCAGTGGATTGAGTGTGGGCTGCAAAACAAAGAGTCGCCAGTTCAATTCCCAGTCAGGGCACATGCCTGGGTTGCAGGCCAGGTTCCCAGTACCGGGTGCTTGGGAGGTAACCACACACTGATATTTCTCTCCCTCTCTGTCTCCTTTTCTTTGCCTCTGTCTAAAAATGAATAAATAAAACTTTTTTAAAAAAGCAAGTTCTTTAAGAGGTTTAGCTAATTCTGAAATTCATTAATTGGGTTTTTTTCCTCCCTTATAAATCAAAATATGCTGTACGTCCAGAAAGTATCCACCATATAACATAAAAAATGGAAACATCTGTTGAAGATGTAAGATAAAAGAAACATTGTACATAGGACAATAATGCCTCAGTCCCCCCTTTATTTACAGCAAATACCTATAATGTTGTACAGAATTTATGAAGTCGGATTTATATTTCTTTTGGATGTATCTCTCATTTGAGACTGAGCCACATGGAGCCTTGGGAATTATTTAGATTAAATTAAATATTACAAAATATAAATATATTTTCTAATAAAATATCAATGTATTAATGTCAGCCAACTACAGTAGCACAGCTTTTAAAGATAATTTTGAGCAAGGTTCAAAGAAATATGCATAACTAGACATGACCAGGAATTTTTGCATCATTCTCTGCCTATTGTCAATTCTTTGGCATACTTAATTGAAATTTTGAAGAGAGTTCAGTAAAGGGACAATTTACAAAGCTGTGAGCAGGGTCAAGGGGAGCATAGAGGAACGCTGGGGCTCGAAGGGCCCAGCAACAACGGGAAGCTGTTCCCTGGGACTGAAGGGTCGGGGGAGGGGACAGTATTTCTGGTGCCCATCGAGTTGTGCAGCCTAACACTTCAGTCATAGACATTTTCCCCTTAGAAGGTGCAGTCCCTCTTTTATTTTAAACTTCAGAAAATATTATGATAATACAAGGTCTGTCCAGAAGGTATCCAGCCAAGTAACACGAAAAATAGAGACATTTGTTGAAGAAGATTCAAGATACAACAAACATTATGCACAGGACAATGACCCCTCAGTCCCCTTCAAAGCAGCACCTTGGGACCTTACACAGTTTTCCCAATCACTATCAGCTGCCCTGTTGTATTTTCCTGAATCTCATCAACAGTCTGAAATCTCTTCCTTTTCAAATGTGATTTTAGTTTTAGGAAAGGCCAGAAGTCACAGGGAGCTAAATCTGGGCTGTAGGGGGGTGGAGTTTTGCCAAAAATCTCTTCACGAGGTGTGGTGCATGAGCAAGGGTGTAGTTGTCATGAAGCTGTCAATCACAAGTTACCCATAGCTGCAGCCTTCTGAATCATCCGAATAGTTTCTGTGGAGGAATATTCAAGCTTAACACAAATTTAATGCAGATTTGTTGCTGTACTTGCTCAGTCATTTTGAATGTGACAGCCACACTGTACACATGCTCACTCAATGGTGTCTACCGCCCCCACTGACTAGTACAGTGAAGTCGTCCCTGTTTCAGTCCACTCTCCTTGGCTGCCAGGTTACACTGTTGTCACACAAAACATTCTCATTTATATTAACAATGGCTGGACTTTCCCCAGACAGGCCTCATATGTCTCCCTTGCTCCCAATGTAGCATAGTAAACACATTTTGTGATGGTTAAAATATTTCTTCAAGACCAAGTAACTGCTAGAAGAGTAAAAAGGTTCATCATATGTTTTCAATAAAAAAGTGTTTTTCTTGTATTGGAAGACCATCTTCATCTTCAGTCCTGCAGCTTTTTCATGGACCTCATTATATTTCAGGCACCCTCCCAAGGTCAAGAAGAAAAGAACAAAAGCTCAGTAGAGTCAGACCAAACTACTGTGCTGTCAACAGCACTATCCTATCATACTCTCCTTTGCTCTACATTTTACAGGCTCATACTAGGTATGTCAAGCTCTCAATATAAATGGGGCATCAGAACAATGGAAGCAATGCAAGAATAAATAATAATGATGAAATAATAATGCTGTATGACTTGGATGTAGAAAATTCTGTGGATGACAAAATAAAGCAACTGTAAGGTAAATGAAAGAGGTGAAAAGAGTGAATGGGGTGGAGAAAAGTTAAGGAATTTTGTTTGTTTTTAGCTTTACACAAAACATTAGGCATCCTATAGTGACAACATCTGGACACTTCACATAGTTTGGTTTTTATATTTTTTTATTGTGTTGAGAGATACATAACATAAATCCATCATTTTAACCATTTTAAGAGTACAGTTCAGTGGTATTAAGCGCATTCACCATGTTGTGCAACCATCACCAGCATCCATTTCCAGAACTTTTTCATCATCCCAAACAGAAACTCTGTACTCATTGAACAATAACTCACTATTCTCTTCTCCCCTCAGCCCCTGGTAACCTCTAATCTACTGTCTCAATGAATTTAACTATTCTACTACCTCATGTGAAGGGAATTATACAGTATATGTCCTTTTATGTCTGGTTTATTATTATTTAGCATAATGCCTTCAAGACTTACTCATGTTGCAGCATGTATCAGAACTATGTTCCTTTTTAAGGCTGAATAATATTGCACTGGATGGATACACCACATTTTGTTTATCCATTTTTCTGTCAATAGACATTTAGGTTGTTTCTACATTTTGGCTATTGTGAATAATGCTGCTATGAACTTTTATACCACTGCTGGGTGGCTGTCTTCTACTACTTCATTCCAAAGGCACAGGATTTTGATGAGAGCATACATTAACTTCTAAATAGTTTATTTTGGTTTTGCCACGAGTATTTATAAGGGGTACTAAATAATGCACAGATTCAGAGACTCTAACCACACAGCAAAAGACAAGTCTTTGAGGCTGAAAGAACTTCTTTCTTTTAGATAAAATGATCTATGGTATTAGTGTGTTTTTAAAATGTCAACAATTAAAAATGGCTTGTATAGAAGTATAGAAAAAGCAGAAGTTGAAAATGCAAATTGAAATTGGAGACCTCCAGTAAGCAAACTGTAAGTTTTACGTCTGTAGAACACTTATCTCCACTGTGGAGACAGAAACAGCAAATTATTATAACACATATTTAATAAATTTTTAAAAGGCCAAATTGTAGACCTTAAAAAAATGTCTTTCCTCGTGATTTACTTGATGGTCATGCCCCATCACATGCCTTATAGCTCCCAAGACTTTACTCTGAGATTTTAATTTATTAATTAGTTGTACAATTATTTGTTCACTGTTGTTTGCATGAGTCAGACTCCAGGTGATTAACTGCTATGCTATATTGCTGTTCTAAGTACCAGGTACTTGATGACAGAATTCTTAAGGCTTGCTCTTACCAAGAAGATTAGAAAAATACTTATTTCTACTTCCTTTTTTTTTCCTGTCCTGGTTGGCACTCTAAACTCCACATTAGTTTGAGGTGGGGTTTGGGAGTATGGGAAGCACAACCACACATATGCCACCTCTGTGTTTGCTTTATAGATGAAGTCAAGATCTGTGAGAATTTGTACATGCAAAAGTGCTTGCTGTTGTCTTAAATCTCCCATTTCCTTGTGCCCTTGATTTTTAGGGCCTAGCAATTCAACATGAATTACAGTTCTATGTAAGTGTCAGGAAATTAAAATACGGAAAAGATCATACATGTTTCCTAATCTAATCATGAGACCATGTTCTTCCTTTAGCAATTTACTCACTTCTTATTTTAAAAAATCGTCTCTTTCACTGAGATTTAGTGGGTCACACATTCCTAACTAGAAAAAAAGAAACAATTTCCATTTTGAAAAAATATATATAATAAATCCAGGAGAAAAAAAATATATTGTTTTGGTGTCTCTTCTATAGGAGATTTGGTCCCTCACTTTTCTATAAACTGAAATAAGGCTTAATGTAGTGACCAATGGAAAATAGATTCACTTCTTTCCAGGATTAAAAAATATAACTCAAATATATGCAAAATTTGTTGCATGGATGTTGACACTATATTTCTTTGATAATAAAAAGACAGTACATATGACAAGATTTTACATTTTATTGAACAAAGTCACAGTTGATTAAAATGCTGAATTATTTTTATCTTATGCAAACATATTTTATTGTTGTGCAAGATTGCCCTCTTGTGTTTTCTCTAGTTAGGTCATTATTATTTGTATCAATTTAACATTCAGCTTCTTTTGTTTGTTTTTAGCTTTATTTTAATTGTTGTTCAAGTACAATTTTCTGTCTTTTACTCCATCCCAGCCCACCCACCCAGCCCTCCCCACCTCCCTCCCATTTCCACCCACCCCTAGTTTTTGTCCATGTGTCCCTTGTACTTGTTCCTGTAAACCCTTCCCTTTTTCCCCTGAAATTCCCTCCCTTCTCCCCTCTGGTCACTGTCGGCCTGTTCTCAATATCAGTGTCTTTGGTTATATTTTGCTTGTTTCTTTGTTTTCTTGATTAGGTTCCT
>CM052538.1:163610770-163630354 GCA_028533065.1 Trachops cirrhosus
GTGCACCCATCGTAATCACTGCTTTCCTTATCACAGCTCTTTCTGTGTGTTATTAAATTCTCTGGTTTAATTGTCCTCATCTGGACTGTAGGCTCTGGGAGGGAAAGGGCTAACTAAGCCCCATTCACTTCAGTACTTACAATGCCTAACAGGGGAGCAGCTGATGTTTACTTAAAGAATGAATAAATTTAACTGCCCCTGAACTTTCTTTAAAGAGGTATTCTGAGGCGAATGCATATCGAAATTAAGGGGATACACATTCTGATGGTGGTAGTTCTGGGATGCTGCGAGTTCTTCACTCAGCACTGAGGTCCTAACTCTTGTTTTTAGTTAACAGATATGTGTGTGTGTGTGTATTTCAAAAGATTTTTCATATTATTTTTCAAGCCCCTCATAGAGAAAATTTCTGAATTATCGACCAATTGTTTCTAATCCTTAAAAAATAATGACATCTTCATTTAACATTGGGGAGTAAATACACTATAATTTATCAAAGAATTATAAAAATCTTTAAAGACATGGTAAAAATAATAATATAATGCTATTATTAATAATAATATCATGGTAAGGTTTTTTTTAACTACACAACTACATATACAAAAAAAGCTACCACTTCCCACATGAAAAGAAATGTACATATTATATATTTACATAATAAAAGTATTGAAAGGAAATGCATTAAAAATATATTGTGATTATTTCTGAAGGTCATTTCTACCTTAAACTTTTCAGTATTTCTCTTTAGAATAAGCACGTGCTACTTTTGTTAAAACATGAAGCGTTATCAAAAACACTTTATAAGAAGATTAATTCCTTTATGTGTAGGCAGTTATCCCAAAAATCATTTTAAGACTAAAGGATATTTTATGATTTTTTTGGTCAGAGAGCACATGCATATTTTAAAATATTTTATACTGAATAGATTTAGTAATGCAATGACCTTTAATGCAGATGCTACTAGAAGACTATAATCTAGCAACTATTCTACTAGAAACTATAACCATCTTGAATTTGATTTCTCAAATATCCTTATGTTTGGAGTTTTTCTTATTTCTCAAGAGAAGACCATTTTATTAAAGAGTATTTTGTGAAATGGTTTTGAAAGAAAACTAATGTATTTTATTACACCTGGTACCAAAAAAATGGCATTTAAAAAAGCCCTAAAGGATAGGCTACAGGCAATTAACTAACTGTAGGTAGTTGAAGTGGATTGGGGAGAGGCTACGTTGGCCAGAATTACATCTTGAAACAGGCCAAACGTAGCAGTTCAGACAGCTAGTCTGGGAAAATCCCTCACCTGCACCACCATCTCAAAAGATCTAGGAAGTTGCTTTTCCTTTTGCTTAACAATGGGTATAGTGATAAGCAAAATTGCCCTCTTCCAAATCTCCCTGAAGTGCAAAAAGACTGAGAAGATCAAAGGAACCATTAGCCACTCCCTGAACTTCAAAGGTTTATCCTATGGGAACTTTGAGAAGCAGCTGTGAGTTTATAGATTACTCACAGACTTCCATTACAGTCTATAAATATAACATTACAAATATCTTGATTACCATATTGTTTTTATTTCCCTTCTCTGGTGGCATTTAAGGTTTTAGAGGTTTGTATACAGATTGAGAAACCAATCAAAATGTATTAGGACTAGACCCCTATACAGCCGCAATGAGCACTGAAGCACCATTTCCGGTGCACGTTCTTTTTGTGCTTTCTAAACCTAGCTTTTTAATGTCTTGATTGTTTCTATATTTTCTCATTCAGAAAAAAAGTAATAAAACAAGCATTTTTGTTTCACATAGTTTGTGTTTTAATGTGTTATCAAAGTCTACAAAATCCTTTCCTGGACTGGATGTACAGACTCAGCCCCCATGATGATGCAACTGTTTCTTCGCTAAGGCACTTCTTTCGGGCTGTGGTGACTTTTATAGCCCAGAAAATCCAGCTGGTCCTGTGTATGTAGACTGCAGTGTTGTCATTGAACATATTGCCTCGAAGTGTTCATTTGAATAATAAAAAATGCATCTGTAAGCAACTACTTTAAGCAAAAGACCTTAGAAGACACGACTAGACTCTTTAGACTCCAGAAGACACTTCTAGGGATGAGAAGTTCTATATAAATAAACTTGGTTTGAGGCATTTACACCAAGAGAGAGATCTACTATCTGAAAAGATGTAGAGCAAGGCCAATCTTTGAGTCATACACTCAGAATAATGTATTATGCAATTACCAGTAAAAAATAGAAAAAGACATAATTCCCATTCTTAAAAGGCTTCCATTCTAGAAGAAGCTGCAGGTGAGCAAAAAAGTGTTATAAACAAGTATCCTCATGGAAATCCAAAGTACTTGCAGCATGGAAAAGCCAGTTTTGCAAGTAGTGAGAAGGGGTGTGTGTGTGTGTGTGTGTGAGAGAGAGAGAGAGAGAGAGAGAGAGAGAGAGGGAGGGAGAGAGAGAGATTGACCAGGTGTGGTGGGGGTGATTTCAAGGAGCAGTAGCAGCATGAGCACAGACACAGAGACCAGAAATCACCTTGTACATTTTGGGAACTACAAGCAGTAGTTTGGTTCAAAGTTCATTCATTCATATATACAATAATCATTAATTGAATTCTTTGAGTTAGAGTTGTGAATGGCAAAAATAATCCATGCTTCAAAGTAAGATCATCAAGAGGAACTTGTTTAGCCCTAGCTGGTGTGGTTCAGTGGATTGAGTGCTGGCCTGTGAACTGAAAAGTTGCCGGTTCAATTCCCAGCTAGGGCACTTGCCTGGGCTGTGGGCTGGGTTCCCAGTTGGGGGTGTGTGAGAGGCAACCAATCTGTTTCTCTTGCACATTGATGTTTCTCTTCCTCTCTTTATCTCTTCCTTCCCCTCTCTCTGAAACTAAATAAACAAAAACTTTAAAAAAAAAGGACCTTGTTTATGCAGTGAACATAGAATGTAGTCCTCCCGGAATCCACTCCCATTCTTTCTAACAGAAACTTAATGTTACTTAGTATACACCTCTTCCCTACAAACTATATGTCTCCAAAGCAGCTCACCTACGCTTAGCCCCAGGTAGCCTAAATGGGGGTACGCTTGGTTTCTTTCTAGTAATTGAGTCAGGAATAGCATATAACTAAGTCTGACTAATGAGACACTGAGAGAAGTTTGCTAGAGGTTCCTGGGAAAGCAATTCATATAAGCCACTGTAAGCCTCTCCTTTTCTCTCACTGAGCATGAATCAAGAAGCACATAGCTCTCTGCGCTGACTGGTGTGGCTCAGTGTCTTGGTGTTGCCCTGCAAACCGAAAGGTGGCTGGTTGGATTCCCGGTCAGGACACAGCCTAGGTTGCGGACCAGGTCCCCGATTGATGTTTCTGTCCCTTTCATTCTCCCTGCCTTCACCTTCTCTCTTAAAAATATATATAAATAAATAAAATATTCTTTTAAAGAGAGAAACAACATAGCTCTAAATGCTTATGGCAACCATATTAATAATATGAGGGAAACCAGCTTTAGGATGGAGCTGCCTCTAAAAATGGCAGGAGAGAGAAAAAACCTGGATTCTCAATACTGTCACTGAACCAACTAATCCGGAACTTCACACTATTTCTGGTAGTGTTTTACATGACTTAATTTACTCTCCCCCTTTTTTTAAGTTAGATTGCATTAGTTGTTCTGTTATTTGTGTCCAAAATACCCTAACCAAAGTTTAGCTTTTATCAGGCAACCGGTTGTCAACAAAGATGTTTAAGCAGGAGACTGACATCACCAGTTTGCACTTTATGAGAACAGCAGTGGCAGAAATGCTGAGGATGGATAGACAGGATGAGGGACTTGCTGCCATATATGACAGGCTTACTATGCACTTTGTAATAAACATTTTTGTATATTAATTCATTTAACCCTTTTAAAATCTTATGAAGCATGTAATAGTATCCATATTCAATAAAAGGAATCTGAAGCCCAGAGACATGAAGTTGTCCAAGAACACGAAGCTACTAAGTGGCAATGTCATTACAGACATTCCTTCACTCTTAGATATATAGATATAGGTACAGGTATAGGTATAGATATAGATATATATCAGAAGCAGCTCATCTCACTCTCAGCCTTAAATAGGCCTAATTGATATGAGTAAACCCAGCCCTTTCCAGTGATTGCCTCAGCCAGAGGCATAAACTCTGAGGCAGTAACCAGCAAAGGTACTGTTGAAAATTCAAGAGAGAAACAATGATGGGACAGGTCCCAAGGGAAACTGAAAGAGATGGCATCAAGCCCACAGGCAGAGTGAAGCCTTAGTCTTGAAGAATCAGGCCATCTGTCCCCCTCTAAGACTGGGGGGAAGGAGGTAAGTGTAAGTTCAGGTATAGATGCATTTATAAGTATGGGGAAGGAGTGGAAGTTGAGAGAGTGTACCCATGCAATAGTTCATTTTTCTCAGTGAAATGAAGGCAGGGTCCTTTGCTGAGAGGGAGAGAGTGAAGCACGCTGTGGTCTGGAATAGTCACCGTGGGGTGAAGCTAGCATGGAAGACAGATTACATAATTCCAGAATCCGACAGCTATGGCATAGCTAAGTTGGAGACCACGAATTTCCAAAGGCTTTAACCAAGTAGGAATAGGAATATGATTTTCTCCAGTAGCACTCATAAGCCCTGGTGGAGATGTGAAAATCAGCCTGTTATGAAAGTAAGTATGAGGTTAAAAGTAATGGAAATGAGGACCATTTGACCATAGTTCTCACTGGTTCCTCGTATTCTCCAGAGGCCTCAGTTCTACAAACAAAATCTGTGCATATAATTGGGACTGCCAACCACTGTTCTCAAAGGAGAAGAGGGTTAAAGAACAGACTGTCACACCCCAAAATTCAAAGGGAAGAAGAATAATATTGTTCATTAAAGTACTTTACTTAGGAATCTCACAGTGTCCCAGGATTGCAGGTAGTAAAACAATATACAAATATTCAGTCTTTTATTAAATTCTATGGCCCTCAAATCTGATGTATGCTCTTTCTTTCATTTAGGATAAAACAAAGTTAAGGGGACTCATATTCAATGTTTTATGTATAATAGATATAATAAGTAAGAACCACACAGAATGTAAAATAAAACTACACAAATATTGAAATTATTCAGTACGTGTACCTATGGCACATAACATGTCATCCTGCTGAGTCAAAGGGACTTAAAGCATCTCTCTTTTTTTAATGTCTTCATTCTTATGGTTACCTTTCATGTAAGTACACAGCTAGGTTTCCCCTCTAAACCTAGCCAATAGGAGAAAAATGTTTAGCTGTTAGAAAGAATTAGGAAGGGAATTTTCTCCTTCCACTCTAACTTCAGGAAGTTGTTTTAGGATTTTGTTTTTGAAATTGCTACTGGTTATTTTAATTGACTTAATGAGGAGTTATTTCTTTTTTTCTGTAACAGAGGGGAAAGGGAGGGAGAAAGAGAAGGAGAGAAACATCAATGTGAGAGAAAAACATGGATCCTCTAGTACATGCCCCAGCCAGGGAACCAAACTCGTAACCTAGGTATATGCCCTCACCAGGAATCGAACCTGGGAACTTTCCCTTTGTGGAATGACACCCAACCAACTGAGCCACACCACTCAGGAACAGGAGTTATTTCTTCTAAAAAAATTAAGGTGTGTCCTTTTGATGTTCAAAAACAGAACAAAGACAATAGTAAAAAAAAAGTGACTATGGCATCATAAGGTATTACAAAGCAATGAACATAACCAATTATCCAGATAGAAGAATATCACTGGTTATACTTTGCCTGCTCTGAGACCATGTGTTCCTATGAAGTCATTGCTCATGAGATACAGTTGTCTTTTCAGAGTCTCATTAGAGGTAAATATACCTAAATCATGAGTGAACTAATTTCATTTCTATTCCTAAAATAATGCTACCATCATATCAGCATATTACTCATAAAAATGAGTAAATAAGAAAAGATTTTGCCCTGGCTGGTGTAGCTCAGTGGATTGGGCGCGGGCTGTGAACCAAAGGCTCCCCAAAGGCTGCCCAGCCAGGGCACATGCCTGGGTTGTGGGGCTGGTCCCCAGTGGGGGCCATGTGAGAATCAAACACACATTGATATTTCTCTCCCTCCCTTCCCCTCTAAAAATAAATAAATTTTTAAAAATTTAAAAAAGAAAAGATTTTGTAAGTATAAGTACAGATTTCTTAGAGATGGCATCTGACTTGGAAGATCATTATTGGAATTTTAATACTGGGATATAAAGTGGAGTCACCAGAATTTAGATATCAGAACTCTTAATAGCTTATTAATTAGTGAGGAGACCAGAATTTACTTTGGTTAATTATAAACATCCTGGACTGCTGAATGAGAGATTAGCATAATTCAGTAAAAAAACTTAAGCCCCCTTTTATGTGTTAGATACGGGAATACAAAGTGAAGAAGACTCAGTCCTGCCTTTGAGGAGGTCTTTATAACTCTCATCTTTCTGAAAGTAACTTTGTGACAGCAGGTCAGCTCCTTAGTGTGAGAAAGCTCAATGCCCAGTTACGATACGGAAAGAACGTGAAGACTTGCCACCACTCATTCATTATAACAGAGTCACATCTTTCTAAAGAGAAGGTTATATTCCACAGTGCGGGACAGGCATTTCTCCAAGCAAAAACTACCCTTAAACATGTCTTAATAAGTTATGTGGGGCCATCTTGATCAGTTTTTCCTGCATGACTTGAACAGATTGTTTCTTTTGCTGAATATGCAGGTTACATTTAGAGACCATGTCTTTTGAAAAATATGTATCTTTAAACAACGTATGAACATTTGGAAATAAGAGTTTGTTTTGTATTTTTTATAAATCATAAATAGTATCACATTGTACTTAGTATGATTCTCATTTTATTTTTACCCCCTTAAAGCGTTTTAGAGGTCTTTCAATGTAAGCTCCTGTGGCAAACTTGTATTTTCCAAAAATGGCCACAGCAATATTTCTGGTTTCACACACTGTTTAAGAACTTTGCCTCTTCCCTATCAAGAGGTAGGGTCCATTTCCCCTCCTCTTAAACCTGAATGAGGCTTTGTAACAGCATGGGTAAATCGAATGTAGCAAAACCGGACTGACACTGTCTGACTGATAAGGTTACTGATAATGGAGCAAAGAAAAGTCATCCCCACTGTGCTATCTGAATTCCTGACCAGGAGAATCTGTGAGCGTGATACATGCTTGTTTTTATATCACTATGTTGTTAGGGGGAATTTGCAATGCAGCCAGAGTAACTGGAAGAGCACCTATATATATCTATTTCAATGTTTTAAACTATGACAATATACAGTATTATTCTATATTATTTATGTATCATACGAGTATTTAGTGATTCCTGTGTTGATAGATACTTAGGTGGTTGGGATTTTTTATTATAAACAAGGCTGAAAAAATAAGCTTCTATATGTATTGTTGCACAAATGTCAGTATTTCTACAAAAACCTAGGGGAGTTTTTATAGAAACCTATAAATGAGTTAATAAATACATGTAAGATACTTAGAACAGTGCCTGGTAAATAGTAACAAAAAATTTTTTTTATTACTTTTGAATCAGTGTAAGTTGAACTTCTATATAGAAAGTGGTAGTTTTTCCTTTCCATCTTTAGTGACAAGGACCCTCATGATTGTATCTAACAGCAGCTATGTCCAGGGCATACCACTGTTTACCATTTAGATTATGGCAAACACTTGCAAACATATCAGTTATAGAATTGTATTCCTGAAAACGTCCATCTGCTGCACACCTGACCCGCTGTATCAATCTCTTGTTTAAAAAGTTAATTTGCTCCGTGTGCTGCTGAGTTACACTACCTGCGTTCCTCTTAGAACAGGTCTGATGAAAATCATCAGTTGTGGACCCCAGCGGAAAGAGCCCGCCACAGCTCGGATGCGCCTACAGTGCTATCCCTTCTGAATCCGCATAGGCGGACTGTTCCGCGGCGAAGGGGGAGGGGCTTCAGGTCTCTTTTTTGGTCCTATTACAACTCCTGTCACAAGTTTAGGTATCTGCTTTTTAAAATTTTTTAAAAAGTAAACTTATTGAGTTTACATTGGCTTATTATAACCTATAATAAGATTATATAGGTTTTAGGTGTATATTTCTATGGTATATGATCTGTATATTGCATTGGAATGTGTTTTAGTCGCTGTCACTCTCTTCCACCCTAACTCTGCCCCAGGCTTGCTTGCTGCAGCCCAACACCTGTTAATCACATTTACCTCCAATTTTCCTGGGGTGGGGGGAGGTGAAGGGGAGTATCCTTAAAGAGGAAGAGGAGTACCTGTCCACCTTCTCTAGTGTTGAAGGGGCAAAGTTTAGTTAAACTTAAGTGACATTTTAACTTCCTCTCCTTTTCGATTTTCTCCCCTGATTTGCTCCACTTTAAGAGACTCGGGTAACCGTCCCCCGACCCTTCGCCCTCGGGCAAACGTTAAAAGAGACACAACTGAGCAAAACATTTTTAGGAGTCTTGTAAATGGCGGGATCGATAGGCCCGGAGCGGGAAGGCTTCCCGGCAGCTCCATGGGGGCGGTTGGCTGGTAACAGGGAGCGCCTGTCTGGCCCATCTCTCTGCGGCCCCGCGCTGCTAACTCCGAGGAACTCCAAAGCCGGAGAGAGCGGGTTGGAAGCAAGTTACTCCAGAGCCTTCAGCAACTTCTCCGCCCCAAAGCCCCACTCGTGAGCACGCACCTCCCCCGAAGCCCGCAGGAGACACCTTCGGCCCCGCCCCTCCACAGGTCACCTCCCTCCACGCCCCTTTCCCTTGGCCCCGGCAGCCGGCAGGCAGGGAAGTGTCGTAAAGCCAGGCCCAGGAAACTTTACCCGGGGTAACAGCCGAGGCGCTTTACGGCGACGGCGGCTGAGTGTGAGCCTTGGCGGTGGAGGCGGCCGCGGCGGCGAAGGAGGCGGCGGCAGCGGCTGAGGAAAAAGAGGAGTGGCGGCAGTGGCGGCGGGGACCTGTGCCGGGTGAGCCCCGCGGAGGGGATAGGGAGGGGCAGCGGTGACAGGGCTGGCGGATGGGCCCGGGCACACGGGGACGGTGGCCGGCTGAGCAGCTGGGCGGCGCTGAAGAGCGTGAGGGGGTCGGGGGGAGCCGCAGAATTGGGGGGACGCCTCTGTGAGGTACGATTTCTGCCTTTGTTTCCCCCACCTCCGCTGTCCCCCGCCCGCCGCCCCCTTTGCTCCGCGCTGGTCGGCCGGGTCTCATGGCCTCCGTTCTCGGTTTGTGTCGCCTCTAGGATGGCGGAGGTACCGCCTGGGCCTAGCAGCCTCCTCCCACCACCGGCACCTCCGGCCTCGGCGGTGGCTGAGCCCCGCTGTCCCTTCCCGGCGGGGGCCGCCCTCGTCTGCTGCAGCGAGGACGAGGAAGACGACGAGGAGCACGAAGGCGGCGGCGGCAGGAGTGCGGCGGGCAGCGAGGCGGCGGCGGCCAAGGGGCATCCGTGCCTCCGGTGCCCTCAGCCACCGCAGGAGCAGCTGCAGCTCAACGGACTGATCAGCCCCGAACTGCGGCACCTCCGGGCGGCCGCCTCTCTCAAGAGCAAGGTTTTAAGCGCGGCCGAGGCGGCCACGACCGCGGCCACCCCTGACGGGGACCCCAGAGCGACTGCAACAAAAGGATCCGGGGTACACTCGGGCGAGAGCCCCCCTCACTGCCTCCCCAGTAATGCAAGAACTGCGCTCCCCAGCCCCGCAGAGGCAGCGGCGGCCCGCAATGGACTGGCGGAGGGCATGGAGCAGGAGGAGGAGGAAGACGAGCAGGTGCGGCTGCTGTCTTCATCCCTGACCACCGGCTGCAGTTTAAGAAGCCCCTCGGGCCGGGAGGCTGAGCCTGGGGAGGATCGGACGATACGTTATGTCCGATATGAATCCGAGCTACAAATGCCCGATATCATGAGACTGATCACCAAAGATCTGTCTGAACCCTACTCCATTTATACCTATAGATATTTTATCCACAACTGGCCACAGCTATGTTTCTTGGTAAGTGGGATGGAATGAAAAGAGGGTGAGCCCAGCAGAGACCCAGGCCGCGCAGGGCAGGGAGTGTGAGGGCAGAGTGGCAGTGGACCTGCGCTGCATTTCGTAGTACCTGATGTGATGTTGAGTGCGTGTACACGCTCGTAGGTATTTAATGAAACTTCGGAAGGTGGGACCTCTAGAGCTCGGTTAACTTGATACTGATGTAAATGCAACAAGCCTGTACGTTGCGTGTTGGGGGCTTTGTATCCTGTTTGCATTAGCTTATAATAATGTTTAACCTCTTTAATTACCCTCCCTCATTCTCAGAGTACTTTGCAATCATTTAATTTGAACATGATTCTGTTCGTTGCAGACCTTATTAATCTCTCAATTACAGCTATAATCAGGGAAGAGTGTATGCATAAACATGTTTTGGTGAACATGATTGTCAGTAAACTTACTGTGGTCACATTGGAGAATTAAATCTTACAAGCGTATTCTATCATTATGGAGATTGTTTCCTTTTACTTCAGCAGGACAATTAACAGTTGTAGCCAGTCTGCTTTCTGGTGCTGGATTGCAGAAGGCGCTATTCACACTTCTGGTGGCTGAAAAACTGAAACTTGAACAAAATACCTTTTTGCGAAATGTAGGAAACTAAGTGTGAAATTGTTACTAAATTCCACATCCAGATACCTACTTCTTCCAAGTGGGTTTCTAGAGGGAAATGTTTCCTTTTTAATTTTTTTAACTTAACTGATTTATTATGTTTTAAGAACCTGATCATAGATATGCCTAAATACTAGCAGTAACACTGGCTTGTGTGAAGTATAATTGGCAAAAATTTTTATTTGTGTGTAAGCCAAAAAAAACCTGGCTACAAATAAGCCGAACAAGTTTTTAAAACTTTACAAGGTAGCTTCTTTCCATTTATATTTACCAATTTCATTCTGTTTGAAACTTTTCACTTAAATATTAACTACAGCTATGTGCTTTGTATGGTGTGCTCACAAGCATGTTGTTTCCATTGAATTTTACTGAAAGGCAACATGCTTTTAAGGAGGATTTTATGATATGTAAAGGGAAAAGCCGCTGCCACTGTTTATTGTTTCAGCATTGATTTAGTTGCACTTGGTAATTCCCTTCAAGACGTTTTAACGATACTTCAGAAATCCATCTTTTTCATTCTGTAGTTTAGTGGTAATCTGAAAATATATCCTTAGCATTGTAGTTCTACTATTTTCTGTGTTCACTTTGCTAAACTTCAGTTTAGTACGTTTGTTTTAATTGTGGAAACCAGTTTATATTCTACAAAACTCCTCTTAGGATTCTAACCATTGTATCAAATAATGGGAAAATGATTTTTTGGCACTGTTATAAATGTCATATCAAATGCCATTTTAATTACTAAAAATTACAGATTTACTTACTGGTAAATTAACCCACAGGAAGTGCACAATTGAGTAACACTTTAAATTAAAATAGTATATGTGTTCCTGTTAATCTCAGAAAATAGTTGGGTATATACAGGGGTGGACAAAAATAGGTTTAAAGTTGTGGATATGTGAAACAGTTTATTGTATTATTTATTAATTATTGTATCACTATTCATACAAACAACTGTAAGCCTACTTCTGCCCAACCTAGTACATGATATTTAGTAAACTTTTGAGTTCTGATACTATCTAGGCCTCTCTCAACTTGTCTGCCATTTTAGACTCTGATAAATTTAATATTAGTAAACTCTAATTTTGATTTTATGTAGACTCCTCCCAGTTCACCACTTATTTTGTACTTTAGCCCTTGAGAGTCAGTTTAACATTAAATTCTGAATATCTAGAAATGGAGATATGCGCAAGTGGTTGACCTATATAGGTTTACTAGTGCAAATATAATCTAGTGGTATGGAACATAAAGCAGTAGCTAAACAATTAGAGACCATTGTAGCGCTGGGGCCTTTATAATTTCCTATGAGAACTAATATAAAACCAATTTAAGTGTGTATGTGTTTATTTTTAACCATATCATTTTAAAACTGTAAAGAACCCTAGAGATAATCTAGCTCAACTTTATTTTTTTAATGCAAAAAAGTAAGGATCAGAGTGACTTTACAATGTTTAAGTCTCTAGATATTTAGTGTCAGAGAGGTAATACTAGAACCCAAATCTCCTGGCCTCATGGAAACAAGAACCTGAAAAATGACATAACCTTGACCCATTCATTGAACATGATTGTCACCAAGTTATACTTCATCAAGGGACACATTGTCCTTACCAAAATCAATCTCAGTGATTAGAAATCTCCAAACTGTCCCTGGTTTTCATGAGTAACCTGTAATGGATTAAATGGAATAAATGAGGTTGGATCTTAGAAAATTGTCAATACTTGATTGTATTTGACTAACAAAATTACATTTTGTTACGATTCTTCCTAATGTAACATGGGAAAGGGTATTATACAAATGGGAGGCACTGTCAGTTACTGTGTACTTAACTAATTTCTCACTACATCTTTTTGGGTTTGTGGTATTTTTAGTTGTAGATGTGTTTTCTAACTTCTTAAACTTATTACCAGTGATGTATAGTACTTCCGTTTATTTGTGGTAAGTTTAACTTTCCGGCTTCCTCTGGAAACACTTCTTTCCTATTTTTTAGTGTTCTGGAATTTAGGAATCTCTAATTCATACAATTTGTATTTTTCAGGTACTATAGATTGATAAGCCTTTGGCCTTTAGAGTTGTCTTAACCTTGCTGGAATTTTTCAGTTCCCATCTGAAAAAAAGAACACATTTGATGCATGAGTTCCAAATGTGTGTGCAGAAGCTTTTTGGAAAAATTGACAAGCAGTTTAGTGATTCTTGTAAGCGTATATTTATCAGCAATTTATCAGGAAAAAAATAGCCTTGAGCTTCCTCACTACCAACATCCTGTTAGTAATAATGTATAAAAACAACTTGGTTTTTGCTCCTACAGATTCTTAATCAGGAGGAAATCAATCTAGTCCAAGAGGGAACTAATATGCTTTGTTTGCTTTTTACTTCCTTGGTCAAAAGAACAAAGAAGATATGAAATTTCTAATTTGAAAGTATTGTCCAGCTGTATTGTATCTGGTGGTTTTAAATTTTTCCTCTTTTGGTTGGTTTATTAACTCTGAAGAATGGCTCTTCTATAGTTTTGTATTGTAGATTTATAAAGCTTTCCATTTCCCTAGCTAATGAGGTTAGGTCCAAATTTTTTTTAATGTACTATTTGTTCTGTGACATGTACGCACACTGACACAACCACACATATTTTTAAAGTGAGTTTTCATATCAGAAAATGCTGTCAGAGTTTTTCAAACAACTGTTGTGTATATTTCAGGTCTTAATACAGAAAGAAATTTTAGTTTTCAAAAGATTTGAAAGCACCAGATTGATTTATTATGATTGAAAATGGAAATAATTTTAGAGGTTTGTTGGCTCAAATAGGGCTGTGTGATAAAACAAATTAATTAGTGTGTATTGTTGAATTTCGTATTCCTTCAAAAGGATTTTCCTGACCTAGTTGAGGTTGAGGTTTGCATGAAGTGGATTAAAATGATCTTGCCTAAAAGATTTCTCCACAGTTTTTTTTTTCTTTAAGCCAAGGGCTTTTAATGCATTTTATGAAATGATGAACTAAAACAATCTCACAACAAATTTAAATTAAAATAAGTATTAAGAAGTATAAATTGGACTCTACTTAATAATCTTTAACCCATTCCTGTTTTTTTTTGTTGAAATAGTTTCTTCTGAAAAGTCAATTTCATTAAGAGAATTCCAAATTTTAATTTTTTTTAATGAAGACTCTTTACAGCAAACAAGTATTTCTCACTGACACATTATTAAACAGTTGGAGCTATTTCCGTATTTACATTTACCAGAATACCAAGTTACTGGAACTTTCTATCAGTGATGGAATTTTTGAAAAACCTTTTCAATGGTGACACTGGGAATCTTAAGGACTCTGGAAAGCTGTACATTTTCGGTAAAACAGAAAGCTTTCGTATTGAGTTCCAGGTATTCTGTGAGTTGTATGACAATGACTCACGCTGCCATGAGTGTCCTAAGAGTGAGACCATCGTATCTCTAATCTTTGTAGTACTTCAATAATAAAAACCCTGTGGGTAGGATCCAAGGAATACCTTAAAATAATCCTTTCTCTGAAAATTTTGCACATTTTTTTCCCTGATCAAACTCTAACTCTACTATTCAAGTATAAATATTATGTCATATCTTTCACTAATGCTTTATTATAATTAAATTTTAAATTATTGTACTCTGATAAGTGATTTTCACAGTATTTTATCATATTTTAATGAATAGACTTTTTTAAGAAACTATTTTCACATATTCTCTCTTTCCCAAGTCTTAAATATGTAGGTCTTTATTACAAATAATTGTAATTTTAAATCTCTTTTAAAGCTAATTATAATTAGAACCCTTTTATAAAATACTCAAATGTTTACCTTGTGGAATTCTTGCCCCCCCATGCTTTGATAATAAGCAAAAGAAATTTATGTTCTAAAGACTAGTGGAAGATTTTAAAACTAGAACATTTGAAGGAGCTTTGGGATTTCTGAAACTTCTCTCTTGCTAGAATTCTCATTGTTTCTTCCTCCCTCAAAAATGCTGACCACTAGTTGGTTGCTGTTTCCCTGGGTGCAGTACCTGATGGCAGTATGTTCTTCATAACTGTTTGTTTATTTTTAAGGCCATGGTAGGGGAGGAGTGTGTAGGTGCCATCGTTTGCAAGTTGGACATGCACAAAAAGATGTTCCGCAGAGGTTATATAGCCATGTTAGCTGTGGATTCCAAGTACAGGAGAAATGGCATTGGTAAGAAAAATAATACGTCACTAAAAGAATGCATGAAGTTATTTTTCTTTTTTGTTTTTGAAGCAAAAGACTTAAATGTAAATATGTAGAAATGAGCATGATGCTAAGATTGTTTTTATTTCAAACTGTTTCTAAAATGTTCTTAGTGAATTTTTTATTGATTTAATTGTTTGAGAGATTATCTTTCTAATAAGTAGCAGGTGACCTTTTTTTTAATTGTTGATACTATTACAGATGCCCCCCATTCCCCCCTGCGCTTCGGCCTTTACTGCATTGTTGTCTGTGTCCATGGGCTATGCATGTATGTTCTTCAGCTAATCTCTTCCATTCTCTCCACCCCCACCCCCTCCACTAAGATCTGTCAGTCTGTTCCATGTATCCATGCCTCTGGTCTTGTTTTGTTTACAGGTGACCTTTTTTTTTTTTTGACCTCCAACCATTTTTTTTATGTTCAGAATGCGTTTTTTTAATATACTAAGTACTGCAGCTTTTGATAGCATTATTAGAACACTTGATCATAGTCCTCAAGCAGCTGTCTATATTTGGATGAAGTAGACCTCAATGAAGGCAAAATTATGGAGAAATTGTTAACCATTATTTAGTACTAGCTATCAATCACTATATATTAACAATTCAGGGAAGACCTACAAAAAGAAATCTCTCTGTTCCCAGTCATCTCTTTTGTGGGTCTTCCTTTTTTGGCATTTTTCAGTTAATCTTATCATGGCTATTCGAGTCATCTGGGTAATTTAAAAACAGATACCTGGGCCCCTCCCCCTGAGAATCTTGTTTGTCCTGTTAGAAGCAAGGCTGAAGCTTCCCCAGGTGACAGTGACGTAAGCCTGTTCTAGTGTTTAGGAACTACTGGCTCTTTGTTCAAGATGGAAGATCAGGTAGACCAGCAGCTGTCTGAGTATGTCAAATTCTGGGATATACTGAAACTAAGTTAGTATTCATGAAAGAATATTTGATGCCGTAGCAGTACATAATTACTAGCAGTTTTGTCACTTGTAGTTTTTTTTTTTAACTGTTAGTGTTATTGTCCAGTTTAAGGCAGAATCTTAGATATCATGGGAAATTATTATGAATAGGTTTCCTTACTACATTAGGTTTAACCAACTTACAATGTTATAGTTTACCACTAAGATTTTTAATGAATCAGGCTTAATATATAAGCCAAGTTTGAGACATTGATGCATTAAAAAGAGGTGATATGAACTCATGGCAAATGATAGGCAATTGGCTATGTCAGAAGGCAGAAGCCAGTACCCTGAGGGTTGTATCCTAGCCCTCAGACATTTTGTTTGGCCCATATAATGCATGTTTGCTCATGTTTTGAGAATTAAGAGATTTCTTATAAAATGTGGATTTCTTCTCTCAAAATCACATTCGGCAGTTGTTTGCCCTTTAATGTACCAAATATATCTGACCCTAAACTAGGATATGTTTTGCTAGGCATTTGCAGACATACCTCTGACATCATTTGGGAGTGCCAGACTTTAGTGTGCCTAGGCTCATTGTAAGGTTTGTGGGAACCAACCCAGTGTCTTGGGCCTGCTCTAAGTCACAGCAATTCTGGTATGATCTTTGGCAAGATTGGTTCAAGGGTCATGTATTGAGTCCTGGCCAGCTCAAGAGGTTCCTGGGTTACTCGGCTGTACTGTGTCTTACTTTTTTCTTTTTTCCCTTTTTCCTTCAAACAGAATAGCACAAACTCCTGCTTGGAGCAAATGATTATACCTGAGAAAAAGGAATATGTCAGGACTTAGGTCTTTCAGGAGGAATCTTACTATGTTGCTATGTGTAGGTTCTGTTCGCCTCTCATTTTAAATCTAAAATTTTTCTCACTTTTTTTGAGATAATCTGTGTATCTGCATTCAAGGTAGAATTCAGCATTTGGCATTTCTGTGCCTATTATGATATTATAATTTAGGTATCTTTAAGAAACTACTTACATTTTTCCTTCATTAATACTCAGATCTATGTTCTAGGTACTAACTTGGTTAAGAAAGCTATATATGCCATGGTTGAAGGAGACTGTGATGAGGTAAGTCTTTCTAAATGTTTAAGACTTTTTATCCTGGGCAGTATTCTACTGGGTAGTTTTTATAAGTATCCCATAATAATTATACTGCAGGTATTATTACAAACTATTACTGTACAAATACAGCTTGTAGCGAAATTATACATTATTTAAACACACATGAATTTTGAGCTAGAATATATTTTAAGATGATAATGGGAGCTAAAATTTGTTTTGTGTCAAAATGTAAAGCTGAAATCTTAGACATTTTCAGTAAATAATTGATACTCAGAGGAATTGGTATTCAGAGGACTTGTTATCAGTTAAGTTAGTTAAGGTAGCTCTTTTTGCAGACCTTATTGTAATTTACTTGCATATAAGCCTTATTTTCTCTCTAAATATTTTTTTAGCTGTTGGCTAACTGTCACCTCATATTTGAAAAACATCTCTTAGCATTAAATAATGATAATGCTTGGTGGGGGTGGAAGACAACCACTTTTTAAATGTAGAGCTGTCTGTATATTAATCTAAGAGCATCTCTTTTCAGCTTGTTTGTAAGGCCTGATGGCAAGTATAGTTTCTTTGTATGTTGTAGCCCTGGACGTCAAACATGGTAGATGTTCAATAAATAATGGTAATGGTTGGGAACGTTAAGATTTACTATTGAATAATTTGGGAAAGAATAAGTTAGGGGAAGTATAGATGTCTATATAGCAATGATGACTGAGAAGGAACAAAGTTGCATTTTTATGTATAGTAACTTTATGAGCAAAACAAGTGACAGTTGTCTTTATTATTGGAGGGCAAATGTGCCTTAGAAAGTTTACAATATACTTGAAATCAGGTATTTTTTTCCCAACAGACTGACATTAATAAGTTACTTGTCTTGCTTTTCTTTTTTTTTTTTACATATTTTATTTATTTATTTTTAGAGAGGGGAAGAGCAGGAGAAGGAGAGAGAGAAACATCAATGTGTGGTTGCCTCTCATGTGGTCCCCACTGGGGACCTGGCCTGCAACCCAGGCATATGCCCTGACTGGGAATCGAACCTGCGATGCTTTGGTTCGCAGCCCGCGCTCAATTGTCTTGCTTTTTTTTTAAGTTTTTTTTGTACAGAATCTAGACACAATCGTTAACCATTTTGTGTGTGTGTGCACTTTGTTTTATAAAGTCTCTTTCACTGTCCTCATGCTCTTCAACTCTTCATCTTTCCACTTACAACTACTATTAATCTTTCGATATGCATCTTCCCGTTTTCTAAGCACACCTGTGTGCAAATGTGTAATACTTTTTTATAAAAATCAAATCATAATTATTGTTCTGTAATACTTTTTCCATTTAACTATCTCAGGAACACATTTCCATGTCAGAATATAGAGACTTACCGCAGAGTATTCTCATGCTTCTTGTTCACATTAGTTTGTATTCTGACAGATCACACTAAATGGTGGTTGTATGTGAAGGCCTACAGACATACTAAGCAGCACAGAGAAGTCCTGGGATTTAAGGATATTTAATTTTACTCCAAATAAGATAATTACACATGGTGGAGGATCTCATATTGTTCACAGCTTTTAATATCAAAAAGTAAAAGGTACAGTGACCTTGATAATTTACATGGCTGGTAACTAAAATTTGCATACGTTTATGAGTATACATATATGTATTTGAGCCATAGCCACACTGGCTTAAACAGCTCATCAAGAAGAATGTCAAGCTTTGCAAATAGCATGTAACAGTTTGGAGAAACTTTGGTGTCGTGAGACCATGTTTTGGTCTCCTACTGCTACTGAGTAGAGTGGTTTCCAGTGAACAGGGATGCAGTGAGCAGGGAATATTATGTTCCTTACGGTTAAGCCTTTTCTGAGTTATCCTAGTTAGGTACCTGTGAGACACGCTTTATTTAACTGATCAGATATTTAAATAGTATTGATTTTTCTTTGAAAGTTGGGAGGAAGGATGTGGAGATTTTGGTTATATTGTTTTAGCCTAAGGTTAAGTCCTAAATTAGGGATATATTTTATGGTAGGAATAGTGTTTTCATTTTGGACCTAAAACCTTGATTCTGATCCTATTTCTTTTGAAACAGTGAGTAGTACTTAATCTTAGACTGAAATGGGAACAGTTTCATGAACCTATTCTAGTTGTATGGTTTTTTTAATTTATTTTTTAATATACTTTATTGATTATGCTATTACAGTTGTTCCATTACTCCCCCTTCATTCCCCTCCACCCTGCATACCCTCTCCCACCCACATTCCCCCCGTTTAGTTCATGTCCATGTGTCATAAGTTCTTTAGGTTCTACACTTCCCATACTATTCTTGCCCTCCCCAGCTGTTTTCTACCTGCCGTCTATGCTACTTATTCTCTGTACCTTTTCCCCCTCTCTCCTCCTCCCACTCCCCTGTTGCTAACCCTCCATGTGATCTCCATTTCTGAGGTTCTGTTCCTGTTCTAGTTGTTTGCTTAGTTTCTTTTTGTTTTTGTTTTTGTTTTAGGTGTGGTTGTTAATAATTGTGAGTTTGCTGTCATTTTACTGTACATGTTTTTTATCTTCTTTTTCTTAGATAAGTCCCTTTAACATTTCATAAAATAAGGGCTTGGTGATGATGAACTCCTTTAACTTGACCTTAGCTGAGAAGCACTTGATCTGCCCTTCCATTCTAAATGAAAGCTTTGCTGGGTAGAGCAATCTTGGATGTAGGTCCTTGCCTTTCATGACTTGGAATACTTCTTTCCAGCC